>BSBM01000040.1:4182500-4782500 GCA_027924585.1 Larix kaempferi | reverse complement strand
AATGTATGTAGTATACATAATTAGCATGATGGTCATGTTCAACGGGGTCTATTAATTGGATTAATAACATGCAGCTGGATCTCCATGCATGCAATTTTGTTTTCTTCTAATTATGTTATTATACAACATCCTCATCCTCCCTTTTCCTATTATTGAATTAGCTCAAGCCTTTCCACCCCTAATTTGAGAGAGGTGTCCATATAGCAGGAAAAACATTGTTCCCCATAGAGATCCAATGCAGACCAAGCAATTGAAGGTCATGCTTGAAAAAGTGAGTATCCACATGTTTCATAGTCCTTGGCATTGTATCTACTAGGTTGGACTTAAGGAAGGCTACAACATTTGAGAATGCAATTGTGGATGCCACTAAAATAGGTGGAGACTTCGGCTTGAGCCAATGTTGTTAGCAAACGATCAACTATTTATAACAAATTGAGGGAATATTCAAGGTGGTGGGAAAATCCAATTAGATTGGATAAGGAAAGAAAATTCGAATAGATCTTCCTCCACCGCCCTGCGGTTCCACCTTTGTCCCCACTGTCACATGATGAGATAATGAGATGGCAGAAAATAACACATGGATGATATAACTAGCCAAGGACGATAGTGGGTTCAATTTCGCATGAAGTGAAAATCAATGGAATTGGTAGTGCACCGATGAAAAAGACATTGTTTAATTGGTTTTATAGGTGAATCTCGTGAAATCATTGTTTACAATATAATCAATTTATGAAATAACAAGGTGGGAAAGAGAAAATACAAGGGTATTTCTTTCATCTATAACTACCTTTAAACTATTGAAATTGAATAAATCGTTTACATAGAAATGTTGAGGTATTTTTTTCATATTTATGATATCACATTTGAGTGAAGATTGTAATTAGAGGGATGTATTTTGTGCAATCATCCATGTGTTGCGATTTATCTTTTCAAGCGTTGGCTTAATAACTATAACTATCATTTCATTTTCTTGTTGTTTGGACCACTATGCCAAGGAATATGCAACACATTCAAACACATATTCATGCCTCCCTCTGGGATGATATGCTATAAAATATTTAATGATTTAGAAGCAAACATCTTTGGTGCTAGTTTTAGTTGCTCATAAATGTTTGGTCAGATGTGAAAAAAAAATCTAATGACACTTTGAAATATGCTTGATTGGACATAAAATTGGGCTGAAGCAACATTAACACATTATACAAGTTGACAAGAAATTTATACTCAAAACTAGAACTCTAGCCATAAAAATTAAAAACTCATATTTTTGCATAAAAACACCAAAAAAAACCATCGAATTGAAAAATGGTGCTACTGGTAGCACCCTTTTTTTCGAGACTAAAATTACAACTTTTTTGAAACCCCATCTAGCCATGGCCGGTTTCATTACAATAAAAATCATAAATTGAGCCCTGAATAAAAAAATGGTCCTCCCACAATCACCCTCATTTTTATTCAGGGTTAAAATTACATCTTGTTTGAAACCTTGGCCTTAACAACCGGTGTCGCTGTAATGAAAACCCTAAAATTTTGCTCCCAAAATCACTCAGAATCACCATGGCACCCCCAGTTTTTTTTTTTTGCTAAAATTACAACTTGTTGAAATCAAGAGCCTAACAACTAACGCCGTTGCAATGAAAATGCCAAAATTGACTTACGAATTGAAACGAGATGCTACAAGTAGCACTACTTACTTCGGTCGGGTTAAAATTACAAGCATTTCAAAACCATGACGTAAAAAATTATTTAAGCTTCTTTTTAAAAATCACCATAAAAACGATAAAAAAGGACAAAATTGATCCAAAAAACATCTAAAATTTCTAAAATAAAAGAAATTTTCAAAAGAAAAACATTAATCCTTCAAATTGATTCAAAACATTTAAAATAATAATAGACATTATAAAACAATTGAAAATAAAGTAAAGCATTACAAAATTAAAACATTGTCCACAATATATACAATAAATGATGAATGGATGTATTGTTAAGACACTCTTTGCATAAAGTCACCATTTCAAAACTTTATGGATACACGGCTTAAAAAAAATTAAAACGATAATAAAATAAAACATATAAAAAATTAAAAATAAAACATTATAACATAGCAAAACATTAAAAAAATTTAAAAAATACAACAATACATAAAAAAAAAATTAAAAACATTATAAAAATTTAAAAAATAAAGCAAAACGTTATTAAAAAACATTACAACTAAAGTCGTACATTAAAAAAATAAAAAAAGGGGAGGGGAGCGTGGGGTAAGAGGAGAGGGGTGGGGTGTGTGTACGAGGAGGAGCTCGATTGTGGAATTGAGCTCGATTCCACAATCACTCTCCCCCTCATACACACACCCCTCCCCTCTCCTCCTAACCGAGGCATCCCCTCGTTTCCACCTCTCTTTTTTTTTAATGTATGATGGCACCCTTCCTTTCTATTTTTATTTTTTTTAATAACTTTAGTTGTAATGTTTTTTTTAACAAGAAATGGTAGGGAGTTTTGTATTAAAAAAAGCTTTCACTGAGTCGAGAGCAAGTAATACATAGAAGAAGGAAGTTGAAGACCTCTAATAGTGCAATCAACTTCCTACTTATGTTCATGGGAGACAAATCCCAATTATTTCATATATATTTTCTTTTGTTGTTCTAGCTTGCTTTACAAGTGTATATCTTCACCAATTGTGAACATAAAAAAGTGCAGAAAAAAGTACATTAAATTTTAAGGCTCTAAAAGCCTCATAAACAAGGGATCCAATTGACTTTGATAACCCAACATGATGTTTGCTTCTCTTTAATTTTCTTGCCTTTCTTTGTTTGTCTTTCTTCCTCTTGTGAGAGGAGGAGAGGGATGAGTGGTATTTGAACTTTCTAGAGAGAGAACCCTTTTGAGAGGAGGGAGTTCTTGATTTTCCTTCCCTTTTGAGACTATTTCAACCAATCCTTCAAGGGCCGAAGCATCTTGTACATGCCATGTCTCTTTCCCCCTGTTATTTTTGAATCCGTGTCTTCGAGTTCTCTTAGGGTTTTGAATATAATGTTGCGAGAGACTGTAGGAGCTAGAGTTGAGCTTGCAGGAGGCATTATTTGCTTAGGCTCCTTATGTGGATGCTTTCAACGACGGTTAAAGACTTTCTGGAATTCTTTCTCTTTAATTTATGGGCCTTTTGTGGCTTGTTGGTCTTTTGTCATCTTGGGGCAACTCTTGGAAAAATGTCCGTAAATAGGGCAAGCACTCCATTTGAACATGATTTGCTTATAATCCAACTCTTGAATGTGCCTCCAGTCCTCAATGTTAAGTTTTAGCTCCTCTAGAATCCCTTTCTCCAGTTTGAATTCCACACAAATCCGGGCACAATAAAACAAACCCCCTTTTGGTTCAACATTATTCAAAAAGAGGCCCAACTTATTATCAATGCTTTTGAGAGAACTTTCTCCCCATAGGTGGAGAGGGATTTGGGGCAGTCTTACTCAAACACGAGCAACTATAATCTCATCTTATGGGTTAAAATCCAAGGACCAGGGAGCTAAGAACATTCATCTTGATCCCATAAAGAAAGGTCCTAAGCGAAAAATAATATCTCTATCTTCTTTATTCAAGAAAAGATAAACAAAATAACCTCTACCAACAACAAAGATAGTTACCTTACTCTGCATCTTGGGGGTCCAATGCTCTATAATCCAAAGATCTACTGCTTTTGGGCTTGGCCATAACCCCGTAAACTTTCCTACAAGCTCAGAGAGGGCGAGGTATTTCTTGCATGGGTCTTCAGGAGAGAGATCCAACGAAGGTATATCATTAGTCTTCTTAACGGATTTCTTTGAGGACGAAGCTTTGGTCTGGGGTTTAGAGGATTGGACGAGGGCCTTAAAGGTTTAGAGTTCATCCAAGTTCGCCATCCAGGCAACTCACAACAATAACCTCTCCACTGACTAATCATAACAAGGAATGGGGCCAAAACGTCCCTCTTGCCTCAATCTTCTCCTCGTAGGAAACAAGCCAACCCACTACGACAGTCCTCCTTCCAACTTAGTGCTGCAAAGGAAGAGGCAAAACACCTCTCTACGCTCACACCCTCACAGTCTGGGCCTTTGATGGAGATCTAGCGGTTCACAAAAGCAAAGACTCTAGTAGAGAACAAACTCCAATAGGAACCACAACAAGTTCAAGCTCACAACAACAACGACGACTAAGGTAGAAACCTCAACCACGAGTCTCTAGAGCTCCTCCAACAATTCATTTTCAATTAAAAAATCTTTATTAGAAAACTCTTCCTCTATTTTAGTTTTTTATTATTAATGTTTTGTTTTATTTTTTATTTTTTTATAATGTTCTTGATTTTTTAATGTTTTGTTTATTTTTTATTTTTTTTATAATGTTTTTATGTTTTTTCAATAATGTTTTAATTTTTTAATGCTTTACCTTATTTTAATTTTTTTATGTCTATTATAATAATAATTATTATTATTATAAAAAAATTGAATGTATTTGAAGGATTAGTGTGTTTAATGTTTTTTTGGAAAATTTGTTTTCTTTTCAAAATAAATTTTAGATGTTTTTATAGTGATTTAAAAGAAATATATTTTTTTACATCGTGGTTTCCAAATGCTTGTAATTTTATTTCTAAAATTTCAGAAGGAGGATGACAATCTTGTGGCAAGAAATATTGGAAGTTTTCATTATACTGTTGACGATCTTGTTCTATTATTCGATGGTGCTGCTACTTCTGGCAAATGTGGTATAGGTGGAGTTATCTATCTGAATTCTGATCACTTTTACACTCTCCGTATGCATGGTGGATTGGGTACTAATATGAAAGTAGAGATTTTAGCTCTCTGGTGTGTGGTTAAGGCTGCAATTTCTTTTGGTCTAAGCAAGGTAAAAATATTTGGAGACTCTAGAGTCACCATTAAGTGGGCACATGGAGATTTTGATCTAAAGGTTCTTAATCTGGTCTATTGGTGCAACCGCATACAGCACGATCTTTGCTCTTTCTCTTCATATTCGCTGAAACATATATATCGTGAGTTTAACTCACAGGTTAATTTGTTATCTAAGCCGGCGATTGATGGGGATGAAGGCATCTTATTCTGGGAGGATGTTTGCGAGAATGTGGTGGTGGACTCTGGCTCACTTTATTTTCTCTCCTAAGATATTTTCAGGAATGTTGATTGCTGTATTTCAATGGATATCAGTCCATTTTTGTAATTTTGCTTAGTTTTTTGTTTGGGATAGAAAGACATTTCCCTACGGGGTCTTTCTGTATAAGAATTGTAATATCTGTCGGATGAACAGATGAACATCATGTACTACTTGATTCAGTTTAATTGAATAGCAGTAGTATGCTTTTTTTCGCGGGAAATTTTTTTTTAACCCAATGAGAAAAAGTGGTGTTACTAGTAGCATCTCTTTTTGATTTGGTAGTTGATTTTGGTATTTTCATTGTAATGACATCGACTATTAGGGCCATGGTTTTAAACAAGTTGTAATTTTAGCGTGGGAAAGAAAAATGAGTGTGCCATGGTTATTCTTGAGCGCATACTTTTAAAGTTTTGACTGTATCAACATCAATCGATAAGGCAAGGGATACAAACAAGATGTAATTTTAACCCCGAATAAAAGCAAGGGTGATTTTGGAGAATCATTTTTCGATTCAAGGGTCAATTTATAGTCTCTGATTTCAATGGCATAGACTATGGTCAACTGAGATTTAAAAAAGTTGTAATTTTAGACCCCCGTCAAACTTATATAACATGTTCAATATGTTTGTGTCCGATGAAAATACCACTTTTAGTTTTCTAAGGATTATGAAAATATAAATATAAATTTGTTATATTTTTAACAAATTTAATATTTTATTAAAAAATCTTTGGACATATGGATAAGATTTTGGTAAGTGTGTCCGACGAAAATACCACTTTTAGTTTTCTAAGGATTATGAAAATATAAATATAAATTTGTTATGGATTTCACCTCGGGAAATAAGGCTGAAATCATGGATTGGGTGTCCAAGCACTGGCAGCCTATTACAGGGATGGCCCCTCGGATAAATTTACTCCTGAACAGGTGGATACTGTTCACCTTTTCTGATACTTCTCACGTCGACAAGATTTTGTCCGGTAATTGTACTTTTAAGCAAGGTTCTCTATATATCAAGAGGTGGCACCTTAATTTCGATCCACTTCATGAGTACCAACCTATCAGGCACCTCTGGATGATTATTCTAGGATTACCTATCGTCCTTTTGGATTGAAGACATTCTTATGGGTATTGCTAATGCCGTCGGGAGATTTGTTCGCCTGGATAAACAAAATCTTCATGGCATTGATCGCCGATACGCCAAAGTCATGGTAGAATTGGATACGCGGGGTGGTCTGCCGGCCGAGATTGAAATTGCCCGGGGACATAAAGTTTGGAAGTAGACACTTGACTACTTCAAAATCCCTTTTCGCTGCTATTCGTGCAAGCAACTTGGTCATGTTCGTGCAGCTTGCCCCTCCAGTTATAAGAATAGAATCTCTCCACCTTTGGAGAATTCCTCACCTAGGGTTTGTGGCCGGCTGCCTTCTATGGAACATTCGGGTAAGTTATTCTATAACTCTCTTAATTATCCAGAACTTACTCCAGACGACCTTGTTTTTATTGAAAGTTCTGAAAAAATTCTTGATAGTCGGATATCCAAGGGCGAAATCCAGATGCGACATGACCTGATTACGGGGTTACCTATTGCAAATTCTTTGAACAAGATCCCTTTTCCGAAAACTAGTCGCAAACTTTTTGAAGATTCTGTAGCTGATGTATCTGGCTTAGGTTTTTCCTCGCCTCGAACTGTTGAGAATGTTACAAACCCTACACTTGACAAATCTCCTCCTTGTACTTTGTTACATCAGCCTTCTCAACCTGATTGCTTGAAACAACCTTCAATGACCCCTACTGTTTCTTCTACTATGTCTCCTGGGAATTTGGGGTGTAATGAGACTCATAAACTTATTTATAACTCAGAAGACCCATCCTCCCTGGATGATAATGCTATATTAGCTAACTCTGGCTATCTGCTTTCGGCTGCTGGTGAGGAATTTCCTCCTTTACCAACCTTCTCGAAAAATCCAGGGAGTGGGTCATCAGCTAGACCTGTACATTCTCTTCAATATCAGAATGTTACTATTCGAAAGGGAAATAAGAAAAAACACATAGACAAGAATGCTTCGATTTCAGACTCTTACATCCCGATTTCACAAAGACTTGAGGATTTTGAGGGGTCTGTTCCTAAATCATCTGTGGGGCTTAGAGCATCGTCCCCCTTTTCGTCTGTTATCTAATGTCTATGCTGTCTCTGAATGTGCGAGGGTTGGCTAAGGTGTCTAGGGCACAGGCTTTAGCCAATCTCATCAGTTCTATTGTCCCTACTCTTATTTTATTTCAAGAAACCATGTGTGATAAATCCCTAGCAATACACAAACTTTGTAAGTTGCTACCTAATTGTGAGGTGTCTGTGGTTAGTTCCTATGGCTTATCTGGGGGATTAGCCGTGGCTTGAGACCCCAATTTTTTTTTATTTTAAGGCCTTCATAACTCCTTGGGGAATTTTACTAAAAGGATCTTGCTGCGGCAATAAGCATACCCTGTCTATCCTCAATTGCTATGCTCCCTATAGGGAGAGAGAGAAATTTTGGACATCTCTCCTGGATTCTGGCCTTATGAACTTGGACGATTTGATTATTGCAGGTGATCTTAATTTTACTTGTCATGCCTCTGAAATCTGGGGAGCTTCTACTAGATTGGATGAATTAGCTGATTTCTTTACTCAGTTATTAGAGACTGCTGATTTGGTGGATGTCAAACCACATAAATTAACCCCTACCTGGACAAATGGAAGATTTGGTAAAGATGGGGTTCATAAACGCCTGGATAGATTCCTTGTCAGCTCTGATTTGTTGAAAACTTTCCAGAATTACAGGTCTTGGGTTTATGATCATAAGTTTTCGGACCATTGGCCCATTATTCTCCATCTTGATATTTTGGGTCAGAAACTGGCTTCGCCTTTCAAGTTCAATTCCAGTTGGCTGGAAGATGACTCCTTTTGCAACATGATTAGAAATTTTTGGAACACCTGTGATGTTTCAGGTACTAATCCAATTATGAAGTTCTATCATAAGCTAAAAGAATTAAAAGAGGCCGTGACCAAATGGATAAATGAAAAGAAATTGGCAGATAAAAAGGAATTAGCACATCTGGAACAGAAGCTACAGGAAGCTATCTCAGCAAATATTCATAGTTCTTTATCAATTGATGGTTTTGAGGTCTTGAGGCAGACTGATAGGAAGAAAGAAGAGTTACTTATTCAAGCTGAAAAAGAATGGCGACTGAAAAGTCGTGCCACCTGGATGTCCTTTGGTGACAAGAATACTAAATTCTTTCACTCTTTTGCTTCGGCTAGAAGGAACTCGAAACATATCTGGGAAATAGAAGATGATAGAGGTAATCAATTTACTGGACTTGATAATTTAAAAGCTGAAGCTACATCTTTCTTTGGTCACATTTATAGCGATTCTGGAGATTGCTGCATAGCAGAGCAGATTAGAATTGCCTCCCTATTCCCTCGATTTTTCAATGAACAAGAGGCTAAAAGCATACAATCTGAGGTCTCTTTGGAAGAAATAGAACAGACGTTGAAAATCTTTGCAAAGGAAAAAAGCCCCGGGCTTGATGGGTGGCCGGTGGAGCTGTATCTTCATTTTTTTGATCTTATGGGGAGCGAGCTGAAAGAATTGGTGAATTTTTCTAGACTTAACGGTTACATCTCTGGTGGTTTGAATTCTACCTTTGTTACACTCATTCCCAAAAAAGATAAACTAAAATGTTTTGGTGATTATCGTCCGATTTCCCTTTGTAATTTGCTTTACAAACTCATCTCTAAAATTATTGCAGATCGGTTAAAGTCTATCCTATCACAGCATATCTCTCTTGAGCAATTTGGATTTCTGGCTGGGAGGCAGATTCATGATGCTATAGGCATTTCACAGGAGTTGATTCATAGTATTAAGATATACAAGAAGAAAGCTTTGCTTCTCAAGATGGACCTGGAAAAAGCTTATGACAGGGTTAACTGGTCTTTCCTCAGACTGATTCTCATCCAAATTGGTATGCCACCTTTGATCATTAAGTGGATTATGGCATGTATTAGCTCCATGAACATCTCAGTACTTGTAAATGGGAGTCCATCTGAATTTTTTAGATGCTCCAGGGGAATTCGACAAGGGTGTCCACTTTCTCCCCTGTTATTTATTCTAGTCATGGATGGGTTCAGCAGAATGATCAATCATGCATTATTGGGTGGATAGATTAAAGGAATCAAGATAAAAAAAGACTGTGTGATTACACATATATTACTTGCTGATGATGTTCTAGTGGCAGGTGTTGATTCGTTTGAGGAATGGTTTATATATAAAGAAATCATACAGGCCTTCTGCTGTGCTTCAGGTATGAAGGTCAGTGCAGGGAAATCTAATTTTTATCATTTATCTTCTGATGATGGACATCTTAGTGACATTACTGCAATTCTGCCATATAAGTGCTGTCTTTTGGATCAGGGCTTTAAATATCTGGGATATTATCTTAAGCCAAACAATTATCAAATTAAGGACTGGTATTGACTGCTGAGAAAATTTGAGGCCCGAATAGCTCATTGGTCTTACAGGTATTTGTCTAGAGGGGGTAAGCTTATTTTGCTGAAGTCTGTTCTTTGTAGTATACCTGTCTACTGGTTCTCATTGCTGGAAGTTCCATCATCCATTATTAAGACCATCAATAGATATTGTTACAACTTTCTTTGGTTTGGGACGACAAACAGTGAAAAAATCTCCATGGTTGCTGCTGATGCCATCGCTAGACCTACTAGATTCGGTGGTTGGGGTATTAAAGATTTGAGTACCTTCAATACTTCCCTGAGACTCAAAAGTCTTTGGAGAAGCCTGTTTGGAAGTACACGTTGGTCTAAACTCATTCACTGTAAATACATTAATATGGATGTCTTTTGCTGGATCAGAAACCCAAAGTTAGTAAGCTGGAACTTCTCTCCTTTGTGGCGAGGTTTCATGAAGATTTTCCATTGGATCAAAGCAGACCTTGCATGGCAGGTTGGATCTGGTGCTTTGATTCGTGTCGGGATCGACCCTATCTTAGGTATGGAAGATAACTACATCCTTCCAGCTGGTATCACTCAATATCTTCATATCCTTGGTTTGGCCACTTTGAATAAGATTCATCTGCACTGTTTGAGTCTTGATTATAATTCTAAGTGGATATCTTCAAGGGATCTGGGTCTCTCTGGCTTTTTAGCCTGATCTTGGGATGATTATATTACTAAATTAAATTCTGCTAGTGTTTGCCTGAACCATGAGCCCGATCAGCTAGTTTGGGGAGGAAACCCTGCTACGGGCCACGTTACTGCTAAGACTGCTTATTCCAGAATTGTTCAAAATAAATTCATTTATCCTCAGGATTGGTGGTATAAGAGGCTTTGGCAGTGGCCTATTCCCACAAAGCTTAAATGTTTCTGTTGGCTACTTATACAAGATAGATTGAAGACATGGGAAAATTTGTGTAAACGTGGCTGGAGTGGTCCAAGTTTATGTATTCTGTGTAAAAAAGAAGTTGAAACTAAGCAACATCTATTTGTTCAGTGTGAGTTCACTCGTAAAGTCTGGGATGTGATATCATCTTCTTTGAACATTTCTCAGTGTTGGGATGTTGGAGATTTTAACCAGTCCTTACTGAATTGGTACAGACTATGTAAACAACATTTCTATGTTGCTATCTGTATTCCTTGGTCAATTTGGTACTCCCGAAACTGTGCTATCTTTCAGAATAAATCTCCTGATGTATCTCAATGTAGTATGGCTGCACTAAATATGAATGATTCTTGTAAGGATGATGTGCATAGTTTAAAGACTGACAGGATCAGCATTTTCAGACTAAAAGTGGATCAACCTATTCTATTTTTTGATGGAGCTTCTCAACATGGATTATGTGCTGTGGGGGGTGTTATATATTTGAATGAGTCTCATTTATTCTCTTTTAGACTCAACTGTGGTGCTAGATCCAACATGAAAGCGGAGTTAATGGCCCTCTGGTGCGTTCTCAAAGTTGCAAACATCTTTGGATTGGTCAATATTAAGGTTTTCAGTGACTCCAGGGTTACTATAAAATGGGCAGCTGGTGAGTTCAGTCTTAACGTTCTGAATTTACGTCATTGGGCCCTCCGGACACAATTGGAGATATCAAAGCAGCAGAATATTACTTTTGAACATATCTTTAGAGAACATAATTCTCTTGCTGATAAACTCTCTAAACAAGCATTATCTGGCATTGAAGGGCAGCTGATTTGGGAGGAATGGTTTGATTATTGTCTTCTGGACTGTGGGTCCTTCTACTTTTTTGACTGACACTTGTTTTAATCTCTGGATTATTGTACTGCTGGGTACTAGTTTTTTATTTTGAATATATGTAGAAACTCTATGACCAGATGAATTTTGCTGATAGGGACATAATGGTTAATTTTGTGACCATAGAATTGCACTTAAATAGGCTGGTTGATGTAAGAGCTATAATATATGATTCGACTGTAGAATCATGATCTTCATTGTACTATTTGATTCCTCATGAATATCAATAGTAGCTTTTTTCGCTAGAAAAAAAATATAAATTTGTTATATTTTTAGCAAATTTAATATTTTATTAAAAAATCTTTGGACATATGGATAAGATTTTGGTAAGTGTGGTAAGAAGGAAAATGAATGCTCTATATCCCACTTTCATAGGGGTCAAGTATAATTAGAAGAAAGTGGAAAATGTGGTAAGAAGGAAAATGAGTGCTGTTTATTTTTTAATTATTTTTATTGAAAAATTAAGATGACAAAACTTATTTTTGTCTATCAACATTATTAATATAACTATATTCTACATTATTAATATAACTAGATTCTAGGAGCCAACATTATTAATATAACTAGATTCTACATTATTAATATAACTAGATTCTAGGAGCCAATCTGGAAGCAACGGTATCTATGGTGTATATACAAGTTTAGGCCTGTCACATAGCGCACACCAGTGGCTATGAAGATCCAAGTAAGTGCAAACATATCTCTGGTTCATGAGTTTGCTTGTTCATATTGCTTGGTAGCTAGTCTTTACATCATATTTTAGCTAAATTTTCTTTTTGAATAGAATTCATTAGTAAATCCCCATAGATAGTAGCTTTTGGGCACCGAGCAGAACTAAAATAAACCTATACTTTTTGGTTATGCATACTTCGATGAAGCCCTCATGTACAGACACATTTTCATTTATACAGAGGGACACCCACTGGGTTTGTAGGTTAAAATAATATATTAAATTAAAGCATTATAGTAGTTAGTTGAAAGTTTTAAGTGTTTTAAAAGTTATTAATTTTTTTTTTTAAACCAATAAAATATATTGCAAGGACTAAACCTAAAAAAGTTTATTTGTGAAAACACTTGTTTTTAAAACTATATATTTATTATACATGTCGGGAAGCAGTGTATTATGGTGATTGATATGCGTTGACTAACTATTAGTCAAATTGACTCTTTATGAGTTGCTTATTTTATTTTTCGTTTTAACTAAACTTTTTACATGCATGATTTTATGTAGTTCTCTTTTCTTAAGTTTGGAAAATCTCAACTTCCACGTTATTGGATAAAATGTTGAGGGTGTTATTGCCCAGCCGTGAACAGAATGGTGGGTGCGCGAGCCCAGCATTGAATTGAACATCGTTATCCATGCACCTCGGCTATCCCTTCAATTGAGCATTGAACATCGTTATCCATGCACCTCTTTATCCCTGCACTGCTTTTCTGGCTCATCACCGCCTTCATGCGCCGCAGAAGCTTCTGCACCGCTCTCACCTAATACTGATTTGGTTGTACTGATATTTTCCTCCAAAGCCTTGTCTTGTATGTTTTTTTCTATTTTTTATTTATTAAAACCTAGCCTTGTATTGTATGTTTTTTCTATTTTTTATTTATTAAAACCTATTTATTTTTAATGCAATGGGATGAGAGGTTAAGGGTGTTATTGTCACGCGCACGACGGTGTTCTTGTTGTTAAAGAAGGTCTTTTAATACTATCAATAATTGCCATTGAATGCCATCGCCTACAACACCTCCATGGCGCATCTCACCGCTTCGACTTCCTCTGCTTTACTCCACCGCCAACCGCCTCCGCTTTACTAGACACATTTGCTTTGTAATTATCTACACAAAGTTAAATTGAAGTTTATATTTAACACATAAAATTTCACAAAAGCATCTTCACCACCTAGACCTGGAACTATTGGTATGACATATGGGTATCGAAAAGGAAGGCCTATATGAGGTTGTGCGCTTACCTTTTCAACTGGATCATCAGTTAAGGCTTGTGGATAAACTATTGTTAATGTACCGACTACAAGGTATGCTTTTGTTGCTAGATATTCTGACTCTGCTAGGTATGCTTATAGATTTGCTTGGATGCCTGTTTCGCTATTTTGCTTGCTTTCCTGCAGTGAAACCAGAAATAGTTTACATGAAAAAAACCAACTCTTCCATCCCTTGGGCAATGAGGTGGGAAAAGGTAGCCACAACATATGGACCAACAACGGATTCTCTCAGCTTTATGCTTGCACTTAACAATCTTGCATGCCTCCTTGCAGGCAACAATGCATTGAAGTCTGCTTCTTATTAAGAAGCAGACATTAGTAAGGAAAATGTCTCCACCCTTTTATTATCATAAATACATGATACAAATATTTCATGTAGTTTTCACATTATTTTGAATTTAGCCACAGTAACCATGTCAATTATACTACATTGTATGGTCGTTTATTCTGTAGCAAGTCTGTTTATATTTTTAAAATTGTTGAGTTTCTTACATGTTTTACCTGGTTCTAATTCGTGACTTGAATATAGGCTGCGTTGCTCAACATGCCCTGGGTCACTGGAAACAGCATCTAATAAGCAGCTGGTGCAATATTCATGACAGAATACTATTTCTTTCCACGCGAACAGTCGCCTAACTTCAGCCTCAGCATGTGCTGGCCCTAAGTAAAAACCATTGCAAATGTTTGTCTATGGCAAAAACGAGCAGGGGAGTTTGTGATATTCAGGTATCTTGCAATGAAAATGTTGTTAGAATATAATTTAAATAATAACAAAGACTTAGTGCCACTGCAATGGGAGAACAAGTGCCCATTTACATCTGACAAGTTTTATGTTGTGCGTTCATCCGAATTTCTGGTAATGCCTTGTTTTGATATAAATATGTCTTTAGTAAATTATACTGCTTGTCATGCGTAAAGTAAAGTGTCAAATATGCAATGAAATGCTTTATCGTTGAATCTCGCCAGGTTTTCCTATTTTAGTCCTCAGTTATGGGTTGCAAAAAAACCTTGTTGTACCTGCAACCTCCTTTCTACCGTGTCAAAGTGATGTAAATTTATTTAGTTGTTATGGTCATAAGTGTAAGATTGCAAGCTTAGAGAATCCACTTCCTTGGCTACCTGTTATTTATTTATATTAGTTAGTGTAAGATCGCAAGCTAAACTACCTGTTATTTATTTTAGTGTAAGATTGCAAGCCAAAGATGGTTTACCAAAACACTATATTGCATTAACTAATTGACAACACGATATTGCATTCATTAAACAATGCTATAGAAACTAACAACAATCTCCTTTTTCTTAGTGCTACCATTTCAAGGCTACGCGGCATTTTTCTTAGTGCTACCATTTCAAGGCTGCGCGGCAGGTATCCCATGTAGCCTTGTTTTTTTTCATTGAAAAATGCAACTTACTATTAATATATGAAATAGTAAAATATGTCCAACTGTCAGATCCCACATCATCAAACACACCCTGTCAAGAGGAGGACCAGGGATAAACCGGTCATTGCAGCAACATGTGCTGTCATATCAAAGCTCAGAAAATAACAATGAAAGTATCTCAAGTCCCAAAATATCCAAAAGACAATACATGAAAAGTCCAGAGGCAAACCAGTGCCTAAATGTCACAACAACAAATATGGACAAGACAAAAAAGGTCCTAATAGAGGTAACCGCCAAGTAGTAACCACAGGTACTATCAACAGAAGTAGTATGTAACCAAAACCTCGGCATGAGGATAGGTGCCGATCAGATAATACCAAACAGCGTCTGCATGAAGCTGAAGTAAAGGCCGCAAAAAGCATGTGAGAAATAGTAAGTGCCCAACAAGTAGTTGGACGCTGAAATTTAAGGATCTGCACATGAAACTAAAGGTCATATAAGATAATAATGCCGCATAATATATGAGGAAAATAAAAGAACAAAAAACCGTAAAGGCAGTATCAACAATGCCAATGTAACTGATAGGAACCATGAGTAAATAGTCTATCATCCCGCCATTCCTACCACATGATGATCCCTGCCAGGGAATTAAGTGCCCACTTAGAGAGCATATCCGCCTCCAAATTCACTTCTCTGAAGATATGTTCAAAATGAATGTGTTCAAATTCAAGAATAAGTTTGCGAGCCTCTTCCAACCAATGAGTAAGATTTAGAACATTGAGGGGGGTAGTGCCCCTAGCCCATGAGATTACCGCTAACGAGTCACCAAAAATAACAAGGGAAGAGATCTTACTTCGACGGGCCCAAAATAGTAAGAGCCAAAGGGCACATATCTCGCTCCTTGTATTGGATCCATTTCCCAAATTTAGCCAAAGATGGATCGAGACTGAGTTTGAGATATGGATAGTAGCACCCGCTCCACCAGCTCCATTCCCACACACAACAAACCCATCAAAGAAACCACAAGGAAAAACCTGGATTGGAGGAGCCAATCGATATTCCTGATTCCGAGCCTTCCCACCAACAGCAGCACCGAATGCAGTTAAATATTCCTTGTGTGCAGCAATGGTTCTATAGCAAATCACATCATGGTGTGGAGTCATGTCTTCAAAAATTCTAGAATTTCAGGCTTTCCACACCTCCCATATCATAAAATATGGGAGCTCAACACATCCAGAGGAAAGACGAGACCAAGCTTCCAGACAAGCACTGAGAGTATGATATCCCCAATGGAATTGTACACCAGCCTTCAATGCAATACGTTCCCAAAGGTCCCTGATGAAAGGACATGTAGAAAACAGGTGATCAACTGACTCTTCCAGCGTGCAGCATAGCGGACACCATCCCGGTCCATTGAAACCTCTACTACATAAGTTGTCCCACGTAAGAATCCTATTATACAAAGCAAGCCAGATAAAACACTTCAGCTTAAGGGGAATGGTCAGCTTCCAGATAAATTTTTCCCACCAGCGAGCCGTCGAATGGGACTCGGCAAATAGTGCATCATATGCCAATTTTGCTGAGACATTTCCACCAGCCACATCCCATGACCAGGCTAATCTGTCAGCAGAGTCAGATAACTGTAAATTTGATTGATAAAGCGACCCGATATATCCTTCCCATTCGTACCGCAAAGTACCAGATAAGCCCAGCTGCGAAGCCGAGATCCACCATGGCCGACCATCCTTATATTGGCCAACCGTATGTGCCAGAGTGAAATAACCATTGGTCCTGATGTGTGTCCGTAATTCCATCGATAGGATATGTCCCATAGGCCCCCCCAGGATCGGATCAAGTCCCAGTTTAATATCTCGACCATTGCCAGGAATCCATGCAATCCATTGTGAGATAATCTTGAAAGAACCCATCAAGCCATTCCAGAAATTTGACACACCCACTGTAGCAGGCCGTTCCAATCT
The DNA here is from genome assembly GCA_027924585.1 of Larix kaempferi. Classification (NCBI taxonomy): domain Eukaryota; kingdom Viridiplantae; phylum Streptophyta; class Pinopsida; order Pinales; family Pinaceae; genus Larix; species Larix kaempferi. Next base: position 4,765,704 of record BSBM01000040.1, on the reverse strand, counting down.
CAGCCACTTAGCAATAGAGGTATGTTTCAGGTACTTAGCATGAATAATTCTGCCCCAAACAGACTTATCAAAGAGAGCATGCCATAGACTTTTAGCATGCAGAGCCTCAACAAATAGGTCCAGATCCTTTATATTCCAACCTCCCAATTTCCAGGGTCGGGCCAAAACAGACCATTTGATAAGATGAAATTTTTCATTTGCTCCACCACCCGACCACAAGAAGCTGAACAGCTTCCGTCGAATAAGACAGAGGATGGATCGGGGTGGGTGAAAACGTGAAGGTGGGTAACACTTTCGTGAGAAATCAGTGCAAAATCGTCTTAGCGGAAGTTATTCGGCCGAATAAAAATATTATTCGGCCGAATAAAAATAATTGTTCGGCCGAATAATTGACATTATTCGGCCGAATAATTTTGAGGTTATTCGGCCGAATAACCACAAACAGTTCTCCGTCCCGTTTAACGGAGACTCTTGAAATTTGTGCAAACGGTTGCCGGACGGAAAAAAATTTCGGGCAATAGTTTATTCGGCCGAACAATTATTCGGCCGAATAATTGTTCGGCGGAATAATTGTTCGGCCGAATAATTGTTCGGCCGAATACTTATTCGGCCGAATAATTATTCGGCCGAATAATTTTTCTGCATAAAAAGACAGCATCGGCTGCCATTTGGCATTCCCTGTTGGAATTATTTGGACCCCGCATGGGCCCGCAGTAGTCCTTTGCCACCCTGCCGACGCTCCAACCTGCTGCTCGCCACCCCCGCTGCTCGCCGCGCTGCTTGTGTTTCACGGCTGGCTCTTTCTCAGCGACTCGCGTCTGCTCTATTTCTGCTGTCGTTCGTCGGTTCTTACGTTTCTTCGGGGTGTGATTTGCGCTTGCTCTGTTCGTTCTAAGCAGCGAGTTCGTTGGTTGTCATTTCTGCTGTCGATCGTCGGTTTTCACGTTTCGTCGGGTTGTGATTTCTGCTAGCTGCTGCTCGTTGGTGGTAGCGTGTCGGTTGGTCTGTGTTCGTTGGCAGGTGTGTGTTGGTGGGTTGCTGCGTTGAAGGTGTTGCGGTTTTATCTGAACGGTTGAAGGTGTGTTTTCGCCTTTGTTTTTACTTAATGATTCTGTTTGTTAATGTTATAGGGCTTATCTAATGACGTTAGTTGTTGTTTGTGAAGGAAATAGGTGTTGTTTTGAGCGTTGCTGGGTTGAATAGAGGCGGCGTTGGGATCGACGATTCTTCACTGCATTTTTATATACAGGTATGCATCGTCGTAAACTTTGTTTTTATGTTGTTGGCAGTCTTAGAATTAAAAAAATCTGTAGTGCGTCTTAATATTGGAAGGTTAAATGTTTTAAAATGCAGTTTTTATTTTAGAGAATCAGTTTTCTGTCCATGAACTCTGTTCATGAACAGTTCAGTTCGTGAACTCTGTTCATGAACAGTTCAGTTCGTGAACTCTGTTCATGAACAGAGTTCTGTTCGTGAACTCTGTTCATGAACAGAGTTCTGTTCGTGGACTGAGTTCATGAACAGAGTTCTGTTCGTGGACTGAGTTCATGAACAGAGTTCTGTTCGTGGACTGAGTTCATGAACAGAGTTCTGTTCATGAACAGAGTTCTGTTCTTGAACTCTGTTCATGAACAGAACTCTGTTCATGAACAGAATACCATTACTTATAGGTTAGATATGAATATGAATAATATAATAGTACTAGCTATGATTAGTTAATGATCTTTAGCTGTAATAATGTTGTTATCATTGCTCAAAGGGTATTGGTTCTTTGATTGACGTAAGCTTTTAGATAATTGAGATGAACTAAGCCCATTAAAGTAGGCGGTCCTTTCGATTCAATCTAATCACATGCATTCAACAATGAATCTCCACCTGCTACTTGGAATTGGGTATCTGTATAATATCATGAAAACTATGGACTTACTACTACTCCATCAACCATGAATGTTCATTTGCTATCATAGAAGTTCTGTTCATGAACAGAGTTCTGTTCATGAACAGAGTTCTGTTCATGATATGCTATGATATGCATGAAATTATTGCTTCTTTATATATATGGATATTTAAACCCTAATCCCTGACGAGTTTCATATTAAGTTTTCCAAATTCTCAATAAAGTGATGATAAAGGATATATTAAACAACTTTATAAATGATCAACATGTGGTGTGACTATGTTAAGTCAGGTACAAGAATGTCAATTGAGTTCATGAACTCTGTTCATGAACTTTGTTCATGAACAAAGTTAACTTAGAAAGTCACTTAAAAATTCAATATTGTAAGTTATTAAGTATTTTTTTTATAAAAATTAAGGAATGTTTGTTTATTGAGATATAGAAAGAAAACATAAGTGATAGTTTAAAAATTAGGAAGGTGATTGAACTATTACAATATGGGATGATTATTGATGTCATGTTTATGCTGCAATATTGTTCTTAGAGTTAGGAGAGTAACTTACAAAAGAAAGTAAGTTATAATATTTTAGGTGGCTCTACATTTTTTACGCAGATCTTAAGAGATATGTTTTTAATTTTGTAGAATGAACATGTACAACTTCAATGTTTGTAAATTGTTTTATCATAGATCTTAACTAGAAGTTTCTTAATAAGGGTATATTTATGTTATACTATTTGAGGAAGCTCTACATTTTGTATGCAGATTTTTAATAGATATGTTTTGAGTTTGTAGAGTTAACATGTACAACTTCAATGTGTGTAAATTGTATTATCATAAATATAAGTTAGAATTCTTTTAATAAGAATACATATATATGTTTAGTGAGATGTTTGTTTGTTGACATATATAATTCAAACATATTTGTTGGATTAAAAGTTTTTAAGGTTATTATACTATTTCAATTAATTGTGTTTTATAATGAAATGATTATTAGATATGTTCTTTATGTTGCAATATTAGGTAGGGTAAGGAATTTTAGTTAATTAATTAGAGTTAGGAGGGGGACTTAAATTTTGTTGGAGTTTTTAATCAAATATTGGCTTGATGCTTGTAGTGGTAGTTATGTACATTTTCAATATGTTAATGTTTGTGTAAATTTAGAAGTTATATCAAATGGAAAGAGAGTCTGCGAAGGGAAAGCGTAGGAGGTCATCACAATCTTCAGGAATTGGTGTTCCAATTGGTAGTCGAAGGTTGTCGAATTCACCGCAGGGTTCAGGTTTATTGCATGGGTCCCAGTCGTTTGATCACCAACAAGTTCGAGGGGGTACAAATGATTCTCCTTTGTCTTCTGTGGGAGAGCGTCGATCCCTACGTTCTGTTGGTATGAACATTAATGTTTAATAATGTATAATTTGTATTTTTTGTGTGTTGAATTTATGGAAAAAGTTAATTTTTGACTACGGCTATATTTGAAGCAGAGCGATGTTCAGAAGATGTGCGTAATTCGATGGAGCGAGGGGAAGATCAAGATAGGAATATAGATGATGGAATATGTGTGGGTGGAGAGCAGGGTCCTGAAGTTCCTCCTAGAGCTAGGACGACATATGTTCCACTAGCTGAGGGGTGTACACCCATATCAACTTATCCGTCTGATTTACCTGATGAGCTTCCATGGCGAGGTGTTGTGCAACAAACTATTCTTGAAAGTTGTAAATCCCACTATGACAGGTTGAACAATGATCTTTGTTCTTTGGATCTCCCTCCAGAGAGTCGACAAAGTCTAGAGATTGTTTTGGCATCTTTGCAAAAATTCATTGATGCATACGATGAACTTGGACCAACTACAAATAGTTTTGTTCATTTGATGCGGATGCGAAAGGAGCAAGTTATGGGTCCAGATAAGTGGGAGGTTGTGAAGGAGAGAGTCAGTAGAGAACAAGCCAATTCAATGTTCAATTTCAAAGAAGGCCTTAAGCGAAAAATGTTGAAAGTGCAATATTTCAAGCATCCTCAAATTGCACATTTCATATATGATCGATTTCTTGCAGCTTATGGTCGATTGCCTTGGAACGATGAGGTTCCTAATTATTTTGCTAGATTTTTTTATGCGGAGTTTTTTCTAGGTATGAAGCCTAACTATACTGATGTTCCCTCTGACTTTTATGGAGCTGGAAAGGGTAGAATATATAATCGAAAAGGTGCTCTTAGAGACCCTGCCACTATACAACCTCCACCTGAGATACCTCGTCCACCAAGGGTTGTGGCTTTAATATCAGAGATGGAGACAACATCTCAACTAGGGACAATTGGAAGGGAATCAGTAGGTGATGGTTTAGCTTCAGCTCTTGCAGGAGTAGAAGTTGGTTTGGGGCGAGAGAAGGCTCGCGCTATTCTTCGTCAGAGTTTTGTCTACAAGACGAATGACGAGGTAGATGCATTGAGCATTGATGATCTCAGGGCTTATGCTAAGTCTTGTCGAGATATAGCTTCAGATGTGTTATCTAATGACACATCGAGCATGGGAGAGGTTTGTTGATTATGCTATGATAATCTATTTGATTTTTTATTAATCATTTTGAATTGAATATTTTGCTACATGGGAATAAGTATATTAAGCAAATGTATTTTGTTTGTAGTTTACGAGAATGTTAAATGCAAATAATTTTCGAGTCTCCAGTAGTCAAAATCAAGAGCATCCTAGTCAAAATGAAGAGCGCTCAGGAGAGGTATTTTAATTATAATATTTATGATTGAACATGATATTTTTTTTGTTTACTTGAATTTTAATAAATATCAATGTATCTTATTGTTAATTTGACTTATCTATGCAGGTTTCATTAGATTCCAACTTTTTAGATGATTTACCATCTCTTGTGAGCTAATGATTTTAATTTTTTTGTTTTGGTTTTAAGTTAATTTGCTTAATTTATTATTTGTATCTACTATGTTTTATTTACTAACAAAATTTAAATTTTAGGGAAGAGACCACTTGGAAATTGGGGGCGAAGATGTGGGGTCTTTAATGAATGCAGATATTGGCACTGAGGTAATTTTGTCGAACTAGAAATGATTTTTGACATAAGTTTAATGTTTTATATTTTTTTGATTTATTTGAAAATTGTTTTTGTACATGTTGCAGCTTGGCTCTTTGAGATCTTTTGGAGCCAAAGGAAAGTCTTTAGGGGAAAAAAGTGGTGGACATGCATCCAAAGAATTTGATGTACGATTTTTTTAATAATTGAATTGTTTTGTAGATGAGTTTAATATCTTAATATTTTGAATTTAGTTTAAAATTGTTTAAATAATTTATGATCTAAATTTATAATTTGTTTTTTTGTGTGTTGTAGGTGGAGTTGAGTCCCAGGGAAGGTCCTAGTGGAAAATAGTGGAAAGATATTGGTCGAGATGGATAGTGGTTCAGACTTTATAGTTTTTGTTGATATCTATATATTGGTGTTGTTTTGAACATGGAGGGTATTTATTTTTTGATTATATATATATGTACATTGAATTCACAAGTTCATCAACTCTTTTTTGGATTATATACATGAGTACATGTCCATTATTTCTCATTTGGTAAATGTTTAGAATATGTTTTGCATGAGTTTTGATAATATTTATAATATGTTTCGCATGAATGTTTGAAATGTTTTTATAGGTGCAATCCAAGGTTAGGAAATGTTGAATGATGACAATGAATGTTATGAAGTTAGAAAATGGGAAGTGTTAGGAATGTTTGAAATGTTATTTCAAGTTGGGAAATGTTGAATGTTGAGAATGAATGTGATGGTAAGAATCAATGTTGGAAAAAAATGAATGGGAGGTGTTAGAGAAAAAGAAATGTTGGGAAAGAATGAATGGGAGGTGTTATGGAAGAATGAATGTTTTCAATTTGTTATGTTGAGAATAAGTGTTATTATAATATGTTTTGCATGAATGTTTAAAATGTCTTGATAGGTGCAACCCAAGGGTAGGAATGAATGGGAGGTGTTGGAAATGTTTTTAAAATGATAATCTAAGTTAGGAAATATTCAATGTTGAAAATGAATGTTATGGTAAGAATTAATGTTGGGCAAAATTAATGGATTTTTAATTAATTTAATTTTTATTTTCAATGTTCAGGTACATTTGATGAAGGCTGAAATCATGGCAAATGGGGGTAACGGTTTTTTGTTTTTTAATCATAAGCGAAGATTCCAGGATTGTGAAGTTTGTGCTAAATTAGAGCAATGATTTTAAACAACAATTTGATGAATTTTCATTGATTTGTTGTAAATAATCATTTATCTAATTTAGCATAAGCTTCACAATCCTGGAATCCTTGCTTGTGATTAAAAATCAAATGATCGTTATCTCCATTTGCCATGATTTCAGTTATGTGAATTTGCACAAGCGATATTTTAAATTAAAGATTTGGGACGGAGAACTTGGTTACAATTTTAAGACATCTATTTAAGATCATATTTATGGTGAAGTATGTATTAAAGAAACATGTTCGATGGATTAATATACTACAAAATTTAATAGGTCTTTTTGTATTTTTTCGTTAGTATTAATCAACCAAAAGTAAAAATTCGGGGCGGAGTGGGCATAGCCACATCCGTTATCTCATCCCTTAGTGGTCTAATAGACATATGGGGACCCGAATAAAGTACTTTTGAATTTTTAAATTATATTTGAATTCATTTTTAAGCATGTTAAAGTACAACCATTTAAGCTTAGTTGTCATTCAAGAAAATATTCATAAAATCTCAATGAAAAAATATATTGGGCACAACAATTTTGATAATTGGACAAAAAATATATTGCACACAACAATTGACATGGACAAAAATATAGATCAATTTATTTTTGATATATATAGTTAAAAACATCGTAATGGAATACCATCTTCAACTATCCGTTCATGGTCACATATGGATAGTTTCCATTTTTTGGTTTTCAACTGTTTTTTTGATGGAACTTGTATCAATTTTATTCGAGATGCACATACTAAATGACTATATTGACAACATATAACATCAGGCTCATAATCCTGAAAGTATACATAATTTTTAGTCATATGCGTCTGCTGAAAAAAGTAGCCTTTTAAAATGATGGATCCTCTTTCGTATGTAAATCCGTTGTCGTTGTAGTCCTCCAATAATTTCATTTTTCCTTCGGTGCATCGCATCAAATAATATTTGACATTTTCGTTGTTGTCTATAGGTGCAATCACAGCGAAAACATCTCCTGTGCAAGTTATGATTGGTGTTAGCGTATTTAAATGAATTGAATTGACCACTTATGGCGAAGGATTAGAATGAACAATTGATTAAAAAGTCAAAAACAAGTTTATTACCTTCTCTTACGAGATCTGAAATTCTATCGCCATCAGACGATATTGCTATTTCTTCTGATTCTAATTCTTCAACACTTGCCAGTGGCATTTTTCCTTTTGGATTAATCTCTGTGTGTCTCCAAGCTTTTACGTAGTTGTTTGTTATGTTTTCACAAACTTCTGTAGACTCGACATTTTCAATGCAAATATGACAAAAGCATGATTGCTTTCTACTATCAAATGCAAACACGTTGTGAAATGATTTTGTTTGAATAGAGTGAAGATCTCTAGTTCCATGTATGGTGCTAGCGTCATATGGTATTGATCTATTTATATCTTGGACCCCAACAAGCCAAAAAAACCTACACAATAAATAGTGTACATGTGTACTTAAATGTTAGTATATACATTTTTTTTAATTTTAAGAAATAATATAAATTAAAAAAATAGTGGACATACCTGCGCACGTCTTTTGATTGTTGATTATAATCATGGCTTAGATTTAATTGACACCATTGGACAACCTCTGCAGCTGAATGAAACCGTGCTGAAGAATAGTTCATTTGCCATCTTCGAAGTGCTCTTTTCACGCATGCTCCTGCACCATCATGCTCACCTTTTCCATGCCCAGTTTCAAAGAAATTCCAGCGATGTTTGATGTTCAGCGCTTTATGAAGTCGACATAACCAAAAAAATGATCGTGAAGATTTAAATTGACCCGCACATCCATCAGACCATATCCAATGCTCTTTGAATTTGACTTCGCGTTTTTTCAGTGAGTCATAGAAAATATTTTCTATACAATGTTGGACAAAATGTGTGTCGTGTGTACGATCATCGCTGATATAGAAGTGATATTCTTTAATCACATCTCGATTGTCACATGTGCTTTCAATGCCATCGATATCCTGTTGAGAATGTCTATATACAACATGGACAAATATCGAAACTTGGTCAGAGTGATAGTATTCACTCTGTATTTCGTTTTGTGCAGCAAATGTATAGTTTTCAGCAAAATCAACCACCGACAAAATTGTTCCGGGTGGAAAAATTTCACGAGACTGTTTGAATTGAAGATCTTGCCATCGTGCTCTATGTGAATGCTGGGTGTATTTATAAATTTCGTTTTCAAATTTTTTGAGAAAATCTGTGATGCATATCTTGTCTTCTAGCAAATCAATTCTTTTGGAACGTGAATCACTAGAACTTGTAGTATAGTTGATGTATTCGTATCTCTTCCAATCAACATTTACATTTGACAACGATTGATCATTATCGATAGGGTATTTATTGTGGAATAACACCAAATTTCCACAATGATGACAATGTTTTCCATTGACACATTTCTTTGAATAAAATACTTCATCGTGATTTCTCTCACATAAAATTTGAGATATGAATTCACGTATCGTCGGCGGAGGTGGTGAATTTGTCCAAAACATTTTACCAAATTCAAGAAACGTGTCATAATATAACTGAAATTGCACATGATAACGGCAACAACATGTATCACGTATAGTTATAGGTCGAACATACCATGGTTTTTGTTGCACAAATGTAGTGATTGATATATTAATTCCACGATGATCTTCCTTGAATTTATTGAACAATTGTACTTGTGTCATGTCCATTATATGTTTTGGTTGGCTTTCATATACATTTCGTGATATTCTTTTGCGTATCACATCTCTTGCATTTGGTGAAACTCGAGCATGTTCCAACCAATATTCTCGTACAATATCTTTAACCCCTGCTCCTAATCTATCTTTGTAAGGTTGTCTACAAATAATTGCCCAACAAGCAAGTTCATTATTTTCATCTATTTGCATTCTGAATTTGCTATGTTTGTATAATGTTTTTCTTGATGTTCCAACTGCTTTTGCTAGTTCTGTTGTCAAACGCTTTTGTTTAGTACTAGCTGAAAGAATTGCTGTATGAATTGCTTTACGTGCAGCACTGATATCTTTCTTCCTGGATTTTCCAAATTTTTTTATTGCATCGCCTATATTTTCCATCACATTTTGTTTCAATTTCGACTCTTTTGTTACTTTGTGAATACCCAATAACGATGTAGCACCTTCTAATTTCTTGGACACTAATAAACATCTCAAAATTTGTGCTTGTCCTGCTATTGAGTAATCTTTGAGAACTTCATCATAAAATTTTGTAGCACGATATCGTGCAACATGTATTGGTAGTTTTTCTCCATATTTGTCGCAATCAATGTCTTCTAACATTTCATCATCAATAGTAAAAGTACCTATACATCAAATTAAATTAAATTTAACATATATCAAAAAATAAAATTCATTATAAAAAAATGAATTTGGAAAATATATGATATATACATACCAGGTTCAATTTCTGGATTTTGAACTTGATCTTCAATATTGATTTCATCGACATTAGCATGTAAATCACTATTTACATCTTCTACAATGTTCTTTTCAACTTCAATTTGTTCTTCTTGTACTCTATTTTCAATTTCCATTTCTTCAACATTGTCATGTAAATCTGTATTTATATCTTCAATAGTTCTCTCTTCCGTTTCAGCAACCCTTTGTTTTTTGGTAATATATCTGAGTTTTTGTTTCTCTCTATTATCATCATCATCACGTTTACGATCAACTTTTCTTTTACGATTTCTCTTATTGCCCATGGTTGTTTAATCTATAGACGATAAATTAAAGAATCATGTTACTTTATAGTAAAAACAAATAAATTAAGATTTAAAAACATTTACGGAATTTATAAAAACATGAACTGAAAACAACTATTTGAAAAAAACCTCTTTCAATTAAATAAAAAGTGCAAAGCTACTTTGAAAAAAAAACATCCTTGCAAAGAACCTCCTTGCAAACATGTCTAAGAAAAGAAATATTTTGAAAAAACTCCTTGCAAATATCCCTTAAAAAAAACACTTTCAATGTGTTTTGGAAAAAAGAAGAAGAAACATACTTTGTAAAAATCTCTTTTTCAAAAAAATGTTTTCTTTGCAAATATACAACAAGAAAATAAATATTTGGAAAAAACTTCTTGCATTTATATGCCTTAGAAAATTTTTTTTTTCAATGTGCCTTTGGAAAAAAGAAGAAACATACCTTGTAAAAACCTCCTTTTGCAAAAAATGTCTTCTTTGTAAAAATGCAATAAGAAAAAAGATAGTTTGGAAAAACTCCTTGCAAATATGCCTTGGAAAAAAAAACTCCTTCAATGTGCCTTTTGTAAAGAAGAAGAAGAAACATAGCTTGTAAAAACCTCATTTTGCAAAAAATGTCTTCTTTGTAAAAATGCAACAAGAAAAGAGATAGTTTGGAAAAACTCCTTGTAAATATGCCTTAGAAAAAAAAACTCCTTCAATGTGCCTTTTGTAGAGAAGAAGAAGAAACATACCTTGTAAAAACCTCCTTTTGCAAAAATTATATCCTCCTTCCGAAATTAGTTTGACAAAAAAATGCGAAGTTCAAACATGCGAAAATAATGAATTAATTTTATGTTTATTTATATGAGTATAAATTTTTATTTTTATTTTTTTTCCGGCCGACGAAATTTTTTTCCGTTTAGTTATTCGGCCGAATAACCTTCGCTATAAGTTACGGCGCCGTTACGGAAAACAGTTATTCGGCCGAATAATTATTCGGCCGAATAATTATTCGGCCGAATAATTAATTCGGCCGAATAATCTCTGAAACATGACCGATTCAGATCTCTGCAAAATTTTCAGGTTTCTCCATTTTCGGAAGGAGAAAACCACCTCTTACACAACAAAACGAATGTCGGACTTCATACCAGTAGATTCATTATTGAATCTACTTTACGAGGGTATAAATTTTGTTGTATATAGATAAGAACTGATATTTTTTAAGTTTTATATTTGTAACATGTGTCGAGTTATGATTCAGCTCTTTAAAAAAACAGCGAAAAGAAAAATCCATAACTTTGTAAATACAACACCAAAAAAATCGAAGAAAACGTGGGTCGATTCATTGACGTGTCTACTTCAAAAGGGTGGTCTTAGATTTTTTGATTTTATAGCGGGTTGAGAGAAAAGTGGTGCAACAAAAAGGTTGTTGAAAATCGACTGAGTTTCCCCATGGATCGACTTTAAAAAAATATAATAATTAGTATAGAGGTCCATTGGATGCAAACTTATAGTCACGCGTTAGTACATTGTGTGTAGATTGTCGTAGCATTTTCAGTTTTTGCAAAACACAAGTCTAACAACGATTTTAGTGGTGCAACAAATCATAACTCTTTTGTAGTCTTTTCATTTTATAAGAACACACTGTCAAACATTTGCGAAATCGACATATCAAATCTTAATAAAAAAAATTGAAAAAATTATGAGTAGAAAGCTAACATAATTCTACAAAAGTTTTCTTTTTACGGCAAAGTGAAATTTTAAATAAAAATATCACTTTTGTTCGCCCGAAGTTGGAAGACATGAAAAAAACAGAATTATTTTCTCACGAGACCCCCCAAAATAGACACCCATCTTCATTTTTTCACCCGGGTATTTTGCACAAGGAAAACCAATATACCCCTAAATTCTGCAGGACAGCTTTTGCCAGCGTAAGTCTGCCGCCCAAGGATAAATGCCTATAGCTCCAGTGACTTATACGCCCATCAAATCGTCTAACAAGCCAAGTCCAATCATTCTTCAGGTAATTTACAGGTTGTATGAAGAAACCAAGATATTTCGTTCCAGCATCCAACTCATTAAATTTTAAAGGAAGAACAGAGTTAATCGAGCATTCCTCATCAACAGATAGAGAATGTTTCAAAAAATGAGATTTTATATAACTGATGAGCATACCCGTTACCGAGCAAAACAAGTCCAATATCCTCTTATATTGAATCCACTCAGCAAGGATACCTTTACCGAACAACAATACATCATCCACAAATAGAGAGTGAGTAACAGAGATGTCTCTAGTAATTTTAATGCCATCAATCAAACCCGTCCTTCTTGCCTTATGAATGGACAGACTCAGGCCTTCAATGACCAAAAGAAAGAGAAGCGGCGAAAGAGGACATCCCTGCCGAAGGCCTCGGGATGCCTTAAAGAAATTAGTAGGATGTCCATTAACCAATATAGCATAATTAACCGAGGTTACACAGGCCATAATCCATTTCATCACCTTCCATGGCAGACCTATCTGTATCAGAATTAATCTCAAGAAATTCCAATCCACCCGGTCATATGCTTTCACCAGGTCCAACTGTAGAATGAGTGCATCCATTCTCTTCTTTTTAACAGAATGGAAAACTTCCTGAGTTACCCCCACCGCATCATGGATCTGGTGGCCCGACAGGAACCCATACTGTTCCATAGAAATGTGTTGGGACGGAAGAGGTTTGATCCGGTCAGCAATAATCTTAGAGATGATCTTGTATATTAAATTGCAGAGGGCAATAGGCCTGAATTCATTGAAGCTGTTCGGATGAGATGTTTTCGGAATGAGTGCCAAATAAGTTGAATTTAATGCCCCAAAGACCATGCCTAATCTCCTGGACTCATCCACAGCCAAACGGATATCCTCCCCCATAATATCAAAAAAATGGATAAATAGTTCCACCGACCATCCGTCTGGACCAGGAGATTTATCTTTAGCAAACCCACGCAGAGTGTTTTCCACATCCCTCAATGAAACCTCCATAAAAATATCGTCCCCCTCCTCATCATCAAACATATGAGGATATTCCATAATAACCTTAAATTGTTCAGCCAGAGATGTGTTTTTAGGATCACAATAATATTCCTGAAAGTGTCGAGCAGCCTCATTCATCAACACCTAGTCCCCCCAGATTCGCCTACCCTGATGATCATTAAGGTCCCAAATAGCATTTTGCATCCTTCTAGAATTCGCATAATGATGGAAAAATTTAGTGTTCTGGTCAGCAGCTTTGAGCCATATGGCACGACTCTTCAACCGCCATGTTTCTTCCTGAATAAGAAGGATATTTAATTTACGGCTCTCCATTGAGGAGAGTTTTATCTTGTCCTCAGGGCATAGACCAGAACCAACGGATCTCAGCATCAAAGTCTTCAGTTCCTTTTCAATCTCAACCAGTTCACTTCCCAACAAAGCTTTTTTGTTCTTTTCCCACAAAATAGTATAATATTTAATAGCCTTGAGCTTCACCGCCAGCTTGTCCATTGCAGATCGTTCCCTCGAAACATCAACCTGCATCCAATTAGTCCTCACCCTGGAAGTATATTCCCCATCCGAAAGCCATGTGGAGTTGAAATTGAATGGGAAGGTATGATGTGAGACCTCCACATCAAACTGCAATATAATAGGAAGATGATCACTGATTTTTATTTGATGAATCCAGGACCTATAATTCTGGAAGCACTCCAGAAGGGATTCCGATATAAAGGACCGATCAATTCATTTCTGAATCAAACCGTCCCCCAGACGACCATTTGACCAAGTAGGAGCCATTGGCCGCGGAGTCACATCCACAAGGGAGAATTTCATGAATAGATTACTAAAATAATTCCCCAGAGGATCCCGCCTAGCCAAAATGCCCCAAAACTCTTCATCCCCCCAAGTGAAATTTAAGTCCCCGGCAAGAACTAAATTTTCCAATTCCAGCAGATGCCCCGAGGCCGCCGACTCCCAGAATGCCACCCGGTCACAATAAGGCCCATAACAATTGATATATTAATGTTTTTCTCCAAACCCCTGATACGGCCAGAGAGCAATATACCCCGAGAGATAATAGATGGCTTTAGTCTCAAAACCAAGGGGTTCCAAGCAGCTAAGAGACCACTAGAAAGACCAACATCATCCACAGTACATACCATCCAACCAGGCTTAACTTTATTGAAAAAAATACAGGCCTTTTCACCACACACCATTGTTTCCTGAAGAAGTACCAAATCCAGGTTGCCAGGTTGGTAATATGAAGAACTCGCTTGAGGGCCAATTGTTTGGGTAGACCCCCCATACCCCGGATATTTAAAGAGAAAAATATCATATGCGAACCCTTGCAAGGGCTTTCATTCCTCTAAGAGCCCAGGTATCGGAAGTAGTAGGGGAGTCCACAATACTACGACCATCCACAATCCCCCCCATGGTGACCTTCTTGTTTTTCCTGGCACTCCTCGTTTTAAGAGGAGAGAAATCCGGGGCCAAACCACCCCTATGTGCCCCCTTTTGAATACAAATATCCCCAAATGTCCCAGTAGGGGTCTCAGAAGCATTGTTAGTGTCCCCATCCTGAACAGAGGTCTTCACATCCGACATATCCCCCAAAGCCCCACCAGATGATACAGGTACATTAACCACCCGATTTTTGAAGTAAGTGGGGATATGCGTCTTTTTCACCATTTCAGAGTAGGATGGGATAATCAAAGTTTTCTCACCAGGATCCAAAGATAAGACGGGTCCGCTCGCATGACCAATCGCTCCCGACAAAACCACAAGATTCGTTGTGTCGGGCCCCTCCCTCAAAACATCAGCCACCCAAGAGGTCCCTACAGGGTTCGACTCATCATCCCCACCCCCACATACAACCCGAGCCAGTATAGGAACCTCAGAGTCGCTGGATAAAATAACAGTCGGGGAAACAGTATGAGGTTAAGTCCCGGGGAAACAGATTTGACCGGAGAGGAGTCGGCAGGACTAATCACATTCAAATGCACAAATGGTTCATTCACGAAAACAGTTTCATCATTCCCCTAGGATTCCTTTGAACCCTTCTCAGACCCGGAGGAGTTTGAATCCATGTGGTGACGACGGCTCATGTAGTTCCCATCATTTCCATGGTTTAAATCTAAAGCATTAATAAATGAAATATCCAACTCATTCAATGAATGAAAGAAGTTAGGGTCTTGTGATTCCAACTTACGGAACAACGCCGAGTCCGGAGCATCAGGAGAGGGAACCCTGTTGGAGAAGCCGTCCAGCGAGCCCGAAGAGTCCAACTCGATATCACTGCCATCGTCGGAAGACCAGAACAACCCCCCATCCTTTAGACGACCAGAAGAAGCCGGAGCGTTGCACTGCCTCCACAAATGTCCAACCTCCTTGCAATTTGAACAGCGGAATGGGATGCCCCAATAATCAATGATCTGAGAGAGCTTGCGACCACGCCAGTTGATGTTAAGCACATCAATAAGGCCAATAGAAATGTCCACCTCCACGAGAACCCAACCCATTTGGCGGTTGAAGCCATTAAGGTGCTCCTCGTCAACATGTAAAAATCGACCAAGACAATTTCCAATGGCCTCGAAGGCCCCTCGGTTCTAGAGTGCCAATGGGAGACCAGGAAGCAAAACCCACAGGTGCCGGAGATGGACTGAAGCAGTTTCCGGATCAAAATCTGTTTGTCATTTCTGCAACATAAGGCTACCCGACCCATATAGCCAAAGACCCTCCAGAATGAGCGAACAATGCGCCTCTACTCGAATTTGAAGCCATACCATCCGCACGCTAATGCAAAAACCTGTGGGGTGTATTTCAGGATGGGACTCCACTTCTCCGAAACCCATTTGACAATGTCGCGCCGGTTCATAGCATGGTATGAAAACTTTCCAACCAACACGGTCATGTTATATTCCACGACTTCCTCGAGTCCTATATCTCTACCAACAGTTAGCCATGACTCTCCCGGCCTGCGGAAATATTTTCCATTCAACCTACGAGCCGCGCGAGAGGAAGACCCACCTTTGTCACGGTTGTCCAAACCAGGAGCACCTCGAGCATTGCTGAAAGAAGGGTCCGAACCCACAGGTTCCGCATGTGACCTCCCGCCAGCCAAGTGTCCCCTATGTGCCTTGCCATGTGGAGCCAACTGTCGGCTGGTAAGGTTTAGAGCTCGTTTTCCTTTCAGCTGGTCTTTGAAAAATGAGTCCGGTTTAAATAAACCGACCTCTTCTATCATAAAATCGGACACATTCAGGTTATTGTCCGCCGGAACAATGGATGTCGGCATATTCTCCCCCATTCCGGCAACCGCCCAAATATACAACCCCGAAAATGTAGCACCCACAACAGATGTAACAGCCAGATGTAAACCCCCGAGTCACAGACCGCGCAAAGAGGTGATACGCCGAAGGAAACTCAATAATAAAAAACGAACTGCGTCTTGAGCGGTGAAAGATGGTCCACACTGCGAAAACGACAAAGCTGGAATGGTGGTTTCCAGGGCACAGAAAAATGTTGCCGCCGACCGAAAACAAGAACATAAAGAATTTTAAAACAATGTGCTTTCAACAGCCACCAGCTATCAATAATATCCCCTATTCACAGCATACCAACACCCATGGCACCCCCGACAACGCCATAGTATACCCCCGCACCGCCCATGGAAGCCCTATCGTCCGCCATTTGAAACCCTAGCGCAGCATCATCCATGCAAACGAGCCTCCAAAATCATCCCACGTGGCCTTGTTTATTATGTCTATGACATATTGTGTTCATTTTCGACCTATTACTTTCACCGTACCAAAACGATTTTTCATTTTCCTAAAGTTTGGCAATGTTTTAGTTCTAATTCTTTCCTCGAACTTTGTTGCGGGGTTTCGGCTGCCGCGTGCCCCTCATCCGTGCCGTCGTCCTGCTGCTGGGTGCCGTCCTGTCTCCTGTTACTGCTGCCGCGTTATTTAACACTAAAGTGGGCCGGTTTAGAAACGGGTTTCGTATCAGCAGAAAATGAGAAAATTAAATGTACCTTCGCTTGAAATGCGTCCAAGCCAAGCCACGACTCAGAGAAATCGATGAGAACATTAACGCAGTTAAGCATATAGACTTATTGGGAGGAAGGCCTCACGCTCAGCGCTCGGATGTCACCTTCACGGAAGAAAAACTATATAAGGCAAAGATCTCTACATTTTTACTTCCTCGTTTGTGAGGGGAAGCCCTCACGCTCAGCGCTCGGCTCCCATCTCACGCTCACAGGCCCAACGACATGCATCCGCTAGAGAACACACAGGCCACCGGTGTCAGGAAGATGACAGTTTCCAGGAAGAGAAAAATAATGAAAAAAACGCACAAGGTGAAACTCTTATTACCTGAAACAGTAAATTCTTTAAAATTTTTGTAGAGGATTTCCCTTCTTATACTTCTAATCCCTGCAATGCAATCTATCATTTTTTGCTCCTTCTGCAATGCAATCTATCATTTGTTGCTCCTTCTCCAGGAAGGAGAAGCGGTTGTTTAAAGAAAATTTACTTTTAGTGAATGGCCGGTAATGGAACTATACATGCAATTAGCTATTTCTTGTGGGTAACACGTTGTTCGTTTATATTTTCCAGGATTTATCATTGTCTTGGAATGCTACTATGCTAAGTAAAAACTATAAATTGACATTTTAATTTATTTTTATATTAATTATTATTATTATTTTAAAAGTTTTTAATCATCTTTGATGTTTAATAATGGAAAATTGTTGAATAACAGTGAGCATTGTTGCATGGCGAGCCACTTGTGATCATTAATTTTGATCTTACCCACATATTAACATAATAATATATGCGGAGAAACTTTTGTCAAATTGTTTCCATTGAATAAGTTTTAGTTTCCAATGGTTAATTGAAATTCAAACAGATTCATGGAAATTACAAAGATTTTTGGCAGCCGAATTTGGAAATGATGTTGATAGAGTGAATGCAGTGGAGCATGCAAAAAGTTCGTACTTTGCAATAAAAGTTGAATTTCGTATGAGTGCAATTGAAGGGCAAGGCATTCCTTATACATACATCTGCTGCAATAGCTTTGCTGGGCTTTTTGTCTCAAATTCGGCGAGAGGGGACTTCGAGTTCCTCCCGTATGCAAAGACTGTATATTACAAGCTTCCCTTATTTTCCAACAAGCAAACATCGTAATTCTGTCAAAAAGTAAAAGATCTCAATTCCGTCAAAAAGTAAAATGATAAAGTCATCGCAATTCTGTCAAAAAAGTTAAATATCGCAATTCCGTCAAAAAGTAAAATGGTAAGGTTATAGAGTTTGATATTTCTTCATTGTTATAGAGTTTGATATTGTAACATTCATAAATATATGAGAAAACAAATATTGTAATATATGCATATGCCATGTTACTATATTTAAAAGAAACAAATTATAGTTACTAAATTTTAGTAACCATAGCCATGTAAATTTTATATACGATCAAAGATTAAAAAATATATAGTTATTCTAACATAGTTATCGAATTTAACAGCCATTGTGATGTAAATTTTATATTATATTAATATAAGTATGATTACTTATTTAACTACTTCATCCTTACTGCATCCCGATTCCAGACTAAAATCCATATCATTGAAGAACATATATTAACAAGTGGCCTAACACTCTTTCTAATTTTACTTGTCAGGCTATGCCGTAAAGCTATAGCTGGTTATGTATGAAGTATAGGTCGGTTATTCCTTACAAGTGAGAAATGGAAAAGGAAAAGTAACAAAGTTACAATGAGCTTTATGTTCAGTTTTTTTTATAGCATACTGGAAACTAGAAATAGAAACAAATGCAATCCAAATAGATCACCTTCCATGTAAAACCAACTATACTGGAAACTAGAAATAGAAACAAATGCAATCCAAACAGATCACCTTCCATGAAAAATCCAAATAGTTGGTTTTAGGTCAAACATGTAGTTGCGGACCGCGGTAGATAATCAATGTTAACGCAAATTTCCAAACGAATGCATTAATCGGCATGTAACGCAACGCTATTGGATCTTGTTTAAAAGTAAAATTAGTTTGAATAGAAAAGTAATTGATATGCCCGAGGCAGATATACACATTAATAAAATGATGAAATCCAATAAATAATTAATAAATTTAAATTCCCCTCCATCTTTTTCCCATCCGAAGTCGCTGGAAGTGACCTTCCCACATATCAGGAGCTCAATCTGTAAAATCTGGCGTGGCATCGAATCTGCTGTAAATTTTAGCCAAAATCCATAGAACGGAGATGTTTTCTCTTCGAAATTTTGTCAAAATCGGCACTCTGGACTTCGGTATTTGAGGTGAAACCGCCAATATGTTTTATGCTGTTGAATATCGCTAAAGCTTTAAAAAAGATTGTGGATATCGCAGTTAATGTGCTTAGATTTTGTTTTATCGTCTTGGACGACGATTTTCTATTGTTCCTTCGCCGTTTTCCTCTATGGTATTCTGAGCAGCTTGACTTACTTTTCGAATAGTTTGTGCTCATGGCTTTTGATTTGTTCCTTTTTTCTTCTTTTCACTGACTTTCTGTTTAGGATTCGGTTCTTCCAATAACTTTGCTGCAAGAAGGTTTATGTTCTTGCTTCGCAGCTTTTGAACGCTTTTGACTATAAGCTGCAAAGCTTGCGAAATTTCTTTCTTAAATTTCAGAACTGTTTATATTGACGGAAATTCTTGCTTCTCTTTTTACCGTTTTGGGAATTCTTTGATCCAATTCAAGATTATCGTGAAGTTTTTCGACTCTCAGGGGAAGATTCCCTAGAAGAGTTTGTCCTGCTGAGATTTCCCTCTGAAATTATTTTATTTCTGCGGCAATGATGATAACTTTCCTTTCAAATGTCTAATTTCTTGAATCTTTGTAAAGACCTTGTCCCATCGAGGCTTAGAGGTTTAATTTCACTAGTTCTGTTTTCTAAGAAAAATGCCTTCTTGAGTGGTAATAAGGCATTTTAGTAATTTTGCTGCACCATTGTGGTTATTGCAGTGAACAGGCTTAGATTTCTTTGTTAGCTTGAACAACGATTTTCTGCAGTCCTTTAGCTATTTTACTCTATGGTTTTCTCAGCTACGACTCTAAATTTCCTTCAGTAGCTTGACTTACTTTAGAAAACTTTGTGGCCTGAAGGTTGGAGGCAGAAATAAAACAAAGATAATGCGGAATGAGCTACGACTCTTCAATCTTTATTCATAAATGGAGATCAACTGATGTGTATTTAAACACTTATGGAAAACCCTAAAAGCTTTAAGCTAGCTTTTGCATACATGCAAAGCATGATGTTGCATTTATTGACTGAACGTCAAGAATATAAACTAATGTTAACTGAAGTAATTACTAATTCTAACACTCCCTCTTAATTACTACTGCTGACTATTGTAGCTTTTACAATGCCTAAATTATTTCTATGAATTTCAAAAATATCTTTTGCCAATGGCTTTGTGAAGATGTCAACCAATTGGTCAATCGATTTACAATGCTCAACACGAACTTCACCATTGTTCACAAGTTCTCTTATGAAGTGATATTTGGTATCAATGTGCTTGCTTTTCTGGTGAAAAACATGGTTTTTGGATAGAGCGATTGCTGAATTGTTGTCACAATACACTGTGGTTGGTCCTTCTTGTTTCTGTTGAAGACCTTCTAAAACTCTGCGTAACCATACTGCTTGACATGCTGTTGATGTCACTGCTACATACTCTGCTTCTGCCGATGAAAGTGTCACAATGGGCTGCTTCTTGGATGCCCATGAAATTACCCCTGATCCAAGATGAAAAATATGACCGAAAGTGCTCTTCCTGTCATCCAAACTTCCTGCAAAATCACTGTCAGTGAAACCTGTCAAAACATCATACTCAGTGCTTGAGTATAAAATTCCATAGCTTGAAGTCCCTGCAACATATCGTAAGATCCTTTTTCCAACTTGCCAATGCGAGTCTTTGGGAGACTCCATGAACCTCGAAATCAAGCTGACAATAAACATAATATAAGTTCTCGTAGCTGTGAGATACATGAGACTTCCTACAAATCTCTTAAACATTGTTGTATCTACATTGGGACTGCCATCTTCTTTGCTCAACTTAGTACCTGTTGCCACTGGTGTAGGTGTTGTTTTGCAATTAAGCATTCCGAATCGCTTAAGAACTTCATTAGCATATTTATTTTGAGAGATAAATATACCTTTTTTCTGACTGTTCTACTTCTAGGCCAAGAAAGAACCTCATCAATCAAAGGTTTGTCATCTCGAACTCTTTCTTCATAGCTGCCTTGAACTCATCTACTGAAAGGTCACCTGCAAAAATCATATCATCAACATACAAACAAACTATTAAAATCTGTCTTTGTTGATTTACCTTTGTGTAAAGTGTTGGTTTGCTGCTGCTTCTGCTAAAACCATTTTTTATTAGATAAGAATCAATTATGTTGTACCAACTCTTGGAGC
The DNA here is from genome assembly GCA_027924585.1 of Larix kaempferi. NCBI lineage: Eukaryota > Viridiplantae > Streptophyta > Pinopsida > Pinales > Pinaceae > Larix > Larix kaempferi. The sequence continues at coordinate 4,744,360 of BSBM01000040.1, read as the reverse complement.
TTGCTTGAGCCCATATAGAGATTTCTTCAACTTGTAAACTTTCTCTTCATGTTCTTTTATTTCATACCCATGTGGCTGATCCACATAAATTTCTTCTTCAAAAATTCCATTCAAGAATGCCGACTTGACATCCATCTGATACACTTTCCATTTTTTCTGTGCTACAATTGCTAGGACTGCTCTTACTGTGTCCAATCTTGCCATTGGTGCAAAAGTTTCTCCAAAATCTATTCCTGTTTGTTGCGAGAAACCCTTTGCTACTAACCTTGCCTTGTACCCATCAATCTCACATTTTTCATTGAGTTTGGTTTTATAAACCCACTTCACACCAATGGGTTTCTTATTCTTTGGCAGGTCAACTAGATCCCATGTATCATTTCTCTAAATGGAATCTATCTCTTTGTCCATATCATTTACCCAATGCTCTTGTTTTACAACCTCTTCATAAAACACAGGTTCACTAGCAATAAAAACATAATTGATATTTGCATCCAATTCATCATAAATATCTGTCAATCTTCTAGTATTTTTATTACTGTGATCAGATTCATTACCTGATTGCGGACTTGATGCTTCACCTTGAACTGAGTTTTTAGGTGTTCTTTCTGGAGTATTTGCTACTGGATCTTATTGTCCAATCAGCTCCTCATCTTCTCCATCTTCTGGTTGGGGTATTGTAGCTCCCACACCCTTGTCTATGGTTCTATTCCATGACTCTTCCTCCTTGAACAAAACATCTCCGTTGAGGATAACCTTTTTGGTAATAGGGTTATACAACTTGTAGGCTTTAGTTGTTCACCGTATCCAAGAAATATACATTTCTCAATCCTGTCGGCTAGCTTTTTTCTTAGCTGTTTAGGAACATGAGAATAAGCAGCACAACCAAATATTCTGAAATGAGAAACATTACAACTCATACCTGACTATGCTTTCTCTGGTACTCTGTTCTTCACAATTTTGGTGGGAGATCTGTTCATCACATGAACAACGCAAGCCACTGTGTCTCCCCAAAATTCATGGGACAAATTTCTTCCTTTCAGCATGCTCCTTGCCATATTCATGATGGTTCTATTCTTGCGTTCTGCAATACCATTCTACTGAGGAGTATATCTTGTAGTGAATTGCCTCTTGATTCCATGATGCTTGCAGTAATCATGAAATTTCTTTAATTCATACTCTCCCCCTCTATCAGATCTCAATATTTGAGTTGATAACCACTCTGTTTTTCAACTAGAGCCCTAAATTCCTTGAACTTGCCAAAAGTTTCAGACTTCTGACGAAGGAAATACACCCATGTTTTTCTACTGAAATCATCAATAAATGTAAGGAAATAATAGCTTCCACCAATCGATTGAGTTTGCATTGGTCCAACTAGATCGGTATGAATAAGTTCTAAAGGTGCATGTGCCCTTCGAGACATACCTTTAGGAAAGCTATCCCTATGCTGCTTTGCAATGATGCAACACTCACATCTGCTTTCTGGCTCCTTCATAGGGGGTAATCCATTTACCATCTCTTTCTGCTGCAAAAACTTAAGACCACCAATGTGAAGATATCCATATCTAAAATGCCATAACTAATAATCATCCATGCAAGTGGCTTTTTGAGCAAAAGAGGTTACCTTACTGCTGCAATTCATGACTAGTGGATACATCCTATACTTAGTCACTTGTATTTTGATGATCAAATGTCGATTTGGGTCATAAATTTCACAGTCTGATCCATCAAAGACAAGTTTGTACTTCTTTTCAGTGAGTTTCCCAATGCTAAGCAGATTATGCTTCAATCCTGGAGGATAATAGACATCTGAGATTGTCTTTTGTTGGCCTTGTTTGGTCAGAATGTTGACCACTCCTTTTCCAAGAACTGGAACTACCTCATCTGTGGCAACTTTGACCTCTGTCCTCACTGATTCATCTAGGTCTGCAATTAGACCTTTGTCACCTGTCATATGGTTACTGCAGCCACTATCTAAAAGCCAAAGTCCCTTTGGGCTTTCGTGTGCAGCATGACATGTAAGGAATAACATATCATCTTTATCCTCAGAGGTATTAGTCACATTAGCATTATGATTTGCTTGATCAGACTTTTTCTTTTTACATTCATGAGCATAATGCCCAAATTTATTGCAATAATAACACTGAATATTAGATTTATCTGACCTTTTTTTGTCGCAGTTTCCGCCTTTATGGTTATGATGGTGATCTTGATCTCCATTACCATTACTTCGGCCACTTCTGCCTCGTCCTCTTGATCCTCCTCTGTCTCTGCCTCTTCTTCTGCCTCTTGAGAATGAGACATGTGCTTTGAAAGCATTCTCTAGAGAGGATTCTTCATTCCTGTTGAGTCTGGATTCGAATGAAAGTAAAGATCCGGTCAACTAGTCTATAGAGAGAGTACTCAGATCTTTTGCTTCTTCAATCGCTGAAACTTTCGACTCAAATTTGTGGGGTAGGAATCTCAAAACCCTTTCAATCACCCTTTAATCTTCCATCTTTTCACCATAGATATTAAGCTGATTAAAAATACCCATGACTTTGGTCATGACTGAATCTACTAAGTCTGATTCTTTCATCTTCAGATCTTCAAAATCTTTTCTCAGATTTTGGAGTGTAGCTGTCTGTACCTTACTAGCACCCTGATAATTGGTCGCCAAGGTATCCCATGCTGCTTTGGCATGAAATGACGCTGATATCTTTGGAAATACGTTGTTATCCAAAGCGTTCATTATGAGGTGCAAAGCCCTTGCATCCTTCTTCCTGTGCACTCGCAAGACATCATTTTCAGCATGTGAAAGGACTTGAAATGCTGCATCATCTGCAGGTTCGGAATAGCCATACACAACATATTCCCATGCATCTTCTGACCTGAGATAAATCGCCATCCTCATGGCCTAGACATCATAGTCTTTTTTCCCTGTAAGAGGAGAAATTTGAGATTGATTGTTGCTACTAGAAGCCATTGACGTGGCGGAGTCTTTCACTGGCTCTATTCAAAATAATCTCACTTACTCTTTTTTTTTTTTTAAATAATAATTCTTCCTCTTAAACAAGATTTGAAAAATATATTCAAATATCTTCTTCGCTTGTAAAAAGAAAAAATTCCTACTCAATAACTGCGTGAAAGTCAAAAAACAATCACATAAAGTAAAAACCTTTTTGCACTTGTCCAAAAATGCCGCCTTGTTCCAATTACCACTCTTTGTCCTAGGGAGAGGCCGTGAAATCTCATTTTTTTACCTCGTGTCTCCCCAAACTACTGCGCTTTAGACTATAGTGTGGGCACTATAGTTCCAAAATTAATGCTCTGTGGACTAGTTCCAAAAACTAGTTTTTTTTTTTTTGTTTCAAATTTTCCAAAAAAAATTTGTGTAAAAATTCTTCAAAAAATAAACTTACAATTCTTCAAAGCTACGGCTTTGGCTTCCCGAAAATTGATGCTACCAATTTAATCTTCTCCTAAGCTCTGATACCAAACTGAAGGTTGGAGGCATAAATAAAACAAAGATAATGCGGAATGAGCTACGACTCTTCAATCTTTATTCATAAACGGAGATCAACTGATGTAATACAATCAAGAACGTAATGTGTATTTAAACACTTATGGAAAACCCTAAAAGCTTTAAGCTAGCTTTTGCATGCATGCAAAGCATGCTGTTGCATTTATTGACTGAATGTCAAGAATAGAAACTAATGTTAAGTGAAGTAATTACTAATTCTAACATGGCCCTGATTTTTTAGTTGTTCCTTTTTGTGTTTTTTTGGAATTTCTTTCAGTTTTTAGGAGTCAATTTCCTCTATGAAGAACATTGCTCTAAGAAATTGAGGGTTCTTGTTTCGCAATTGTTTCGAAGTTCTTGCTGCTAAGCTTTTAAGAATTTCCTCCTCCTTTATTCACATAAAGCTCCTCAGTATTTCAATATAAATATTTGAAATCCAGAAGGTTTTCAATATAAATATAAAATTTTGAAATTACTAATCTCATAAATATTCTACTAAATATGGCATAGTATTCTATTCCACTATATCGACTAATTTTTTTCCTTCATTTTCGTATACGTTTTGGAATTCTTTGATCCAATTAAAAAATAGTGCAAAGTTTTTTATTCTAGTGTGTAGGTTTCAGCTCTCATTTAGTCCACCCGCAGATTTAGACAATTACAAAAAATGTCAATCAAATAGCTTGTTTTTCAAATATAAGATTTCACGAATCTTTGTACTGGCCTAGTCATGTGACTTAAGTGCTAATTTCTTCAATCTTTGGAAGGGCCTAGTCACATCACTCAGTACTGAGAAGACTTCATAATTTTGTAGGAAAAGATGGACAAACTCGTCGAATTTAATATATGAGTCGCGCTTGTTGCTGTGCAGATACAAAAGATTCAGAAGAAACCTTGAAGCAAGGTTAGCATCATGGCAAATAATCAACTGGAAGTATAAAATTCCTTGGACTTGGCAAGAACGCAATGGTACCACTTTACTGCAATCATTAATCATTATTGCAGGCATGGGCTTCTTCACGGATGCGTATGACTTGTTCTGCATTTCCACCGTCACGAAGCTCCTTGGAAGCATTTATTACTTTGATCCAGACAACACAAGTCCTGGTTCTCTGCCTCCGAATGTCTCGGCTGCTGTGAACGGGGTGGCCTTATGCGGGACACTTGCCGGGAAACTTTTCTTTGGTTGGATGGGCGACAAACTGGGATGAAAGAAAGTCTATGGAATAACTCTCATGATCATGGTTATTACTTCCATAGCATCAGGTCTTTCTTTCCGCAGCAGAGCCAAATCCGTAATGACAACACTTTGCTCTTTTAGATTCTTGCTTGGTTTTGGCATTGGCGGATACTATCCTTTATCCGCTACCAGAATGTCCGAGTATGCCAACAAGAAAACCCGAGGGGGTTTCATCGTGGCAATGTTTTCTGTGCAAGGCTTTGGGATTCTTGCTAGCAATGGCGTGGCCATTATTGTCTCTTCGGCATTCAAGAACAAATATGACCGCCCCACAAATATCGGAGCTGTTCCAGCAACTTTGACATGTCTCTTCACTACACGACGCTCATCGCAAGAAACATAAAGCAAGCCACGGTCGACATGTCTAAAGTTCTTTAGGTAGACATTGAAGTAGGCATCCAAGTAGACGAAGAGGATGGCTCGGGTTCGCTTTATTTTCAAAATATTACACTAGACGACATGGCTTGCATCTATTGGGACTACAAGCACATGGTTTCTGTTCGGCATTGCCTTCTACAACCAAAATCTATTCCAAAAGGACATCTTCACTGCCGTGGGATGGCTTCCTGCGGCCAAATCAAATCAATGAACGCCATAGAAGAAGTTTATAAAATAGCTAGAGCACAGTCGATTATTGCTTTGTGTTCTACAGTCCCAACTTACTGGTTCACAGTACCATTGGTTGATCACATTGGTAGGTTTACAATTCAGCTGATGGGATTGGTTGATTCACATTGGTTGATTAGCAAATATTCAAATTTGCGGTCCTATGCATGCTATGCATCTATGCTGCAATCTAACGTCATAGACATTGCTGCTTGCAGCTCTTGTTTTAACATAGAGATCATAAAGCTTGTATTAAATTAAAAAATAAACTTTTTAAGATTGATAATTTAAAGGAGTTAATTATAATTAAAATAGATTTAGAATATTGTTTTAGCTGTTTCATTAATACACTATCTCATATAGGAAACGATAAACAAATAAATATTGAGGAATTGGTGCAATAACAAGTGATTACAACACAAAGCCAAAAGAACAATGGACATTGAAGATGCCAAAGAAGAAACTCGTTAGCACATAAATATTTTGCAATTTGAAAGGATATGAACTTTGTAATAGAGCTCGTGGCTAGAATGAGCTTGAAGCCTCAAACAAATTTGAAAATGACTAAGTTCGTTGAATTAATTTATACTGAAGGCAAGACAAGTCACCAACGAAGTTGCTAACATGGTATATGATTATGATTCTAAACATGGATGCTCATTAATTGGATGAGGATCATTTGAATAATCAAATAAGGTAGAAGAAAATTAATGTATCTTCAATTTAGATGGAGTGCATTATAGAATAATGTTATAGCATTCATTAAGAAATGGACAATAAGACATAAGATGGAAGAAAAGGCCTTAAGCCATATCCAACACAATATATTCAACGACCAATGATATCAATACATAGTACATAGATGTACATCTTTAGATTTAGATTTCCTTGACAAGTCATTATTGGATAATGATAACACCTTATTAATAAATAAATATAACAACTCATAAAGAAATGACATTGGACTTTGTAATTGTTTAGGGACTCATAAACTAACAACCCCCCCTCAATAATAAATCTAAATAATTATACCAACAATGAAATATGAGCTAGTGCATAGATTAGTATCATCTCAATTTTCAATTTGAAACTTTTGAACTATGCTTCGATGAAGATATGCCTGAAAAGCTGTCAAATCTAGATGCTAAGAATCTGAAAAATTCTATTGTTTGAACGGGTTTAAATATTTTTAATTTTGTCCACCAATGTGAACTCCAATATCCGATGATAATTAATCATGAGAATGAATAATATTTAAGTCTAACTCTTATGTGAGAATGCCTAACAACCCAATTAAATGCCCTGCAAAAATAATGAGCTCTAATGACCATCTAGGTGAACAAAATGTCCACAATATTGCTCTTAGAAAATGACAGAAATAATGGCAATCAACATCATGTATGATTCATTTGAACCATAAGTGATGAAATCTTTACAACCGTGTTTTTGTTGTTGGAATTTGAATATTGCTAATTGATTGATGTTCCCCTCTTTTCAAGCTGAGAGGTGAGAAGCATGTCGACGAGATAAAAATAGTTGAAATTTCAAGTTTGATTGTCATGATTGATATTCCCCCCTTTTCAAGCTAAAAAGTGATAAGCATGCCAATGAGATCCAAACTTGAGCTTTGGATTCTTATTCAGTAACCTTTTCATCACTGTATTTGATACCTTGTATCTAGTGGTTTTGGTTGTCCATTAACCATTTTCATCAATGTACATGGTGGTCTTGGTTTACTACTAACCATTTTCATTACCAAGTATTTGGTGGTTTTGATTCACCACTAACCAATTTCATTTCATCAATGTACTTCCCATTAAAGGTGCAAGATAGTATCATTTTGTCTTCATTAGTGTACTCCCTCCCTTTGAGGCACAAGAGAGTATCATTTTGTCTTCATTAGTGTACTCCCCCTTTGAGGTGCAAGAGAGTACCTTTCTTATTACATTTATGTGTACTCCCCCCTTTTAAGATGCAAATAAGTACCATTTGTATTGGACTCAATTTTCAATTTGAATTGGGCCCTAGTCATGCCCAAAATTACAATTTGGAACAACTGATTGAAAGTTGTCTATTTTGGAACTTGTCCATAAAAACATGTCTGAACTTGACAATAAGACTGATGTAGAATCTTGACTTGTTGATTCCATTGCCAATAACTTATCCAACCATAATGAATTGTTTTATTTTTAGCCTTCTTCATCTTTTAACATTTTTCTAAATGACAATTCATCCTTTACAATGAAGACAAGGATGGAGATAAAAACACACTATCTCCATATGGCCAACTCGATGACAACACTGACATTCATTTGGAATTTTTTCAATGCATCTATCATCATTTGTCACATGAAAATTTGAACCCATAAATCCGACGGCATATATGTCCGATTTTCGACATCAAGCCGTCGAAAATCCGACAAGCCTCTCCTTTTTTAAACGTCGGTTGACCTTCGACGGATATCCGACATCAATACAGTCTCGTCGGATATCCGACATGACGATGTCGAATATCCGACCACCAATCTATTAATATACACGTAGGATATCTGACACATACACGTCAGATATCTGACTACAATTATTTCAATTTACACGTTGCGTATCCGACCACAGTTTCTTTCTGGAAGGTGGGATATACAACCACACGGCTATCGGATATCTGACCACATTTCCATCGGATATCCGACGCATATACCCACAAATAAAAGACAATGTTTGACGGAATTTTTTGTTGGTGGTATGGCAAGGTCGTCGGAATCGTTACAACGTCCGACGACATTTTCCATTAGTGGTATGGAAAGGTCGTCGGAATCGTTGAACGGGGCGTCAGATATCCGACCACTATGGGGAATTTAAAAAAAATACTAGTTCTATGTAGATTTTAGATTTTTAAAATAGTAGTTCTTGCTGCATGTTCTATGTAGATTTTGCTACACAGGAAACTATTCAGGTGTCATAATTTGAAGAGAATTTCAATAACCCCCCCTCCTTCAATGTTTTGTGTAACCAAAGAAAGAAACAATTTACAATCTCTTTTTTCATTTAGGTGGCAAGGTAGAAAAATGATTGTGTAAGAAAAAATATTAAGGATCTTTATCAAACTAAACTAAAGAAAATAAAATGATATTGCCTCCTTCATGAACACATCGGATGGAATTTCAAATACATGTTTGTTGACTTAACAATATTGTTATTCACAAGACCATGGTAGACCCCAATGACATTTTCCCCTTCCATACATAGCAAATCACTTTGAATTCCGGTTATAGGATATTTCATAACAATATATCCCACCTGCATATAAGAAAATGGGAAATAAATTTCACTCATTTTAGAAATGATGTAATGGGACCAAAGAATTATGTGATGTATTTTTGAGTGCAAAATACAATTTACTTGATAACTAGCAATATGTGACAAAATCAATAAAGGGACCATAGAGGTCACTTAGGCACCCCCCATCAGGATATGTCCTAGCATCGCCTTTAAGAAAGGGTGACTTAAACATGATCCCTTGGCACATGAATCATCAACAGGATACACCATCACCCCCAAAATGTAGGGGATGCAGGTGGACAACCTAAACTACCAAGGATATAGTTTTTGCAGTACAAAGAGAGTGATTTAGGTGTTTTTCCCTTGGAATCATTTGTATGAACCATTGATCAATTATTAAATCAGTAGCTCCTTTGAAAAAGGAAAAACCAAGTATTATCCACCATAAGAGGGTGATTATAAGCTCAACCCAAGTTAAATAAGCAATTTCTTATCATATCCTCACCACTTTTTTGAGTTGCATTAACCTTTGTTAATGAGCAGGTTTGGTAGCTTGATCCATAATATAAAAGTTTTCTTTTTTTCATTTGCACTTTTTCTTTACTCATGTTTTGAAATGTATACTTACATATGAAATCATTCAGGGTCTATAGGGTTGATTGGTGGTATGCATATGTTAATGACACCCTTGGCACCTTTTATTGTTTCGTCAAAAAAATCACAGCTTAACTTAAAGAGATCCCTATCACGCAAAATCCTGTTATATAACATATATAAATGGACATTAGTAAAATATATAAAGGAATCATGCCATATAGAAACATCCATGCTAACTAAGTGGCAGAGATCATAAGGACAAGCACTGGAACAATCATGCCTGCATAATTCTCTACACCTAACATCATGTAAAGGATATATTGTACCTGTCTTGAAGAGATTTATGAGGAAATTCCCTACATGACTATAAATCCTCATTCCATTCTTGCTACATGCCTATTGAGTCAATCCCATAAGGTAGAGCCAAAGCATCCTCATCTCTAAAAACATCCCACCTATGAGTTGGCATAAAATAGTACATGGTACAATGTTATTCCTGACTACATATCTCACATCTATGCAAGTCTCTTACATATTTAATATTTTTACATGTACCCAAATAAAAAAAATGCAAACATGAATTCGTAAAAGAAAACAACCTACAATTTATAGGAACTAAGTACATATCAATATCTCTAAGGTTCAGTTTGGACTTGTAGGAGAGTATAAGTAGCAAAATATAAACCCATATTTTATCTGCCATGATGCTTCAAAACCATTTGTTGTTCTAATTAATTTTTTTCTCATGATTACCCTATTTGTTTAACAAGTAAATTAAATTTATAGACAAATATCATCACAACATTGTTCATAGCATACTAACACAAAGATGCATCAAGGACATTTATTATCAATATCATGAATTACTTGAACACAACAAAGTTATACATTACATGACACACCCAAATCTAAAGTTTAGCAATCCAAATGTTAGTTTTTTCTATTGGCATGGTGATTATATCATAAGTCATGTCATATATAACATAGAGTGTCTAAAAATGATGGACCAAAGAGTTGTTCCATGATTTTCCAGTGTCCATAATAATCCAGTTAGTTAAACTCACAATTACAAGTTTAGATGAATATCAACATACCATGTATTAGGTATTGCAAAAATCTTAGGACACTCACTGTAGCAGTAGCAAAAGAAAACCACGAGCTAAAATACACGTCTTACTTTTAAGAACAAGTACATGTCATTCTATAGCCACTCCTCTGCACACCTCTACCATGGGTCCATTTTGAGTATTCCCCCAAGTTATACGAGCAACCAACACTAAAATCAAAATAAAGGAAGGATTGCCAAATAATTTCTGTGGTACCATAAGAGTGAAGCAAAGTTCCCCCCTCCCCTAAAAATTTTCGGCTCTACATAGACAAGTTATAAGAATGGATAAATAGGAAAGGTGCAGGGTAAATATGGCATGAATTGTAAAAAGCATATTAGTTTTATGCAAATGATGTAAATTGGATATCCAAAACATTAGACAGATTACCTTTCGACATCAGAGACCTTTTGTGCAATGGTGGGGATGGATGTGAACATAGGCATTGGAGTCATGTTCAGAGGTGGGAATGGACATGACACAAGCAAGACTAAGGTGGTGATATCTTCATTAAAAAAGAAAACAAATAAGTCTCAAATCACCTTCATAAATGAGCACCTAGGGATCACACAAAACTATAACCTCTTTGGGATACAACTCAATGAAAAGTTAAAATAAGAGGTGGGGATGGGATGTGAACATGGGGAAGACTATGGTCATTATATTTTTAATAAAAAAACAAATCAAACCCAAATAAACTTTAGAAATGAGCACCTAGAAGTTACACAAAACTATAAGCACTTGGGGCTACAATAGAATGAAAATTTTAAAACTATGATGCAAGCACAAGGAAAGGACTTCAAGGCATATAGAAAGTGATTTTACAGTTTACTCCAAATAAGATATAAGATGCATGATAGCAAAAATTTAGGATTGGAGCATGTTATGGGTATCATCATGTCCATATATGATATGTGATATGGAAGGCAAGCACAACTAGGAACATATAGAATCATACTAAGAGGGTCCATAAATGCTTGATAACAACCTTCCTTCTAATAAATGTAATCCTACATATGAATTTGATAAAAATAGGTGTATACCAAATTGAATTCCAGGCATTAAGGAAAAGCTAATACTACAGAACAAAAAGTCAAAACATGGACAACAAAAGGATACCCAACTAGATCCTAGAAAAAACTTAAAGAGGAAAAACACATCGGAACTACAATGTAAGAAGTGGTTCAAGAGATGGAATATAGTAGAAAAAAGTTGCAAAATAGATAGGAGCTAAAAATCCCCATGCAAGCAAGTTACAAAAAAGTGTAGTGGAAAGTACTGGAAACAAAACCATAAAACAAAGCATCAATTGTAAACAAGGGAAGAAAATAAAGTTGCACATGAGAATGTAAACATAGTTATTGGAATAAATGATTCATATACTTGATAAGATGATGATTTTACAATGTAGGTGAGTTGTATAAATACAAGTCAAAGGGTGAGTCAAGTGATGCAACTTTTCCTTAGATAGGACAATTTATTGTATTTAACTAATATAGTGTTTTAGTATATTTAAATATTAAGTTATATATAAGATAAGATAAGATAATTTTATTAATGTCAAATAATGACCACAAAAGTAGGTCAATGGGACTTTTGAGTACAATGATGTCATTACAAAGCAAGATATTTCCTCTACTAGATTCAAATACTTCACATACAAACAAATACAATTGCACAGTTAACTTCTTAAACACATCACATCCAACCTTGAAACATAGCACTTGTTTATGCATTGTTTGGCCACACAAGAATATAAGTTGCAATAAGTTAAAATATATTTCAGGCGAAGCTATTAAGCATATTGGATGATATAATAGCATTTGATTCTCTTTCAACTAAGAAAATTTGTCACACTCTAGATGAAAGGAATCCTAGTTTTAACATTTACAGATGCAGCATTCGATCTTGTTATTTTGGAATCCTATGATCCTGTTTATTTTTCTTGACATTTCAGGTGATGGGCAGAAAAAGGAAGTCATCACTCAACTATCTTGGATTCTTCTATACAAAGAGATTGATGAGAACGCTCGAGGCATGATGAGAAAAATCGAGTAATGATTTGTCTCCAATTATATATGCAGTAGTTCAAAAGAGATTATTAACATGGAAGGAAATCCCAATTATGGATATGTCACTGTAGTTGCAAGACTTGTAATTATTATAGACATCACATAACTAACCACCACAATCCCAAGAATTCCTACAATGCAAGACAACAAAATCACGGGAAAAAACTACTCTCCAGAGATGAAAATGTGGGAAGTAGAAGATAATGGTCGTGATAACAAATTGATAATGTACAATTTTTCACATAACTTGGATTCATAAAAGGAACTAAAATATATAAAAACATTCCTCACATTAATATATAAACAAAAATTCTCAGCAGTATCAATAGAATGTACATCAACAAAATAGGTTCTAGTTGACATAACCTGCATTATGAAACACAACAGATCACACCAAACTCCATGGGAATAGAACTTATTCAACTAAACCACAAATAGAGCATACACTTGTGCAAATCCTTGAATATTATCTAGTTTATTGTATCTAGCTCGAGTGGTATAGAGGAGATATTGTTAACCTCACTACCCAAGTTCAAATATTGCTTGTGATATGTTGACTCTTTGCTATCCAATTGTTGAGTGGGGATGGCAAGGTACCAACAATCTCATTCTCACTTATGAGCTTGAGGGGGGATGAGAAGTTACATGTTAAAAATAGAAGCCACGACTACTATCTAGTATGAAAATATGAGATAATTAATAATGTTATCAGAAACATACAGGAGATAACTAACAACAAAATATCGCTCTTCAACAACTAGTTTCATGAGATAAAATCTACGAAGTGGGAAATTATTATAACAAAAATATAGGTACAAGAATATCCTAACAACAAATTAACTAACCACTAAAGAATCCATTATTTCAATGGATATGCAGGAGTGGTAAATGCCAATTAAGGAGTGCATGATCTATTTTTAGGTTGATGAAGGCTATGATCCTGGTTGTTAAATCTTGTTTGATTTTATGTAACAAAGATACATGCTTCATTGTTTCATGTTGTTGAAAGCTATTTCTTTGACTGTTAAGAACTAGATCTTTTGTTTATCATGTTTTCAATATATCATTTTAAAGATATGCAGTGAGGAAAGTATTTGGAGGTATTACACAGATTGAATTGACTTTAGAAGGATTGATATTTTTCTTGGGGCACGATATTGCTTGGATTAAATTTTGGTATAATCTGTTTAAATGCCAGTTTTTGAATCTCAATAAGGTGTGCCCATTGTCCCACAATAATGGAAGTACCACCAGGCGAGGGCTAGAGGCAAGATGCAAGTCCCACATGATTTTGGTGGAATAGATACACCTAAAACATGGCTCCTAAGCCTAACCCATTTTAATTGAATGGCAAATTGAGTGTCTAGTAACCATATAAAACAAGCATTAGCAGTAGTGAATCCAAAGTTGGCAACTGTTTGAATTTCATAAGAATGTGCAACAACCCTTAGGTACCAGTGCCTTTAAGTCTCTAATTAGTGGACAAAGGCCTCTAATATAATAAGTTGAATTAAATATGACAACACTTATGTAAATTCTATTGAGTTTATGATGGGTACCCAAAAAACTACCAACTTCATGGAAAAAGTTAGAAACGTGCATAAATTTTTCTGAAGGGGTGTTGATCCCCTAATGAAACCAAGTGTAAATATATCCAACACTTCGGCCATGGTCTATCCCATATCAATGGCATGAGTATTGAAAGCAATGAGACTGGGTGCAAGTCTCAGTAAAAAAATCTAACACAATAATTTGACTCCAATCTGACATAACTTATATAAATTCTATTGATCTAATATCTAAGAATCAAGCGATAAAAACTATGATAGCTAGGAAACTAGTCTGAAAAAAGAAAAATAGTATGTGTTCTAATTTAACAATTATAGATAATACCATCACTAGTAAGAATTGTCCTAATATCCATAGCATTTTCAATGAAATATTCCAAAGACAATGATTACAGAAAAATATGGACAACTACAATATGTCATACCTGTAGAGCAAGGGATGTCGGTTTCAAAATTTGTACAACATCATGTTGACATTAAGTTTTGTAAGTTGTCTAGTGACCCAATCAAACATGTCTTTATGACCATCTGTGCTAAGCTTGACACCCCCCAAGGATGAAGCTATATATGGGACTTGCCAAACACCATGTAAGTATATACTATATATGTTCACATGAATATAATCATGTCCATAAGACAACATGTTACTTTAAATAACATACCATTTTATCAAGTTGTACTGATGCTTCTTATGCTTACAGTTTAGGCAGTAGAAGCTTTGTATATCCTGCACCAAATATGAGTAATAATGGGAAATCAAGATAATAACAAGAATTGGAAAAGCTCAAAAACTAGCATCCCGTTTACAAGAAGTGGTGGCATCTTGTACTTACCCTTACTTGCGCTTTTCTTAAACCTAGAGATTTATAGTTGGAATCCTCTCCAAATTCTCTATTTGGATGGAAAGACCTTATGTAGGGTCCCTCACAACTACATCATATTACAAATATTATTAGTACCATGAAAAATGATGATAATAGATAGAACAGTAAAACAAAATGCATTCAAACCAAAAAAGTCAACCCAAATCCAAATGTAATAAATCCCTAATTGAAACAACAACCATATATAAAATAAAGGCCAAACATATTTCCACTAAACCTCTATTATCTTGAAAACCATATACAATTTTATAGGTTTGATTGTAATAAATTCCTACCACTCAAAGAAGTTTTTTTCACCCCTAGTTCTTTCATCATCATCATACATATCATTTTTGTAGCTCCACAACCAAACTCTCCATGGTTTCCCTATGAAAAAAACTATAAAATGAAAGAAGCATTAGGAACAATCACAACATTATGGATTTAGTTTACCTTCAGTTTGTTCAAAGGGGTGGAGAAATGCCAAATCCCATCTCCAAAATGTGATTGATTTCTTGTGCAACTATAAAAGTCCATTGGATGGCCAAAATTGGTCTCCAACATCGGAAATAGAACATTGCACAAGGGCAAGGGATAAAGCTTTAAGAAAAATCAATGTGAAGTGAACCATCAATAGAACATGAACAATGTAAGGTAGATAGGAAATTAAAAACATGAGGTAGTTCCACTAGTAGAGACACCATGAATAGTTATAGGGAAAATTTTGAAGGGTTTCAAGGTGGAGATATTGAGTAGGTATTAGTGCACATCATAAATGGCAGAGAGAAGAGGTTTCATGAAATAGTGAGAAGGGGCATGCTAAACAATGAAATCAAGTGTCTAGTGAAGTTGTTTCCTACCTCCACATATGAATTGATCAAGATGGATGGTGTTGTTGGAATATTTTATATTCCTTGGAAGGTAATAATGTCTTTGTATTATATCGAAAGATATCAACATCTTATGTAAAAGAGTAATACATTATATCCCATATTCATTATGGTAAAGTATACTCTTGATATTCATTATTATATAAAGAGATGTTATTATGGAGAATTATATTATCCCACATGTAATATGTGAGAGTAATTCCTCCTCATCTCTTGGTATATAATAGAGTCAAGGGAGTCATTCATATTCATCCATTGTGGATAGCTAATCATGATATTTACTTATTCAACACAAGTATTTCTATATTGTATTGGGGTTATTGACATTGCTCTCTTGTAAGATTGAGGGAGATATTCTGGAGATAATAGAAGACTACCTTCCCGTGGATGTAACCCAATTGGGTGAACCACGTATATATGGTGTACTCTTTTCTCTTGTTCTCTTTCTGTACTTATTGTTGATATATTATTGTTTTGCATAGATAGGTAAGTTAGTTTAGCTAGATCCATATCTCTGACATGGTATCAGAGTTGAGGTCTCAGGTTGAATTCCCCCGAGCTACACCGAGGGGGGGTGTTGGAGTATAGGTACAACCACATGGTATAACCGCCACACCTCTGGGAATATAAAAATGTGGACTAACTGCCACTCCTGGTAATAGGACCTTGTGCTTGGTCTCAAATGTTCATCAACATCTGTAGGTTTTGGTATACATGGACAATTCATGTGGGTTTCTTAGGGTAGTGCACTAGTGGCCTCCCTCCCTTAATAGCCTAGTGAGAAAATAACTTGTGCTCAATAATTTGGTTTAGAAACAACTAGAATTAGTGTTCTTGGTGGATCTCAAAGTAATGTCAGATGCAAAGTAGTGAACACATATGGGATTGTAATGAATGTGAATCAAAGCAAAGAGAAATACAATAAGGAAGTAGTAATCAAGGTAGCATATGCTCAATATGAAGAAAATGTTTTTATGGGGAGAATAAAGGGCTCACCTAATTAACAAGGCATTAAAAAAAGATAAATTTGGTGGCCATGTAAAGAAAGAGGCAGTGGATTAGTGAATTTTGCACTCAAGAAATTATATTGTTTGAAAGATGAATTTATTCTCATTTCATTAGAAACAAGGGTTGATTATCCAGATAGACATTGGTGGCCACCCACCTAGTCCATTGGCTCAAAGACACATTTTTCTAGCTTGGCAGTTTTTTACATCTTGATCTTTCGGGGCCATTATGAGCCCCTAAACAACGTTTTTTTGGCCATGATGGTGCCAAGAAGAACATTGATTGTTTCGTCTGGGCCATAAACAAAGAATCCTTCTTAGCCAAAACTTTCATAACAAGCCCCAAGAAATTGTCAAAATTTAGAAAAACATGAGTGGGTTGTAGAAAGGCACCACCATATCCATCATTGATCTCCTCTTTGTTTCAAAAATAATTTAATATTCTCTACTGAACAGGGCCAACCATGTGAAGGTGGAAGATCTTATGGCCCCTTCCTCGCCTCACATCACTCTCAATTCCCCATACCCAATGCATGTACTTGAAAAAAATAATAATGTGCAAACATGTATATTTCGACATAAAGAAACATTTACCATTCATTAAATAAAAGCTAACATTCATTAAACCATTCATTCATTCAGTAGGAAAAAAATTATGCATGACATTATATTATCAAAAATAATTACACAATATTTCTTCAGTCACTTCTTTCTATTTTTTTTCTCTTTACAAAATCAACAAGAAACTCATCTTCTGGAACTTGTTCAGTTCTTGGTGCTTCATCAACTTGTCATGATGTCTTCCTAGTAGAGTACTCGCGACGTGGATTTTGCGGCAAGGGGTCCGGATTTGTTGCAATAATGTGAAAATGTTACATTGATATATTATGGTATTATAATGACAAGTATTTCATTTTAAAAAAACATTACAAAGGTGTTTTTTACGTGTTGTGGCCACATCATGTTCTTCATATTCCTGTCTAGGCTCAAACTGTACAGTGTGACCCTCTACATGCTTTGCAGTTGAAACGTGGAAAAGTACAATTAATGTTCACCGCCTGCAATGCCATATTTAAAATTGTATCATATGAATAAATTCATTACCAGGATTTGAAGCATGATATTCGATTGGTTGTTGTCCATCCTCGACATTAAGTGGATTATTTCTTTCCTACTCAAAACATAGTCAATATTTTATGGCAATTATTTATAATGAATAGATTGCACAAGTAATAAATCTTCATTAACATATATAGATTTTATATACCTGTGCTCAAAATGGATCACCAGAAGACTGTGTTTTCCCAAACAATATTTTTCGACGTTCAACAACAACTCCAAAGCCGTGCTGGAAGCCAAGCTTCAAGTCTTCCTTAGTGGGAACTTCTTTGAATCGGTCGTCCTACATATTTGCATAATGTCATGAATTTACCTTTTGAGGTGCAATAAAACAAAAATAATTTGCAATTTACTATTTGGATGCATTATTGGTTTTTCGATACTTACAATTCATGCTTCCAAATTCGAATAACCACTAGGCCTAAGCTTGTGTTCAACAATTTTTTCTTGTCTTTCCTTTGTGGCCATTGATGTGTCTGACAACCTATGAAAGTGTTGAAATACGTTAGATGTTCTAAATTTGATATAAAAATTAATAATAATAAGGTTTAGAATTACATTGTGGAAAGTATTGCATACCTCTCTGTGCCTGGTGGTAGCTTTCCTTCTTTTCTCAAAGCCCTCTCCTTTCCATCTTCCACAAGGGATTTCCACTCTCTTGTTGGAATCATCAGAGGGCGCTCATACCTAGGGTTCCTTTCTAGGTGAACCCTATATTGGTCCCAGACAATCTTCATATGTTGTCCAGCCTTCTTTAGGACCGCAGCTCGATTAAAGATCTCGTTGCCGAACAGGCCAACCAACCGATTAGTGAGCTCATCTTTTAAATTTTTAATTTGTTTATCCCACCTTGTGCGGATGGTGGGCCCAAATATATCCAAGGACAAATCATTGATATGTTTATTAAAAACATCATTTCCTACAAAACGATCATGCCATCATTAGTTGAAAAACAATGTTTTATCGGCATATTACAATCAAATTATAAACACTAACTTGAACAATGTATAAATACCTAAGATATTCTCTATATTTATTGGAATGATCTCTTCATCCACCAAAAATGTTGTCTGTATTGTACTCATGCTAGTGACACGAGAAGATCCAAGAAATGTTGCTTCAACAATATCAATACTAGCAGGCTCTGCATCGAACCCTTCTTCTGCACGATCTGGTGTGCGCTGGTAATTATCGGGTGCACTCACAGTTGGACTCGAGGGTGTCGTAGAACATGTTGCAAAATTTTCAGCCGACAACAATGGCACATGAGATGTACGTGGAGTTGTTTACTCATGTGATGACTCTCCACGAGCATCACTGGGGCCAACACCGCCTTGACCACTAGTGTGTGGTCGTAGAAAATCCTGTAATTACAAACCATATTTTTTAAGTTCACCATCATATACAACTAAAAGTTATAAAATAATAAATGAATTTATATTATGATTCAAGATTCCGCAACTTTCTTTCAAGGCATGAGATCTCTTTACCAAAACATCAACCTTGGCTCTAATCTCATATGTTTGCGGCTGAATGAATAGCATACGAAGGATATCCTCATTAATTTTTTTCAAGGTCTTCTCTATCATCTTAATCGGGCCTAGATAAGAACCAATGTGAGCAGCCCGCATCAAATCATACACATCAAAAGCTATTGATTGCTCTGACGCTGGATCACACACGAAATCAATGGTATGCAACAAAAATATATAAAACATTACTGACGTGAAAGCAATAGATCGAGGAAAAAAGTATATTAACAAAAAATGTCGATCATGATAGATTCCTAAAATTATAATTA
The DNA here is from genome assembly GCA_027924585.1 of Larix kaempferi. Taxonomy (NCBI): domain Eukaryota; kingdom Viridiplantae; phylum Streptophyta; class Pinopsida; order Pinales; family Pinaceae; genus Larix; species Larix kaempferi. The sequence goes on along the minus strand of BSBM01000040.1, from coordinate 4,724,713 downwards.
GGTTTACCTGATGCCTCAATGATGGTGTCATCTGATCCACAGCTAGGGACTTGCCCCAATCATCCCCTTGCCAAAAAGAATTAGAAAACATTATCATAATGAAACCAATATACACACGAAAAATACATAACAAGAAAACATTATGCTCCATATTATATTTGTACAATTCCAATGAATTATACTTGCTTCCTCGAGGATCGCCTACTGATCATATCAATGGTTATAGGTGACCTGCCTTGATCTACTAATAGGGAGGTGCCCCTTACAGAACCCTGCATAAAAAACATAGACAAAATCATCTAAAGGAAACCAAAATACTCACGGAAAAAACTTAATAAGAAAACATATTGATGTATTTAAATTGTACAATTACAATCAAGTATACCCGTTTCCCCGAGGCTGCTGTCGTTTGATCAACAACCGGGTGGCTTCCCTGATCAACACTCTGCAACAAAAATATAGATAACATTATCTAAATGAATCGAATATACTCTTGAAAAAACACAACAAAAAAAACTTTTTGTTCATATTAAATTTGTACAATTGCATCAATGTATACCTGTTGCCTCAAGGTAGGTCCGGTATCATCTACTGCTAGGGAGGTGCCCCTTACAGAACCCTGCATCAAAAACATAGAAAAAATCATCTAAATGAAACCAAAAGACTCACCGAAACAACATAATAAGAACACATTTTGGCATATTTAAATTGTACAATTACAATCAGGTATACCTGTCGCCCCGAGGCTGCCGTCATCTGATCAATAGCCGGGTGGTTTCCTGGATCAACACTCTGCAACAAATATACAAATAACATTATATAAACAAAACAAATATACTCATGAAAAAACATAACAAAAAAACTCTTTTTTCATATTATATTTGTATTATTACAAAGATGTATACATGTTGCCTCGAGGAAGTTGTACTCTTCTGACCAGCTGCTGGGGAGATGCCCCGATCACTACCTTGTGAAGTAAATATAGAAAATTTAAACGAAAATATAAAAATAGACTAATAGAAATTCCTTAAGATGTTAAATTCATTAATAAAAGGTTGGGTAAATTGTTAGATGTACCACTCCCATAGTAACCGTGTTTGTATATACTCGATTCAAATTGTAATTAATAAGCAACTCTTCCCCTGTAGCTATTGATTTAATGGCACATACAAAAACATGGTTTCCTTCATGCCCATCAAATATGTAGTTGGGTTGCTTAATTGTAGACCCTGGTTGTGTACTCTTTATAAACCCCACAATATTCTCTGTGGCTTTTGCCCTTTCGTCAATGTACAACGTTGCTCCTTTATTTTGATCTTTGTCTTTCAGTTGTAAATAATTTGCTGACAATCCATATCTGTGCATACTTCGTGTATATTGGACCAGGCACATCCAATATTTGTTGTTGTAACAGGGTCCAACATACTCCATCAATTCTGTACATCTGCCGTAATCGACCTTTATGCCATCCATGCAAAACAACCCCAAACCATGTAATGATGATGGTGCAATTCGATATATCCTCTCGTTCACACAAAAATATGTGTTCAATTGAGGAAGATCCTTGGGTACCCATTGTTTCACTAGATGTTTGTACCTCAAGGACACCTCGATGTCGCCTATTGTCTCATCATCATAGGAACATGACCCCCCTTCAACGAGAAAAAATTCCATGCATTTATGGAATTTTCTTCTGATATTTTGAGATCTAGTTGATATAACTCTTGTAGGCCTACTAGATGTCTCACTTTCCTCTAGCCTTCCTAAACTCGCCTCGCTCGAGGAAGACAGATCTGACAAATACCTGTTTGGTTCTACCTGCACCATGGGAAAAAAGTTCAAATAGGACCTTGTTGGGTATGCATAATTCATATTAGAAAATTACAAGGCATTAAGGCATGCATTTTCCACTATGATCATACATAGTTTCCATGCCTCCCCCAAGCTTGAAAATGCATTTGTTGATTAGTAAGGGATTTTTCCTTTAATTGTCTTGCATGTTCAAAATTGGCAAAAATGGCCAAAATTAATTTTGGAATGCCTCAAGTTCATATAAGAAGGAATCCAAAATGACTCAAGAAACAATGGATGTCAAACCTTGGTCTTGCCACAATTTGAATATATTGAACCAATCTCCAATTCAAATTCATTTACCATCTTAGTGAGAAACCTATCCACCAAACTTAAATGCATGAGTAGACTATATATCGATTACTCTATAGACTTTGCAACAATTTTTTTTATAAATCTGTATGTCTCCTTTTATATCCTTGTATCTAGTAGTTTTCATAGTAGGTGTACATATAATGAATGCATGTTTTGAAACTTGTTCAAGCTATCCTCGTCAAGCTATACCACATGTATATTATACTTGTTAATTTTTCTTCAAATTTGGGTTTGAATCGAGATTAATTGGCTATAAGGTTTCTTGACCTTAGTATACTTAGCATTTTGATGAGTTCCTTATGGTTGTTATATTCATGCTTTATTGCTTGGGAATGAATGATTCTCTATGGCTCTCATTCTTGTTTGAGTTTAGATGGAAACATAAACTTGCCATTTAATGGGTAGCTTAACCTATTCCATTTGAACATGTTTATATGGTTGTGATATCCCTTATTGTTACTCTATTGGGACTTGGGAATTCACCACATCATGTCTTCACTTGAGTTTCATTTGTACTAAGACTAAATATTATGAACCGATTACCTTCACTTGCTCTCAGTTACATCGAAATTGTGTTTGGCACAAATTATTGTTGCTATTCATTTTGGGTGTGATCATTTCAACCTGCCCAAACCCATGAGGCTTGACCTTTGACATCACTAGCCTAGTTATATTATGCTTTCAAAATGTTATGTATGAACAAATGCATGAAACAACTACATTATGGTCTTACCTTCATATTCCTTTCAATTCCATAGCAAACAACTACCTATGTTAAATTAAGTTTTCTAGCGATGCACCTAAATAATACAACGTATGTGTGTCACTCTACAAGTCTCAATACCTAGAGTGTATATTAACCATAATCATCACAATCATGTCATGCACTAGAGTGTATATTAACCTAGAGTGTATATTAACCGATTGAAACAATAATGGTTGAGGAAGAAACTACTACATAAACTAAGTTAACCATGGAGGATTCACACCACTTCCTCCCAACATAACACATGTCGGTTATCCTAGCCAACAATTTTATACAACTTGACCCTATTCACATCACATATGGGATGGAAACTACATGAACAAATTTGAGGGGGAAGTCTTGCTTGGGAAAGGGGTTGAGAAAAAAGTTAAAGTGGGGATATTAAATATGCACATTTTAATGAATTATAGTAATGATCGGTACTTAAATTTAATTATAATGTCTTTCATGTAGTGAAAATTGGGAAAAGGCAAACAATCAAATTATTTTGGTCTCCTCTATTTTTCTTTGTGCACGATTGAACCTACGAATCTAGGATTGAGTCATCTCAAACAAGTAAAGTTTTGAACAAACACACTCCTTAATTGTAAATTTTATTGTCTTTTTTCCACACACATTCTTCTCTTGTTATTTCCCCCACCTTGTTGTTTTATTTGATCTCCACCTTGACATTGCATTTGGTGGATAAACTCATCGTTTATAATGTGTTCATTTTTTTTTACAATGCAAAATTGTTCTTTCATCCACTCATTACTTTTTGAAATTCTCAAAATCTAGATCTTCTTCAAATGTACTAAAACCCCTAATGGAAAAGGTTTAAGCACTCATCCACCATCTTGCTTAGAAGGTTTAAGCACCATGTTTATAGTATGGCACATGTTAAGGTATAAAATTATACAAAACAACGAGAAGGCTATATTAAATAACCATTTCTATTGAAAATTCCCGATTTTAAAATGAGTTCTTTGGTATGAGATTCATTAAAACTCAAAAATGACCACAAAGGAAATTACAGGGGGAATGAAAATAGAACTTCTTGACTCCCTAGAGACTGGTTTGTTACCAACTTGATGAGAGTTGAAAAAAAAAATCCATACCTCTCATCGAACAAAATACGAATGCATTCGATGAGGAAGAAACAAAATGTGTCAAGTTCAATATCCTTACTTCCTATTTTCTATTTTCAATTAAGCTATAGGTTTGTAATAGACTAGATATTCCTTACTCCTTTACTATATTTATACATGATAAATGTTGTAACTTACCGTTTTTCTGATTGGGAAACAATCTAGAATTTTTTCCCTCCCTAAAGACTAGTTTTATCCCAACTTGATCAAAGTTGGAGAAAAGAAAAGTCCTACCTCTCATTGAAGAAAAGGAAAATACATACCATGAAGAAGAAAAAAGACAAGTGTGTGCATACAGGCAGTCAAGTTCAATCAACCTACTTGTTCTTTTCTATCTTTATTTAAGCTACAGGTTTTGACTAAACTATACATGCCTTACTCCCTTACTATATTTATACATGACAAATGTCGTAACTTACAATTCCACCAATCATTAATTTTAGGTCATTTGTTACATCAATATATTTTGTTAATTTCCTTCTTTATATATCTATTTAAGAATAACATCAATCACAATATTCCTGCTACATAGTAGACAACCAAAAAAGATGACCATCATTTGATTTTCAGGAATTAAAGGTTCTCTCAAATTTCATATTACATGAAATTTCAAAGAATTGTATTATCTGATACCAACTATATGTTGTAAGGGTCACAAAATTTAGGTTGTAGGGTGTGATGCACTATATGAACTATAGCCATTGTCCCCATGGATCTCAATAGTTTTGATGCTTTTTTGCACGTAAGTAACTACAAACCAAATCAAACGAAGCAATAAAATGGTAATAAAAAACACACTTGCAAGTGTGCAAAACACCTGAAAACACAACCCAACATTTTGCAACATAATATTTAAGAATTTATTTTTCCTTTGAAAAAGTGGCCTAGATTTTAGTTACAACATCAATTTATACAACTTCTTAGCTACATTCAAACCAGGCTCATTAGGATTATAGAGACTAAGATCCATTGCACAAAGGAACTCTAACCACCATTGCACAAATACATCTAAGATCCTTTTTTGTAAGAGGTTATATTGTAGGATCTCAAGTATTAATATTTGTTAATTATGTGTTGTTGTGTGTTTGGGAATGTGAAAAGTTTTTGAATGTAATGGATGAGGATAGAAAGTGCATGAGATGACAATACATGTAGTGGAATACTCAAAGGCCCATGGGTGAGATAAAAAAATCTCATGTGTAGTTTATTCTTTGTACATATAGGGAGTATTAGTTTTAAAAATGTGGCATCTTATTCTCTTGGCATATCTTCATGTTCACTGCATTATAACATAATATTCTTATGTTCTTAGAATGTAGATTGATTTTCTCTCGCATTGTAATTTTTTTTAACATGGTATAAAATCTAGTCATGAGTTGGATGTGATATCTCTCTCATAAGAGAGGCCCACAGATTGTTTATTTACAATTTTGGAGTTATACTAGAGAAAAAGGAGTGTGTTGTTATGGTTCCTCATGCCTACATTATGATTGCAAAAGGATTATTGTAATTTCCAATGATTAGTGAGACCCCATTGCATGAACCTATGTTGGAGAAGTAACAATAGGAGCATGAAAACAATGGGAAGGTGAACCATGAAAAAGGAATTGGATATGGTAGCAATCTCAAAGTTGAACTAAGAGAGGAAAATAAACAACCCATTGCATGACTTTTACATGGACACCAAAGGTTGTTGAGATGATATGTTGTTCATGTGTATGTCTCATGGATTCTATTGTTGCAAAGGTGAGCAATATCTAGGTGTTGTCAAAAGGGGTGATAGAGGTTGATTTGGTTTTGGATAGGAGGTATTAGGGTTGATGAAATAGTTGTTGCATTTATCAGCCTTCTAGACCATGGAGAAGAGAAAACGATCCCCAGGAAAGTTGAGTTGTCACAAAGTGCACCAGAAAATGGAGACCCTCTAAATCATCTAGCTTGGTGACCTACATGACCTTCCATATATTTTTTTGTGAGAGGCATTTGTAGCCATCAAGTGGCCCTATTTTGCATTTATATTCAATTTATAAGTAGTTGATTGAGGGAACATATGTTGATTCATAAGAATTGTTTCTTATCTATTGGATGGGTCATCCTCTTTTTCCATGGATCAATGAATTCGTAGGTTGGTTACAATTTACATTAAGTTGATTAAAGGGAATACAAGTATGTATTAAGATGGGATTGAGAGATATAGTGGTGGAAGGAGACTTTAAAGTCACCAATAATGAAATTAAATGACTACCCTCAACCTTAGAGTGGAAAATAAAAATCAATGCAATTGGATAAAGGATGTCACCTCAGAATTAGTAATCTACCTGGTTGCTATAGAATACAAAACAATGGATCATCAAGCAATTGATGGGTTGGGTGGGAATATGACTTCGGCTCAGTATGGCATAACTTAGTAGAAAAAGGAGATAAAAAAAATCATGGGAGTACATTATAGAAACTTTCCAAAAAGCTAATGTAGACTATATCAAAATAGAAGTAGACATCAGTAAAAAGCATAAGCTACTACTGGATTATGTCAAGCATGTCATGGAACTGAGACCTAGAATTAGTTAAATTTGGAAAATATAAGACCTAATTTCAAAAGAGTTGACCACTTCATGTGCATCAAAAAATGGGAGGGTTTCATCAAGAAAGTGCCAAACGCATATGAGAATAGTTCAAGCATCAAAGGTGAGCAATTGAAAGGAATACTAATAAGCCTCCTTTTTTATGTTTGAATAGTTTTCTTAGTAGTAGTTTTTGGTATAAGCATCCATTTTATGTTTTAATAGTTTTATTAGTAGTAGTATTTCATCCAATGAAATTTAGCTATATTTTTGCATTTATGTTGCAACTCATTAGTTCCTAATTTTTCTATAGACAATACTCTATCTTAGGTTTTTTTCACTCTTGTAATTTTATGTAAATGCAAGTATATTTTACCAGCAAAAAGAAGGGAAGGAATGATGGATAACAAATAAAGTGGCATACGACATAGAGTGGTGAAAATTGCATGGATACAAGTCGTATGGACAAGTTACATGAAGGAGAGAGAATCTATGGTCAAGAAATTGATAAAACGCAAATGACAGGGTAATAGGGTTTCAAAACTAATCATTGGTAGTTAAATGAATGTGATACATATCATAATTTAAACTAAGAACAATTCTCCGCAGTTTGGATATAAAGGATGTGATACTTCATCGGGGTTCAAATCAACAGGCACTAATACTATTCCCTTGGACAGAAAAATACCTCTATACCAACCTGTATCTAGAGCATTAGTTAAACTGGATAGGGAAATCAATATGTGGAATGTAGTTTGTCCAGCATCAAACAAAAATTCAGGCTAGGGTAGTGATTGCAACAAGGAGAAATGTATCACTGTGGAGGATAAGCCTTGAACTCCCCAACCTTCATGGGAACCTACTATGAAAATGGACAAAGTTACAGCTTGTATGAGCCATTATGACCTGGAAAAAAGTTTATGTGTAGGAAATTCAAACCCCAAATGAAGACCCTTTTAGCTCGTTTTGTTTTCTACCTATATGAGAAAGGGTTTTACTTACTGATGTCATTGTGGGCCGCTGGCCTCCTTTGTTGCAACATCAATCTCCTTGGACAGATTCAGGTTGCAGTGTCTTCTCCTTTGCTGTGGTGTCTTCTCCTTTGGGCCTCCTTCACTGCGGTGTCAATATCCTTTGACAGGATTATGCTAGATGGCGATGGCTTCCACCTTGGACAAGGGTTGAGGAGGAGACATGGTTCGTGAATGAGATGATTGATGCAGGGGGCGTGGAGCTCGATTTGGTGAGGGTTGTTTCATTTTGTTTTTAATTTATGTTTTTAAAAATAATATATATTTTTTTATTTTGTATTTTTTATAATGCAATATGTTTTAATATTTTGTAATATATATATTTTAATATTTTGTTATATCTATCTATCTATCTATATATATATATTTAATATTTTAATATTATTACATTATATACTATATTTTAATATATTATATTAAATTCATGGGGTCTTAACCATATGCTATTTGTTATATTATATTAAATTCATGGGGTTTTAATATTTGTTATTATTACATTATATATTATATTTTAATATATTATATTAAATTCATTGTCATGGGGTCTTAACCATGGTAAGGAGAGGAAATAAAAAAAATTAAGTTCTATATAACTATTTTAAGGATCTAGCCCATGAATGTGGTCTCAAAGCACCACATAGGCCATATAAAAGGGATATTTGACCTATATGGAAGCCAATAGGAGGTTTTGAATTATAAGGAATAGATATTGGGGTCTTGACAATGGTCGAGCAAGGAAGAAAATGGCCACATAACCTAAATATAGCTTATAGGGATTATGGGACGAAAGGAGGTCTTGAGCCACTACATATTCCCTTTAGAGGATATCTTTAGCCACTAAGTGGGATATAGCCACCATTAGGAGATCTTGTTCACCTAGGATGAATCTTACTGTATTAACCATGGTCATATGGGAAGCAGTACAAGGATTTACACATTACATGCTTGTCGAGACACTATTCATGGTCTAAGTATACAAATTAATTTCTTATGGACTAAAATATGCTTTCATGGCTCATGGACCATGCATAGGATTTGAAACCATAACACACGCCTTGTAAATGGAATATTTAGTCCACTAGGGATTGGTATCAAGGCCCCAACCATTTGCTTATTAAACATCCTTATGCACAACATATATGGGTTGATGTTGACCACATAACAAGGGTTAAAAAAATATGGGAGAATCTATGGAAGAATGTTAGGAACCCGTGTCAACCCTTCTCTTTACTTTGTTAGTATATTGTTGTTGGACGCATATGCTTTGTAAGTCGTCCCGTAGTATTTGTTGATCCATAGTTTGTATTATCCCATGGTATTGACCCATAGTATTGGACGCATATGCTTTGTAAGTCATCCCGTAGTATTATATGGCCCATGGTATTGACCCATAGTATTGGGCATAGACTTAGTATATAAGTGTGTGTTGAGGCCAATGAAGGTATCGTGAAGTTATTTGTATTGATCTTACTTAAAGGAGGTTGCCCCCTCGAAGTGGCCCGCGATCAATAAAGCGATTCTGAGTTTTGTTATTTCTGCTATCTCATGTAATTTCATTAATTAATTATTGCAAGTTCTTCACATCTGGTATCAGAGCACTTTCTTGGGCTAGTTGGATGGAATTTCTGCCAATTTATTTTTTCGCATCTGTTGCAGGCTCGGATCTGGGAATAATCCCTATCCACTTAACTGTAGGAAGTACTTGGGCATAAGCCCTAAAAATCATTGTGAGGAGTACCATAGGAACCCCGAAGTAGCTAGCCAATTGAGAGGACCTGCCAGCGAAAAGGGAAACGACCCCTACTTAATTGACTAGTTCCCACCTGTGAGGTAAACCAAGAGCTATCGTTTGTGGAAAAGCGATTATCAGTTTTCCCTAAGCCGTGGAGTGAGGGGTACTTCCCCAATACGCAAGTCGTCAGACAACAATGGTGGCTGAGTGAAACCCCTAAACCGTTAGGAAGCCGAGCATACCTGGGGTCCATATCTATTTTCAGTTGATAAATTGCAGATTTCCTCTGTCCAGAACTGTTGCCGATAGCTTCCGCATCATTGCAGATCCATCTGTTTCTGATCACTTACATGTCGTTGCAAATTCATTTGTTTTCGATCCCTTCTGCGTCGTAGCCGATCCATTCTGGAAAAAAAAGAAAAAGAAAACGAGTATAAAATTCTGTTTTTTGCCATATCTCCCTTGTTTTCACTCTGTTTTCCTTGAAACTTCCCTGACACCCCTGTAATCCCATTCTGTATATTCCTAAGGACCATATCCCAAATTCCACTTCCTAATGCCAGAAATCCAACATTTGTCTATTTTTAGGGTTTGCCATAACTTCTTCGACTTTCCCCCAATCGCCTTCAAATTTTACCACAAAGTTCCTTTCCTATTTCTGCTTCTTTGTCCCTCTCTGCCAAATTTTCTCATTCTTTCACCCCGATTATGAAATCCTCCTTTTCTGCTTCCCTGTCCATTCGAAAGTGTCCAAAATCTAGTCAAACCCAAATTACCCATAAGATTTTTTCCCAAATCCAAATTTTCCTTTACTGAACCAGCTTCTGTTTTTGTTTTTCTACCCACTCAAAAAAAAAAAACTCCTGGTTATGGTTGTCACCCGCACTGGAGCAAAAATCATGGAGGAAGCACTTGCAGCCATCCAAACCAAACTCCAAGATCTAGATGAAAAATTTCTTGGCCTCCATCTTGTGCATTCAGCCATGAACAACAGATGACAGTCCAAGTCTTTATCAGACAATGGGTTCTCTTCTTCCAGCAGTTTTCGTGGTCCAAAGCTTGATTTTCCTCGCTTCAATGGTACTAATCCGACAGGATGGATCTATCGTGCAGAATAGTATTTCAGTCTACATAATACTTTTGATGTAACCAAAGTTCCACTTGCATCCTTTCATTTGGAACAAGAAGCTCTTCAATGGTACTGTTGGTACATCAAGGCTCATGACGAGCCCAAATGGACAGATTTTTTCCAACTCATTTTGCAAGGATTTGGTCCTCGTGCTTTTGATGACTTCACAGGAGCACTCACTAAACTTCACCAATGTTGCACTGTAAGAGAGTATCAGACAGAATTTGAGAAATTAGACAATCACACAGAAGGATTGTCTAATGAATTCTACAGGAGTTGTTTTATTAGTGGTCTTAAGGATGAAATCTGCTCAGAGGTCAAAATGTTCTGTCCCAACACAAGGATGGAATCCCTTGGGTTGGCTAAGTTGGCATAAGACAATATTGCATCCCAACAATGCTCCAAACCCACTTTTGTTCCCTTCAGAAATATGGGCTCTCAACGACCTCCCATCCCCCCAGCTCCTTGACCAACTCCTATCAAGCATTTGTCTGAAACGGAGATGCGGGCATGCAGAGAAAAAGGGCTTTATTATAATTGTGATGAAAAATTCACTCGGGGACATAGATGTGTTGAGAAAAATATCTATCTCTTGGATGTGGATTCTACGCTTGCCTCTAAAATTGGTGAAGAAGCTCCCGATACAAGAGACGATCAGGCCGACATTCAGGAGTTGCCTATTGACCCTCCGTCTCAGGACGACCAGCCAGAGATATCTCTCCATGCTTTAGCCGGAATCACTACTTCCCAAACAATGCGGGTCAGGGGTTACTTCAAGAAGATCCCTCTTACAATACTCATTGATTCTGGTAGCACTCATAATTTAATTGACCATCGGATCGCCAAACAGGTTGATTGTTTTGTCGATCCTTGCTCCAACATTGAAGTCATGATTGCCAATGGGGGCACCTTACCTTGCAAGGGGAAGTGTCACAATGTGCGTATCTCTCTGGAAGATTATAACCTACACTTTGACATGTTTGCCTTGTCCTTAGGCGGATGTGATGTGGTTTTGGGCGTTCAATGGCTACGCACTCTTGGCCCCATCTTATGGGATTTTTCTGAACTTTGGATGTAGTTTTCAGTCAATGGGAAATAACACAAATTTACGGGCTTACAACCAGGGTCTCTCCACATCATCAGTTCACATCGCCTGGAAAAGATCCTCAAGAAGAATTCACATGGTGTCATCGATTAGCTCCATTCCATTCAAATGCACCCATCAACGGTCTCCACTACTTCCTTGGATAGATATGCGGGTGTCTTTGCTGAACCAGTGGGCTTGCCGCCTTGAAGAGACCTTTCCGGTAAGAATTTAGCCGCATCTACATCTTAGAAGGAAATGATAGCTATTTTGCATGCAGTACAGAAGTGGCAGCCATAACTATTAGGGAATTATTTCTGCATCAAGACTGATCTCCAGAGTTTGGAAAATTTCCTGGAACAACGGGTTTCCTCCCCATCACATCTAAAATGGGTTATACAACTCATGGGTTATGCCTATGCGATCACTTACAAGAAGGGTAAGGACAATATGGTGGCATATGCTCCTTCTCACACATTTGATGACCCAGTTTCTATTACAACTATTTCTCTGCTTGTCCCAAATTGGTTGCAATCTGTTCAACAGGGCTATCTCTTCTATGAACTCTATGCTTCTCCACCGGTAGGGCACTCTGGGTTCCTCAAAACGTATGACCGGGAACAATGTAACTTCTTTTGGCAGGGACTGAAAATGACAATTCAATAGATGGTGGCTGATTGTGATACTTTCTAGGTCAACAAGGGTGAAACGACACTCCTTTCGGGACTGCTCGAACCCTTGTCCATCCCTACACAGATTTGGACAACTATTTCTATGGATTTCCTAGAAGCACTCCGGTGGTATAATACCACATCTAAAAGGACACCATATGAAGCAGTATATGTAAAGGCACCGCCAGTTCTTATTCCATACACCATCAGCAGCTCCCTAGTTCAGGAAATTGACTCGGTTCTTCAAAACCGCGATCAGATTCTTCTCATTTTGCAGGACAATCTTCACATGGAAAGAATCTAACTGAAACAACAAGCCGATCATCACCGTTCTGAGCACACTTTTCATGCAGCTGATATGGTTCTTCTTTTTCTACAACATTCCAAGAAATCCTACCTGAAACTCAAAAGGTGTCAGTGGCCCGGAATGCAACCCGAGGATGCTACAAGGGAACCACTCCTTCAGCTTCTGCATCAATTTCCACATCTAAAGCTTTGAGGACAAAGCTTTTTCTAAGGGAGAGGGGATGTTAGGAACCCATGTCAACCCTTCTCTTTACTTTGTTAGTATATTATTGTTGGAGGCATATGCTTTGTAAGTTGTCCCGTAGTATTTGTTGATCCATAGCTTGTATTAGCCCATGGTATTGACCCATAGTATTAGACGCATATGCTTTGTAAGTCATCCCGTAGTATTATATGTCCCATGGTATTGACCCATAGTATTGGGCATAGATTTAGTATATAAGTGTGTGTTGAGGCGAATGAAGCTACCATGAATTTATTTGTATTGAGCTTGCTCAAAGGAGGTTGCCCCCTCGAAGTGGCCTGCGATCAATAAAGTGATTCTGAGTTCTGTTATTTCTGCTATCTCGTGTAATTTCATTAATTAATTATTGCAGGTTCTTCACAAAGAAAGTATTAAAGGTTAAATTTAAAATTAAAAAAAAAATCATAATAAATTCAAGGCTTTGCATTGCATGATTATTCAGGGTATATGGTTGGCAATAAATTCTCAAAATTTTGAGGAGAAATACATCCCCACATTTCAATTATCATCATAGATCACATCTCTAGCTTCAAAGTGTAGTGTGCCTATCATACAAAATATCCCTAGGTAGGTAAAAACACTAGTAATAGATAAATACCAAGCATCAGTATTTTATGGAGTTAGGTAGGAGCCTCCAAAATTTAGTAGGGTTGTGGAATTTTTCATTTCTCATATGTTCACCATGTCAATTTCAAAGCAATTTTAGGGGAAGGGTTAATGAATACGATGAATTCATGACCTTAATATTCCTTTCAAAATGTGCACTAGAAAAAATGTTAAGCATATTTTTATTTTTAGTGAGACTAGTTTGGTCATTACTTGGATGAATGGATAATGCAAGTATCCAATGTCACTCTTAGACATATTGGATATCAACTGAAAGTGGTAATCAATTCTTTAAAAACCATTACTTTCACTTATATTTTCAAATAATTAAATTTAGAAGTAGACGCATTAGCAAAGGAAGCACAATAGGTTGTCGAAGGTTTATTGATATTGGAGGAATCATTGATAGCATCTCAACCATCTCCTCATTCAGATATTAATTTCAAACTATTATTGATGATGGGTCATCATGCTTATTTTTCCTTTAAAAAAACATGCTTATATATAATGTAATATGTTTTACTTTAGGTTGGTCCTTTTTTTTATCATAGTTTACCTATAAGACTCTTTTATAAACCTTGAAGTGACAAACATAATTGATGTATGGGTTTATTGTTGTTATTTTTATTATTATTATTTTATGAGATTGAAGTGACATTGGGATAGAGATACCAATAGTATATGAAGGTGCAACTTGCATATGATAAATGTAATTTATTTTCAATCTATGATTATAAATGTTTTTTTTCAAAGAAAAAAAGTTCGAAATTAATTTAAATCTGTAATTAGTTTTTATTAGTTTTTTGTAAAGCCACATAACATGTTAGTTAATAATAATAATAATATATTTTAAGGTCATGGCCACTGAGACACTAAATTGATGTATAAGATTGTCTTATTTATAGGACAAGGGACCCCTCCATTATTGGCAGCATGTAAGCTTTTACTTAGACAACTACAATAATAAGCTTGACAATTCTTATGCTACCTTAGGCATGGGATGTTGAGTATTTACAAAAAGTGAGGTCATCACCATAATCAATGACACTTAAGTACACATGCACCCACACAACAAAAAGTGAGGTCATCCCCACACAACACATGATCCCCATAAGCCACATCCCACAAAACATAAAGGGAAGCTTGAGCAAGCAAGCATACTCACCTAACAACAAATCAACCATTATATTAGTAAGAGACACCAATCCCTTAGGGTTGTCTCCATTAGCATAATGATCATGCCAAAATTTCATTCCAAGCAAGCACAAATTTAAAAAATTCCAATGTTGACCCCATGCAGTACATGATCAAGCACGGCATTTGGGTTAGCATGATAATTGTGCATTGCCTTACTGAGCTTCTCTTTGTTTCGAGAATAATTTAATATTCTCTACTGAACATGGCCGACCACGTGAAGGTGGAAGCTCTTATGGCCCCTCCCCCCCCTCACATCACTCTCAATTCCCCATAATTCGTTGATATATCCTTCTGCACCATGGAGATCCTTTGCTCTATCCATTCCTCATTTTATATATGACCTGTCTTGAATCTCCGAATACTAGAAGCTTACCGATCTTTAGTTTGGAGACCATTTCCATGCCACGAAGTAAGGCGAGCCATTTGACAGCATTGTTAGGTCTCTCTCCTATTCCCCAGGCATAAGATTTAACTATTTTTCCTTCGGGGCGATATATGAACCCCCCCCCCTGCACTTGCCTCCCCTTTTAAGAACCATAAGTAGATTTTATTTGAAAACATGTACATTCTTTTGAACATAAAGAGCAAAGAGTGTAAACAAAATTAATTTTAACAGTGCAATCAACTTCCTACTTATGTTCATGGGAGACAAATCCCATTTGTTCCCGATACATTTTCTTTTGTTGTTCTAGGCTACTTTACAAGTGTATATGTTCACAAATTGTGAACATAAAAAAGTGCAGAAAAAGTGCATTAAATTTTAAGGCGCTAAAAGCCTCATAAACAAGGGATCCAATTGACTTTGATAGCCCAAGATGATGTTTGCTTATGTTTCATTTTCTTGCCTATCTTTGTTTGTCTTTCTTCCTCTTGTGAGAGGAGGATAGGGATGAGTGGTATTTGAACTTTCGAGAGAGAGAACCCTTTTGAGAGGAGGGAATTCTTGATTTTCCTTCCCTTCTGAGACTATTTCAACCAATCCTTCAAGGGCTGAAGCATCTTGTACATGCCATGTCTCTTTCCCCCTGTTATTTTTGAATCTGTGTCTTCTAGTTCTCTTAGGGTTTTGAATTTAATGTTGCGGGAGACTGTAAGAGCTAGAGTTGAGCTTGCAGGAGGCATTCTTTGCTTAGGCTCCTTATGTGGATGCTTTCGATGAAAATTAAAGACTGTATGGAATTCTTTCTCTTTAATCTATGGGTCCTTTGTGGCTTGCTGGTCTTTTGAAATCTTGGGGCAACTCTTGGAAGAATGTCCATAAACATGGCAAGAACTCCATTTGAACATGATTTGCTCATAATCCAATTCTTGAATGTGGCTCCAGTCCTCAATGTTAAGTTTTAGGTCCTCTGGAATCCCTTTCTCCAATTTGACTTCCACACAAATCCAGGCACAATAAAACTGACCCCCTTTTGGTTCAACATTATTCAAAAAGAGGCCCAACTTATTACCAATACTTTTGAGAGAACTTTCTCCCCATGGGTGGAGAGGGATTTGGGGTAGTCTTACCCAAACACGAGCAACTATAATCTCATCTTATGGGTTAAAATCTAAGGACCAGGGAACCAAGAACATTCCTCTTGATCCCATAAAGAAAGGTCCTAAGCGAAAAATAAGATCTCTATCTTCTTTATTCAAGAAAAGGTACACAAAATACCCTCTACCAACAACAAAGATAGTTACCTTACTCTGCATCTTGGGGCCCCAATGCACTATAATACAGAGATCTACTGATTTTGGGCTTGGCCATAACCCCATAAACTTTCCTACAAGCTCAAAGAGGGTGAGGGATTTCTTGCATGGGTCTTTAGGAGAGAGATCTAGGGAAGGTATATCGTTAGTCTTCTTAATGAATTTCTTTGAGGACGAAGCTTTGGTGTGGGGTTTAGAGGATTGGACAAGGGCCTTAAAGGTTTAGAGCTCATCTAAGTTCGCCATCTAGACAGCTCGCAACAACAACCTCTCCACTGACTGATTAGAACAAGGAATGGGAGCAAAACGTCCCTCTTGCCTCAATCTTCGCCTCGTAGGAAACAATCCAACCCACCATGACAGTCCTCCTTCCAACTTAGTGCTGCAAAGGAAGAGGCAAAACACCTCTCTACGCTCACACCCCCACAGGCTCTCGTAGAGAACGAACTCCAATAGGTACCGCAACAAATTCAAGCTCACAACAATGCCGACGACTAAGGTAGAAACCTTAGCTACGAGTCTCTATAGCTCCTCCGACAATTCATTTTCAATTAAAAACTCTTTATTAGAAAACTCTTCCTCTATTTTAGTTTTTTATTATTAATGTTTTGTTTTATTTTTTATTTTTTAATAATGTTTTTATTTTTTTAATGTTTTGTTTTATTTTTTATAATGTTTTAATGTTTTTTTAATAATGTTTTAATTTTTTAATGCTTTACCTTATTTTAATTTTTTTTATGTCTATTATAATAATAATTATTATTATTATAAAAAAATTTGAATGTATTTGAAGGATTAGTGTGTTTAATGTTTTTTTGGAAAATTTGTTTTCTTTTCAAAATTTTAGATGTTTTTATTTTTTATTTTTTATTTTTTAATTATCAATTTTGTCTATTTTTTATTATTTTTATAGTGATTTAAAAGAAATATATATTTTTACATCGTGGTTTCTAAATATTTGTAATTTTAAGAAAAGTGGTGTTACTAGTAGCATCTCTTTTTGATTTGGTAGTTGATTTTGGTATTTTCATTGTAATGACATCGATTGTTAGGGTTATGGTTTTAAACAAGTTGTAATTTTAGCCCGGGAAAAAACAGAGAGTTTGGCATGGTTATTCTTGAGAGCATACTTTTAGACTTTTGACTGTACCGACATCAATCGATAAGGCAAGGGATCCAAACAAGATGTAATTTTAACCCCAAATAAAAGCAAGAGTGATTTTGGAGAATCATTTTTCGATTCAAGGGTCAATTTATAGTTTTGATTTCAATGACATCAACCGTGGTCAA
Organism: Larix kaempferi; assembly: GCA_027924585.1. Taxonomy (NCBI): domain Eukaryota; kingdom Viridiplantae; phylum Streptophyta; class Pinopsida; order Pinales; family Pinaceae; genus Larix; species Larix kaempferi. Next base: position 4,707,111 of record BSBM01000040.1, on the reverse strand, counting down.
CTAGGGTTTCAAAAAGTTGTAATTTTAGGTCCAAAAAAAAGATGCTACTGGTAGCACTACTTTTTGATTCGAGGGTTAAAACAATCACTAAATGTAGCCTATAAAAGAATAAGAACTCTAAAGGGTTTTGGTCAACTTATATAACATGTTCATTGTGTCTGTGTCTGATGAAAATACCACTTTTACTTTTCTGAGGATTATAAAAATATAAATATAAATTTGTTATATTTTAAACCAATTTAATATTTTATTAAAAAATCTTTGGACATACGGATAAGATTTTGGTAAGTGTGGTAAGAAGGAAAATGAATGCTTTGATATTCCACTTTCATACGGGTCAAGTATAATTAGAAGAACATGGAAAATGTGGTAAGAAGGAAAATGAGTGCTTTGATATCCTACCTTCATAGGGTCAAGTGTAATTAGAAGAATTTGGAAAATGAGTGCTTTGATATCCTACCTTCATAGGGTCAAGTGTAATGAGAAGAATTTGGAAAATGAGTGCTGGTTATTTTTTAATTATTTTTATTAAAAAATTAAGATGATAAAACTTATTTTGTCTATCAACATTTTTAGAAAGTTAAAATAATATATTAAATTAAAGCATTATAAAGCATTATAGTAGTTACTGGAAAGTTTTAAGTGTTTTAAAAGTTATTAGTTTTTTTTTTTGAAAAACCAATAAAATATATTGCAAGGACTAAACTTATAAAAAGAGTTTATTTGTGAAAACACTTATTTTTAAAACTATACATTTATTTATTTTAATATAGAGATCATAAATCTTGTATTAAATTAAAAAATAGACTTTCTAAGATTGATAATCTTAAGGAGTTAATTGTAATTAAAATAGATTTACAATATTGTTTTAGTTATTTCATTAATACACTATCTAATATAGGAAACGGTAAACAAATAAATATTGAAGAATTGGTGCCATAACAAGTGATTACAGCACAAAGCCAAAAGCACAATGGACATTGAAGATGCCAAAGAAGAAACTCGTTAGCACATAAATATTTTGCAATTTGAAAGGCTAGGAACTTTGTAATAGAGCTCATGGCTAGAATGAGCTTGAAGCCTCGAACAAATTTGAAAATGACTAAGTTGGTTGAACTAATTTATAGTGAAGGCTTAGATGTCAAGACAAGCCACCAAAGAAGTTGCTAACATGATATATGATTATGATTGTAAACATCGATGCTCATTAATTGGATGAGGATCATTTGACTAATCAAACAAGGTAGAAGAAAATTAATGTATCTTCAATTTAGATGGAGTGTATTATAGAATAATGTTATAACATTTGTTAAGAAATGGACAATAAGACATAAGATGGCACAAAAGGCCTTAAGCCATATTTAACACAATATATTTATTGACGAATGATATCAATACATAGTATATAGATGTACATTTTTAGATTTAAATTTCCTTGACAAGTCATTAGTGGATAATGATAACACCTTATTAATAAATAAATATAACGACTAATAAAGAAATACATTGGACTCTGTAATTGTGTAGGGACTCACAATCTAACAACTCCCCTTCAATAATAAATCTAAATAATTATACCAACAATGAAACATGAGTTAGTGCATAGATTAGTATCATCTCAATTTTTAATCTGAAACTTTTGAACTATCTTTGATGAAAATATGCTTCAAACACTGTTAAATCTAGATGTTAAGAATCTGAAAAATTCTATTGTTTGAACAAGTTTAAATATTTTTAATTTTTTCCACCAATGTGAACTCCAATATCTAATGAGAATTAGTCATGAGAATGAAGAATATTTAAGTCTAACTCTTATGTGAGAATGTCTAACAACCCAATCAAATGCCCTGCAAAAATAATGAGCTCTAATGACCATATAGGTGAACAAAATGTCCACAATATTGCTCGTAGAAAATGACATAAATAATGGCAATCAACATCTTATGTATGATTCATTTGAACCATAAGTGATGAAATCTTTGCAACCGTGTTGTTGTTGTTGAAATTTGAAGATTGCTAATCATGATTGATATTCCCCCCTTTTCAAAGTGAGATGTGAGAAGCATGTCAACGAGATCAAAATTGTTGAAATTTGAAGTTTGATTATCATGATTGATATTCCCCCCTTTTCAAGCTCAAAAGTGAGAAGCATGTCGATGAGATCCAAACTTGAGCTTTGGAGTCTTATTCAATAACCTTTTCATCACTGTATTTGATACCTTGTATCTAGTGGTTTTGGTTGACCATTAACCATTTGCATCAATGTACATGGTGGTCTTGGTTGACTACTAACCATTTTCATTACCAAGTATTTGGTGGTTTTGATTGATCACTAACCAATTTCATTTCATCAATGTACTTCCCATTAAAGGTGCAAGCATTAGTGTACTCCCTCCCTTTGAGGCACAAGATAATTATGTACTTGATGTACTTGATGTTCTTTTGTACATTTGTGAATGTTTTCTTTTGTAACTTCAAAAGAAAATGCAAGTTCATATTCAATTATAATGCTTTTGGCATCACACTATGTTTTGGCTTCTTTTAGTACTCCTTCTCATGGCCAATTAATGAATAATCAATTATATCAACTATTTTATCTGTATCACCCAGTTGCATTAGGTCATTTGTGCACATGTAGCATCAACCATTTGCCTAAGGTCATTGTATCACAAATTGCATCAACCGTGTTCTCAATTTTCTTTGTTAACATTTCATGCTCATTTTCAATTAATTTTAGTTGAAGTGCTTCAGTCAATTTACTTGTGAAGATCAACAACCCAATTATCCAAATAATGTAAAGTGTCTTGTAGTTCTTTGATTTCTAGATTGATGTTTTGCAAATGCTTTCCCCCTTTACCCATTTTAGATTTGCATTTGTCACGCTCACTTGCACTTGCCTTTTGTAGTAAACCCTGATAGATAAAAGATTAAAATCCCTTAACTTGACTTTATAAATACCAAAACTTATCAAAATAAGAATACACACAAGAATGTAGAGGACCCTTAAGGTAGGGTAACGCCATTAATTATTCCTTATGGGATGAATCACTCCAAAAGTCATGCTTGTTACAATAGAATACTCACATCTAACATTCAACATGTCTCAATACAAAGATACTCATGTGTATTTATATTTTCTCATGAGTATACCTAAGGGTCTACGATAACTACACCTTATTATTATATTATTTTCTCTAACTACTTAGTGGGTTTGTTTATTACCAACCACTACAAAGTGGGCCTACTCAATTATGACCACATTACAATCATTATTCCCTTGGATACCTCTCATAACCCATATTATTCTCCCTAGGTACATTACATTTCATCCCCCTTTACATGTTTCATTTTTTAAACACGGGAGGAAACCATATCATATGATATACTAAACAATGCAATCGGTTGGTACCAAGCACGAGCATCCATCCATCCCAGTGAAATGTGGACATTGAGTCCAATTGATTCATTGCCATCTTGATCTTGATTATGGTTTGTCCTTTGGTTTCATGTTGTGATTATTGTGCTACTTTGATATCTCCATGCATTGCTTTTAGTGCTCCATGTGCCTCCATATTGATTGCCTTGTTTGTTGCATGCTTGTTGAAACTCCCAACCTTAGGGTTGACAAGTACCTACTATTGAGGTAGCCAATGGCAACAAGCATACATGGCCTAGTGACAATTAGGGTCTCTTTGTTTCTTATGTTCAATCCACACACTCTAGTTCATCTAGTTTGATAAGCGATTCTTTTCATAATTTTTCTTATAATAGTTTTATTAATTTGTTAGCATTGTTTACTATTTGGACGGTCTTAGAAGGAAGAGTCTACTAGAACACCACTTCATCCAAGGGGGAAAGGAAAGAGTGCACCAATATCCCCCACTTGTAGAGTCAAAATTACCAATGGCCTTCGTTCGTCCTCACATAGTCCTACTACAAAATTATTCTACAGGAGTTCATTTTCTTGTGCCTTACAAGCAAGTGATATTGCATGCCCAAATCTCATTTTGGTATTTTTGAGGTTTTGAGGCCACATTATCACACCATTTCTCACCCAACACCACTCTTATTTCTTAATGTTGACATTATTGATAGCATATTGTTGTTTGAATTGAATCCATCATTTTATTATATGCATGACAATAGGGATAGTGACCACAAGATGTCCCCAAAATAGATCCAAGGGAAAGTTTACAATTGATATTTTGTTTCTTCTATTATCAAGTATTAATAGTTCACTCTTTTATGTGCTTTGATATTTTTGTCGACATTATTAATTTAATGTCGATATTATTAATTTCAAGCCGATGTTATTAATGACCTAATCATTTTATTTTGTGTAAGTTAATAGTTACTATCTTAGTGGTGGGAGCATCAAATGATATTGATGAGATAATTCATGTTGTATTGCATATTGCATCCTAGGAACCAAAGACAACAATCATGTTTTGATCATATGTTTTTTCCCAAGTTGGTATTATGTTTCTTTTATTATTGGTGTTATTTCCCATGTTGGCATCATGTCCATGGATGTGCAAGAAGTAGACAAGCAACAATTGGAACATATTATACAACTTGACGAGAACCCTCTAGAGTTCTCGTTTTTTATAGGTTACATTTAATGATTTTTTATCTTCGAATCGAAAATTGGTGCTACCAGTAGCACATTTTTTTATAGAGGTTAACATTACAACTTTTTAAAACCCTAGTCGACCATGTTCTATCCCAGTGCAATCAAAACTATAAATTAACCCCTAAATTGAAAAATGGTTCTCCCATAATCACCCTCATTTTTATTTGGGGTTTAAATTACATCTTGTTTGAAGCCTTGGATTTATCAACTTATGTTGCTACAATTAGAACCCTAAAATGATGTTCTTGGAATCACCAAAAATCACCATGGTACCCCCAATTTTTTATGAGGCTAAAATTACAACTTGTTTGAAACCCCAACCCTAACAGTTGGGCATTGTTGCAAGGAAAATGCCAAAACCAACTCCCAAATTGAGGAAAGATGTTATTAGTAGATCCTCACTTTCTTTTGTCAGGTTAAAATTGCAGGCATTTGGAAACCAAAACATAAAAAATATATATATATTTTTTAAGTCACTATAATAACTATAAAAAAAGACAAAACTAATAAAAAAATCTATAATTTTGAAAATAAAACAAATTAAAAAAAACATTAATCCATCAAATACATTCAAAACATTTAAACTAGTAATAATAATACTTAATTAAAAATATATACACATAATAACACTTTAAAAAAATTCCCCAGATGCGGATGCTTAGGGCAGGTACACGTAGGCCGACCAAAGCGCCACCTCTCACCACATGGATCCTTCTCGGTCAACGTGCCATGCAAATTAAGGCGGGCGCTCTTCGATGACCCCAACCATAAAAATGTTGACATCCCATGCAAGCTGCAAAGGAGATTGGGGTACAATGGAAATCATTCTGCTCTGGTGCGAAGTTATGGCGGGTAGAAAGGTCATTTCAGGGTTTAATTACAAGATCTACCACCATTTTTGGAGGTGGAGCAAGGGATACATAACGCGTATTTATCCTCGGTATAGGGATGCTTAGTTGTGCATTGCATGTCTGAGTTTTCCTGTAGCAAGCGTTCATCTCCTCCACGACCCTGGTGTCTTTGGAGCCACCTCCGTTTCTCATTTGATTAAGCTTGTGCCCCCCACTGATCCGACCGCAACCATGTCTTGATGGCCAAGAGCTAACCCACGTGGTGGGGGTAGAGGCTGCTCTTGTGGGGGAAGAAATACTGATATCGGGAGACGCAAGAGCTCTATCGACTTTGGCTATGACAGTTCTGTCCCAATGCAACTACGCACCATTATTGATGACTGGGAGGAGGAACTTGTGGTTTAGCATATGACCAGCCGGAGGGAAAGGACGCAACGCAAGCACTACTGGATGGTCAAGAACTAATTTTCCCAGATTCTCAGGTTTTCTCAAAAACTTGAATAGGGGAACAATTCCCCTCCCCCTCCATATCCACCCCCTTTTCATCACAATGCTCCCTCCCCTGCTGCCTCTTAGGTCTCTAAACCATAGAAGCACCATGACATCCAGCTTGGCTAGAAGGCCACCACACCTGGAAGTAAGATAGACATTGCCTTGATGAGTGGAAAGAAACGGAAACAAGTCGAGCGAAAGAACCTAGAGGTTCCTCCCTTTCAGAGGAAATTTGAGCCACTTCCGACAAAGAAAGCAGAAAACAACACCTCTAGCTCCCGGAATTACCACTGCCCCATTCTGGAAGAAATGCCCCAGGACGCAGTCGATGCCAGCAACCCTATGCAAATATGGTTTTCTACCTTCTTTCTGGTTTTGTCATAGGTTTAGATTAACTCTTAGGTCTTTAGGTCATAGAACTATCAACTCTTATGCATCTAGTTTGAATTATCCTCGTTGAATGTCGTTTAAGGCCTTTGTTCTTTTTTCTCAGAGGGTGATCTTTTGGCCAAGGTCATGCTTTTATTTTGTAAAGGGAAGCAATCTCCTACAAGCTAGCTCTGTTTTTTCCATTTTGGAAAGACTGTCAAAAGTTTTTTAATTTGATGTATGGTCCAATGAGAGGCCACAGTTAGCTCTCAGACTATCTGATTCTCTTGAACATGTAATATTTTTTGAATCTTAATATAATTACTTTATAAAACTTACAAAAAAAAACATATTAAAAAAATCAAACAATATAAAAAATTGAAAATATAGTAAAACATTAAAAATTTAAAAAATTAATAAAAAATAAAATATAAAAAATTAATAAAAAAGCATTATAAAAAATTAATAAAAAAACATTAAAACTAAAATGAAACATAAAAATAAAGAATAAAGTAAAAACATTTAAAAAGTAAAAAAGTAAAAATAAAAATCAATATAAAAAACAAGGTAAAAATTTAATAAAAAACATAAACTCTAGAAAGGAGGGGGAGAGAGTGGGATAAGTGAGGTGAGGGAAAGAGATTGATGAGGAGTAGAGAGAGGGGTGAGGGGAATGGATTCATGAAGAGAACATATTTTGAAATCGATAAATTAAAATTTTAATAAAAATATAAAAACTAAAGTAAAAATATAAAAAAGGAAAAAAAAAAGTGAAATGGGTAGAAGAAGGGGCTCATGTGGAGCTTCTCTCTTACCCCATGTGAACCCCCTCCCTCTACCCTCTCTTTTCCAGCCAACTACCCGATTCTATAATTTAGTTTATCATCCCCTTTCCTCTCCAACTCACATGAACCCCCTCCCTCTACTCCTTTCCAACCCACTCCCCCTTTTTTTTAATGTTTTTCCTTTAGTTTTATTGTAATAAAATTTTACTTTATTAATTATGTTATGTTATATTTTTATTTTTAATTTGTTTATAATGTTTTAATTTTTATTTTTAATAATGTTTTTTAATTTTTTAATTTTTTTAATGTTTTATTTAATTTTTAATTTTTTTATAATATTTATATTTTAAATATTTTGAATGTGTTTGAAGAAATAATGTTTTTTAAAATAAATTTTACAAAATTTGTTTTATTTTAAAAAAGTAGTTTCAAAATTTTAAAAGTTTTTTTAATAAATTTTGTCTATTTCATTGTTATAGTGATTTAAACAAAAAAAATTAAATATTTTTTATGATGTGATTTTAAAATGTTTGTAATTATAATCCAATCAAAGAAAGTGGTGCTACTGGTGGCATCTCTTTTCATATTAAAAGTTGATTTTGGTATTTTCATTGCAACAACGTCGATTGTTAGAGTAGTAGTTTAAAACAAGTTGTGATTTTAGCCATCGAAAAGAAAAATATGGGTGTCACGGTCATTCTGATTGATTTTCGGAGTATAATTTTAGGGTTTTTGCTACAATGACACTGATTGTTAAGGCCAAGATTTAGAACAATATGTAATTTCAACCTCGAATAAAAAAGAGAGTAATCCTGGGAGAACCATTTTTTTATTCAGGACTCGATTTATGGTTTTGATTGCAATGGACCTGGCTATGGTTGGCCGAGATTCAAAAAAGTTGTAATTTTAGTTTCGATGAAAAAATATGCTACTGATAGCACCATTTTTCGATTCGATGGTTGTTTTTGTTGTTTTTTTACAAGAAAATATGAATTTTTATGACTAGAGTTCTCGTTTTGAATATAAAGTTCTTATCAAATTGTATAATGTATTTTGGATGAACAACTTGCAAATCAATGAGAAACAATATTTATTTGTACCCTTGTTTTTCTTTGGTTTTGCTTCATTTTGGTCATTAACTATCACAATTATATCATGAATATTAATGTTATGCATAATTTTTTTTACACCAAGGTTATAATAAAACCCCTAGCGATCGTAACATTGTCACAATAAAATTACACCTAGCTAGCAATTGTCTTGGACTGATAGAGTCCTTTGAGCAAACTATGTTTCATACTAATATTAAAAACATGCAATATTAAGAAGCTTTGTTTTCTTTACTTATAATTTATAATTTGCCTAATTAAAATCGACCCAATGCAATACAAAGAACAAGAGCCACAAGGTGGCGATGTCCCCGACATTGGTAGTGGGGGCATTGTCAAGTGTATATGAAATTGTCATTAATTACTAAAAGTAGTTGAAGGATCACCGAGACTCTAGTGTATGCAACTTGCATGGGATCTATTTTTTTGTTGCAAACACAAGTTGTGAGCACTAAAGGCAGGAAACAGTTAAGTGCAAAATGAAGGGCTTGAATTGAAGCTACGTGCTTTTAACAAAATGGATGACACTAAGCAAATAAAAAGTCGATAGAAAAACATAATGCTCAGATGAGGAAATAACTCACTGTGTAATTAGAAATATGGCAGAGCTGGTTGAATATTAGTATAAATTCAAAGTATTTTGATCACTAACTAATTCAGCTACATTGCATGCATGATAAACAAATGCATTGAAAACAAGATCACAAAAGCTTCTTGTCTTTCACTCCTACAAATGTATATCCAAATATCCAATAGTGAATTTACATTGAACTTTCTACCCTTGGGAAATGCTGCCAACTCCAAAAAGCATTCCTCCGATTCATCATCAAGGACATTTATACTTGTTTCTAAACAATTACGAAGCTTCTTTCTATGATATTGTGATATAGATTCTGCTCTTGAAAGTTTCCTAGCATTTTCACAAATTTGCTGGGGTTCATTGCTCAAAGAGCTCCCAATCACCTTGAGGGCAAGTGGTAAACCCTTGCTTTGTATTTGAACATTGAAAAATGCCAGCCATATTCAAAATTGCATTTTGCAGTGGCATAATCGGTGATGTGGCAGAATTGGCAATGTTTTTTTCCTGCACATTGCAAAAAGATAATGAGAAACTATGTTTGCATGGTTTTTGCAGTTGACTGTAAACTGAATTTGCAAGGAAGCTTATCTCTTCTGGTTGAAAAAAACATTATGTCTCAAACATTGGTATGCTCATTTAAACAAGTATGTAATTGAAAAGAAATTTATCATTATCAAAATGTTCAACAAGAAATTTATATATTTTCAAAAGAAATAATTGAAAACGTGGAGATCATCAGCGTACAGAATCATAGCTTCATGAAGTAATCAAGTGAATTTGGCATACCTGGAAGTACAAAAAAATTCAAGAGATGACATAAAAGTGATACTGACCTCGTGCAGGGTAAACATAGAGTATCTTTGGCTTCTGTTTCAACGGGTGACCGCTACCTTCAAAGTCATTGAAAGGAATCTAGAATTCGAGTTACATAATGAATAACAAATACAAAATTATAAATAATAAGTAGAGTGTATTGACAAATACTTTTTTACCTGAACAAGTCTTAAGAAGGTGGAATAGTCACAATTGGTTGTATAATGCTGAAGCGTTAAGCCATGCAAATTCCTGTGAGGTTATCAAGTAACCGAGACAAATGATAAACTGCTTCATATGTTAAATATTAAACTAGCAATGCAGCATTCTGCTCGAGTTTTCTTTTGCACCTGCATTACGTGTTTCAGCATATGTAGATGCAATATGTCTGAGCAGAGGTTGATGTTTGCCTTTAAAATAATAATGTACTTCTTCACAAAAATAGATGTTGTGAAGTCTGCATCATGTTCTTCTGCCTGTCTTGAATTCTTGTCAGCTATGATCATACCTGGAGAAATTGTGTTTGCATGGTTTTTCACTAAAACCAAGGATCTTAAACTTCATATTAGTGTGTACTGTTACAATGTGGAGTCCTTTGAGCACTTGTTTTGTCTGAAATTAGGCAACTGAATTTGACATTTCAATTGTTAAAAAATAAAAATAAAAGTTGTATGACATAAATCCAAGGTAAGAATGTCTCGAGTTACATTTTATCTTTTACCTTAGCCTAATTAATCTTCGATGGATTGTCAACATCTTGATTCGGCAACAAAAAATCAATGACAACACTTTCGTTGGTGAGCATTGTTGTTGACAGATGTACACAAAATGGTAAGGCAGTAAAACTTCAAATATAATTCCTGCAGTAACTCTAAAAGATGTAAAACATAAGAAATCATATTGATCATGATTGAATGCAGGACAGGTTAAAACCATTGCTAAGTATAATTTAGAAAATTAACTTGCTGAGCATATGACAGAGAGAAATTAGATTGAAAGACGAGTTACAATTCAACTTTATTTTTGAACAAAATTGAAAAGGCAAAATATTTAACAGAATATTTTAGCGACTAGTTCTTTTTTTGTTGGCCAGATTTGACTGTGTATCTCTATTGATTAAAACATGGAAATTGATAATGAAAGTTAGCAAAAATGGATATCATTAACAGTTTTCTGATGCATTGACATTTTAAAAGAGCAAAAATGTGTAATTCCATACTAATTTCTACGGCTACATTTGAAAACTCTACTACTGAAATCAAGTCTCTACATTTCTCTGATGAGAATATCAAATTGCTATAGCTGCTTTGAATTCTGAATTCTTATTACTGAAAGCAAGCTTCCAGATTTCTCTGATAAGAATATCAACAAAAGGGAGTGTGCAAATTTGGATCTCTTTATTTGTGCATAGAGTTAAAAGAAATGTACCTTGAATACTGAAAGTTTTAAAAATTGAAAGTTAAGACACATGATAGAGAGAAGACCTTGTAGCTCAGCTAGACAAGTATGCGTTGTAAGATCACCAATATTAACTAGTGTAAGGATTATGAAATGTGTTCACAGAGCAATGTCATGAAATGCAGCTTGAATATTTAATCTCTTAAAGCTACATACTAAAACATGTAATAGAGAGATAATCTTGTAACTCAATCAATATTTGCAAAGGAAAGAATTAACAAACATAAGTAAGCAAGAAAAACTTACCTTTGTTTATTTCTTTTGTCATCAACAACAACATTGCATTGAATGATATTGTTTCTAAGAGGCCCAACTCTAAACAAGTTCTTCCTCCCATCGAAAGCAAAATCTTTGCCACCTAGTTTAGTATGACTATGTATTTTTTTGACTTTATCGATAATTTTTCTACACAAGATTTTAATGGCAGATTCTTGTTCTTGATCCCTACGTTCAGCAGTTATTTTCACCTGAAATCGAAGGAAGGAAAATTATCATCTGCCTTAACGGAATCTAATAAATAAGACAGATAAGACAGATAATAGAATGTTGAACTTACTTACATTGTATTGGAGCGAGTCCTGGACATTAGTAAAGCTTAGTCTGAAGTGATTACAGAGTAATTTAACAGGTTTATGAGCTTGACCTTGTCCAGGTCCTTTGGTTAGAACATAATGCAAGAGATATGGAAGTTTCAGTGCCATTTAAGGAGGCAATGGAGGTGGGGATGGGACATTTTCAACTCCCAAAGAAGGACCCAACTGTGGTTCCATTTGAGGAGAAGTTACGGGTGGTGTTGGAAGAATTTCAGTTGACTGAGTATAAGAAGGCTCTGGTTCATCATCCGGGTCTGAAATATTGTTGGTTTCCACTGTAAAACCTGTGTTCAAAGTACATGAAAATTATGTGATTCAGATTCCCAGAAACACATAAACCTTAAAGACTATGGACCAGAATCCAAATGATTTGTTTATTTTGGGTAGAAATAAATAAAACATTTTGTATATTACTTTGGTTAAGAAACAACAAAGGCAGCAAATATTCATGACTACAAACCAGCAAACTGGATCAAAATTCTTTAATCAGATTCCAACATATCGTCAACTAATCATGCCAACGCAAATTTCTTCAATCGTATTCAAATATACCCAAAAGTACAAGTTTTTGACCAATATCCGGATGATTTTACAATTTTAATTATAATGAAAGAAAAATCACCAATTATTACAAAGAAAGCTGATGTCCAGAGAACAGAGCTAGCACTTGGGAGTCGAAAGCAATTTAACATAGAGAAAATTTACTTTTAAGAGGATTTATATCTATTCAGTGACTGTTTTCAACACGCCTGAGTAGATTTAAAACAAAAACATAATAAAAGGAGAATGACCCAACAAGTCTTCCATCTGTATTTATAGGTATATATTATACTGCATGAGAATTTGAACAACACACCCAAATGACCATACGCATTAGCCAACAAAGAAGTCGAAGATGATTTTGATATTAGACTACAAACAAATAGGATGGTCTGTGAATTAATGATAAAAACCAAGCTCGAAACTAGATACCAGCACATTAATACTTAAGAAATGAAAATGGATCTAAGAAAGCTTCAATTGTTTTTATGAAATCACATATTTAATCAAGATAGCATTCAGTCAAATTGATTGATTGGGCAAAAAGAAGAAAGAATGAAAAATATGCCTATACAAATCGAAGTTGGCATAAAAACCTAGAGAATGATTCAGAGCTATAGTAAACGCAAAGCAAAATCTGAATGGTCTAAAAATTATTGACAAACACCAAGTTCGGAGCCGGAGGGAAGCATCCGTCCGCTTCCTGAGCAAAAACGAATCCAATTTAGAAACAATTGCTTTAAACTCAAACCAAACACACAACATATACAAATGCAACACACCATTTCAGCACAAACCAGTAATTTGTTTCAAATCTATGTTGCAAAACCTACAACAAACCAAAGCAAGCTCAACATAAGAAAATTACTGCAATTAAACCAGTTTTTTAATTGGTTATTGATTCTAAATATGATATCAATATCAATACATGATAAACAATGTAGCAAGTAAGCAAATCACTAAACATTTGCAAATATAGAAAAAATCATCATTCGATTGTAGACAAATACGATGGTCTGAAAACCATAGAGAAAAACTAACCTCAAGTCAGAGAGCAATGCTGCTTAAAACGTTTTAGCAGTCCTGAGCCAAAACAAACAGAACAGATAAATGATTATTATTGTTACAAGGCCATACATGTATCCAGGCATTGATTCTAGAAATCAAGAACATTTTCAAGAATCAGAAAGACACAAAAGCAAAGCAGTTACTGCTACATCACCACATTTGATTTAGTAACTGATTATAAATAGCAAGAAAGCATACAAGAATCAGCAAATGCAGAAGCAAAACAGTTTCTGTTACAACACTGCATATTTATCTAGCCATTGATAATGTAAATCAAGATAGAATTCAAGAATCAAGAACGTTCAGAATCAAAACCAATAAGAATGAAACCCAAGAACTATAACCGAACCAAACTACTTGAAAACATAGCAGAAAGCTAGAAACCATTATTAAGAGAAAACTAGAAAAATCCAGGGACAAAATCAAACTAAATGCACATCAAAGACTGAGCATTTCCACATGTCGAGCATCCCTAGATATAACAGAAACAAAAAAGCCTCAAGCATACATTAAATGTAGCTACTGTAACTCCATTAAAGTAAAACTCCAAGATGACAAACAATCCATACGCATGTCAAGTAAACTCCTATTATGCTAAAAAATTGAAACCCAAGTCAGATAAAGCTCCAACAAACTAAAATAGTCAAAGTCAACTTAGATAAAGCTCGAAGAAGTTGACACATTCAAGTACGCATCAAACAGAATTCAAAAATATGCAATGTACAATAGAAAAACATCAATTTTCAGCAAAAATGCCAGAAGATAAATTGGATTCTAGTCCTTATTCTGAGATGGTTTTACAATTCAGCTACAAACAAGTACAATGGCCTGAAAAATCATTCAGAGAATCACCTCAGAGTTCTTACTAGACTGTGTAAAGAAAGAGATCATTGTTGCAGTGAACACTGTGATGGCTGGAAACCGGGAAGTGAGAAGGAAGAGTCAATGAACACACAATAGAGTGAAGTGGGCTGATCCCTGCAGGTTATCACCATACAATCAGTGTCATTGTGTAAGATTGTCTGATTTCATTTGGGTATTCAAAATATAATAAGACAATTAGAAGACATAAATAAGTGTATATGTACAAATTTGAGATAGAAAATGACCTTATCTGTCAGCGCATGTTGATGTCTGGTTTTAGAATAATGAATGTACTTCTTCAAGAATTTAACAGTGATGTTCTCAGTTTTGGAATGCGTTGTTTTAGAGCATTCAGAAACAACAATCATGATACCTGAAGATGTGATTAACCCTGCCCTTTCTTTCATAATTTGAGTTTTTTAACAAAGTTCAATTTTCATTCTTCCCAAACATGAAGAATGGAGCAAAAATCCAAAGAATGACTTATATCCATTTTCTTCTGATTTATGTAGCTAAAGCTGAGAATTAACTAGGAAAAAAAAATGATGAAAATGTACCGTAAGCAAGATAGGTAGCCTTTTTGATGAAGTGAACTTATCCAAGATTTAGTATTTGTTTCAAGTCACAACAGTAAATCCATAATCATGATCACAAGGGTAAATTCACCATTATAACTCATAATGACAGGGGTAAATTCATGAAATAATTCCTATCTAGCTAGCATTGAGCAATATATGGTTTTCATATAGAGGCAAAGTTTGCACATTGCATGGCATTTTTCAGAAAACATTGCAAAGATTTGAATTGGAAAATCAGATTCAACAATAATAAGCGGAATCCCAAATCTGAAACCAAAATCATTAGACAAAGAAAAAGCAAAGCAATTAGATGACCGAAATTGTGAATCTAGTCAATATTATGCATCAATAATTCTATATCATTTTACACAGCTATAACAATTTTATAACCATGAAAGAGGTAGAGAGGAAAACAATTTAGCAATATTTTAACGGAAGTTCTTTCAGTTGCATCAAGTTTATAAATATGTAAAAGGTTTTAAAACCACATAAATTTACAAAATGTATAATGAGAACATGCATTTGTTCAAGTCATAGCATATGCACTTTGCATCAAAAGCTAAGAGAAGTCACGCTTTGGCAAAATCTGCAGCAGTGACAACAGAAGGCATGTTGCAGTAGCATGTGCAGGTTCTATCATTCCTGCATATGGACCGTGCATTACTATCAGCAATTGTGCAAAGAGTATAAAAACAGACATGAAAATAAGATACGTAGCAAATGCTAATTTAAATGGAAAACAAATACTGTTGACTGTTATATTTCTGTCTTTTTTTCTTTCCCATACATTGGTCATTGGAATGGACAAAATATTGAAAAAAAAACAATTGCAAGAGCTTTGTGATTATGGAAAGAATATAAAAACAGATATGAAGATAAGATATGTAGCAAATGCTAATTTAAATGGAAAACAAATACTGTTGACTGTTATATTTCTATGTATTTTTTTCTTTTCTATACATTGGCCATTGGAATGGACAAGATATAAAAAAAAAACAATTGCAAGAGCTTTGTGATTGACAGTAAACCGATGCAAAAGGCAAAAAAATCTATTAAAAGTGAACAGGGTTTTGGTAATATTGTACTAGGGACGACTCCTCTGCTTTTATTAGGCTCAGTGCTTTTTGCAATCTTCAAATAAATGACCACAGTAACAAAACTGAATTTCAGATACATTAAAATTGAATCTTCAAAAAGCCGTTGAAGGTTATTATTGATTAAACAATAAATAGGACAACTGGCAGGTATATAAGCAATGAACATGATTACAATGCAAGGGTTGTGTGAATGGGAAAAGAAAAATTATTTAAAATTGTGTGTATTTTATAAAAAACAGGTTCAAATAAATCATAAAAGAAGTTGCAATAGAGAGTGTTTGAAATCTATTTTGAAATATTGAATCGAAGCTTAAACAATGGAAAAATTGTTCAAAGTGTTTGAACAAAAAGGAAAATTATGATCATACCTTTTGTTCAAATTTTTTTGACTTCGACAATTATGTTATTCATTGCCAAAGTGTAAATCCCTTGTTGCTTCAATTTGCGAAGATTGTAAATGGCTGAGGAAACACTATTGCAGTATTGTTCATAAGAAATAGCTAGAACATCGGGACAACATTCTTTTAATTGTGTGCCTCGAAGTGTACATTCAATAGTCCCTTCTTCAGTCTCTAGCTTACATTGTAATATATGTTCATAGGTAGTTGGTGTTTCACGATTGCAAAATGTACAAAAAACGGTGCTTTGTATCATTGGCAGTTTACACTGTGTGCAAATGCAGTGGTAGGGTGGTGCAAAAACATTTTTTACTTTCAATGTCCCATATACCTGTTCTAGGCAAGTAAACAGAAAACATAAAAAAACATTGCAATGAGCATGTTTTGATACGAAGGCCATGCTAGGAAAAAGCACAGAATTGAATTTATGAAAACATGTTTGCAAATGCAGGTTTTGCAACATGGTGTTTGAAAACATATCATTGTAATGAGTTGTGTTGCTGCTAATTGGAATACTAAATCTAGAATTGTAAAAAAGACATTTTGACAAGCAAAAAGTCTATATTTTCTTTATACCAGAAGCATAAAACTTTGATGTCAATAATGCAGCAGGCTGAACATCTAAGAAAAAATCAAATCTGTTTTGATAACTATGAAATTGCTGAAACTACATATAAAGAACTTGTTTAATTGATAATGAAATGACAAAAACACATTTCAAGTGGCATTACAGGACACATTGTTCATATCTCACCTGTGTTTTAGCTTCAATTATTGGAAGCAAACTTTGTATTGCGAATTCATCATTTAGGGGATCTATAAAAGTTGCTTGTGAAGCCTTCATAAGATGAGTTCCTTTTGCACCTGGTCTTACGATATTTTTTATTAGATACAGAGGCGGTTCTTCAAGTGCAAGTTGTTGTTGCACTCGGACAAAGAAATTTGTATAGCTTTCATTGACCTGAAACTGAACATGAATAAGTGAAGAAGAATTAGTGAAGGGGGGTTGGGAATAGACAAATGTTTTTTGTTATGGGTTCTATCTTTTTTTTTTGTATATGCATCTAGCAGTAGATATAGTAGGTAAGAAAAAACATAAAAAATGAAATCAAATATAGTGAAAAAAAATTGTTTAAAGAGAATCCACTTTACAGTTGCATAGTCGTTTGTACTTTCACCATCTCTTATGTAGAAGTCCAATTGCTTATTGTTGTATTCACAGCCAACAACTATGACTGCAACAGAACCAACGACATATGTCTCATCTGATGTAACCAGCTCATTGATTGTTGTATCTGGTGGAAGGCAATGCATTTTGCATACTTGGTCAATTGTCTCTATGACAGTTGTTGGCAATATCGCTATTGAATTTATTGCATCTCCTCGGTCATATTGACCTTTCTTTTTCAGTTCAAAACCAGAAATTCTGACACTTTTGCCAGGCAAAAAGAAATTGCCAAAGCGATTTATCAAACTATCATTAATTGTAACTGTCATTGTCATCAACCCATTTTTGTCAACAACATCTGCATGTAGAATCTTTGTCTTAACAGGGGAGTTTTGGTTACGATTTTGTGCAGGTCCATAGACAACCAAAACATCCCCCTCAAATACATGCCTATGTGTTGCAGTACATATCTATATTATTGATGATGGTTCAACTGCCATTTGCTTTAATCTGTGCACATTTAAAAATATCAAAAAGTGAAAGAACAAATGGATTAGTCTTTGATTCAATGTTGAATTTTGTATCAAATACACTAAAATGAAATTAGTAGAGAAGCTGAACTAGATGCTTCATTCAAATGTTTGAATTTGTGTTAGATACAAGATGAAACAATGTAGTCAAAAATATTGAATGAACAAAGCTATTGGATAGGAACATTACTTCTTAGGACTATTTGTTGGCTGCGACAGTATTGGCATTGCAATAGTCTCTGGAGCATCTTGTGAAGAAGAAACATTTCTTTCTGTTGAAGGACTGTCTGATGTCGTAGACATGGCTAAATTCTCTCCTTCGTTGAGAATATTGTTTCTGATTAGTTGTTTTTTTGAAATGCTGTATTTTTTTTTTTCAATTTGCACATCTAATGAAGACTAAAAACATGTTAAAATATTCAAGAATATATTTCAAATAGAAAAGCATCTTAAAAAAAGACAAAAAGTTGTATTAGTTCTTATATGCAAGTTGCAGGTACTGATAAGATACTAGTAAAATGATCTGACCAATATGCATCGGAAATGCTAAATGAAAGCGTGTCAATGTCTATGTTTGTCCAAAAATGGTCAATCATAAAACCATATTCTGTTGTAGGTATGTTTGTTTTTAACTTTAGACATTTACTCTGCATAAACAATTCCAACCTCCTTTTCGATATTGTTTCTTTGTACATGTCAATGTTAAAGTCACCAATTATTATGGTTAGCATTTTCTTGTTGTTTTGTAACATAACAGAGTCCAAGACATGAATAAGGTTGTTAACAAGATTATTTGGTTTGTTATAAATATTGACAAGCTAGAGAATGTTGTCAGGGAGCATAATGTAAGTGACAATTGCCTCGACTGATGACTCGTTAACAAAAATTGTTTTCATAATAGGAATCTTCTTATTGACAACTGTCATAAGGCCATGAACTGAATGTGTTGCAGTGCAATTGTTTTGGTTTACAAATGCTGCACTAGTAGGTGGCAAATTCATATGTGTTTCTTGCAAACAAAGAATGTCTGATTGCATAAGTTCAAAGTCATTTGCAACGTCATCAATGTGTGAAAGCCGACTTCGTGTGTTAAGTGAAGAAATGAACATGTGCTTAGTATTTGGAAACGACTTAAGTCCATATTGAAATTGCAAAGAAGTCTGTTTCTCTAATCTATTTAATTCTGCAACTACTTTTGAAAAAAAAAAAATTGTTGTAATTTGCTTACAAGATAGAGACATTCAATGCTTTTTACACGTGACAATGCAGTGTAAACAAGACCATGTTTTGTGGCTCCTTTTGGATCAAATGCCAATTTTTCAAGTGTAAGACCTTGTGCTCTATGAATTGTTCGAGCACATGCTAATTGAACTAGGAATTGTACTCGGATGTAGTTCTTTCTCTTTCCAAGAGAAATTTGTGTTGTAACTCTTTTTATAGGTATCCAACTGCATAGGATGGAATCAGTGTAAAGGTGCTGCATAGATGCCCGTGCAATTGCTCCAATCTTTGGATCTGAAAATTGAATCCATAAAATGTCTGTTGTTGCTTGACTATAATGTTTGAAGATGCCTTCAGCACCATTGACAAGGCCATTTTCAATTGAATAGTTCCCGCCTACTATTTTGATAAGCATGTTTTTTTTTAGAGTAATTGTAGGTGACAAGTGAATTTTCTTATCTACATTAGCTATGTTATCGATTTGATCAATTTTGGTGTCTTGAGCAGCAATTGTAAATGCTTCTGTATTAACAAGAGTCAACATCTTTGAGTTATGTTCTTGAACATCTTTATTGCAATAATAAAGAAATGGAAATGATGGATCAACTGGTGGTTGTCTGTAGCATTTCCGGTTCAAATATTGTATATCTTCAAATGTTTGTTTTCCTGTTCTGATTCTATTCAAGATCGATATAAAAGTTTCATCTTTTTTCCTGACAACGGTTTTTAATTCATAGTATTGTATGGAGTCATTCCAAAAACTATAAGGGAATTTTTTATTATTGAAACTTGGAAAGTCAAAAATCCAAGAATCATGAACAGGTTCTGCTTGGCAGAAATCGCCGCAAAAGATGACATCTAGATTTCCAAATGGTTTTGTTGGAGTATGCATGATCTCTCGAAGACGTTTATCTATGTTATGTAGCATTCGTGAACCTATCAAAGAAACTTCATCAATTAATAGAACATGAACTTGTTCATAGTCTTTGCTCAAAAGATCTAGTGTGTTTGAACTTAATGGGATCAAGATTGAGGAACCCAAAGGAAGCTTAAAAGCAGAGTGAACAGTAATTCCATCTATATTATATGCTGCTTTTCCAGTGAATGCAACAATAAGACCTTTTCTTTTCAAGGGGTTGCTACCAAGCTCTTTTTCATAGAAAAAGACAAGAGCATCATAAAGGGCCCTTGCAATATGTGTTTTTCCTGTTCCTGCACTTCCCATAAGGAAGATATGGATTGGTTTTGCAGGATTGTTTTTTTTCCTATCAATAATTTCTTTCACAATGGACTGTTGCTCATTGTTTAAAGTACGTCTAATTGCAAAGTATTCATCTTTATCAGGCAGAAATGGTTTTTTAGCTATGCTAAATGTTTTTGGTGTTTCAAATAGTCGATTCTTTCCTCTGTAGATAAGATCACCGCCCATGTCATACTTTTCAACACCATCCAATTTGATCGCATCATTGGTATCTTTTGCAAAGTCTAGAGGTATTTCAAAATGCGCTTCAACTTTGTCTTTTGCAATGTCAATATCACCCCATTTTGAAATTGATTTTGCCATGATTTTTCCTTCAACATTTGCTATTTGTTCTTTGTGTTTTTCATATGCCTTTGTCCATGTTTGAAGGGGGTGGTCCAACAAATTGGAAAGATTTTTGTGAGGCACAAAGAGCAATAGCTTTTCACGAGCAAAATTTTCAGGATCTTTTTCTTGATTGTAATGAATGTACCGAATGATAGATTGTTTGTTTCTTTTGATTGTTTTTCCATGAACCAGGCAATAGGAAGAAGCATATTCAGCTAAAGATATATGTTGTAGATCTGTCGGGCGTTCAATGTACCTATCTATTATCGACGGGCAAATGATGTCTTCATAATCATCATGCTCCTTTTCTAGTAGAGATGGTTTTTTTAAAACACCAGTTTTTTTATCATCTGGAGCAGTGTTGATAAAAATTGTCGTTCTTGAAGATGAATATAGAGGTAACGAAAGCACAATATGTACTGCTTCTCTAATAGACATCTGTTGCATGTTCAGAAACGTGTTTCCAAGCCTACGAATTGCTTCTAGCTGGTTACAATTGTTTGAAACAAACTCTTCTTTGATTGTTTTCAAAGCCATTGTCATAGGCCTATCTAATTTTGTTATGTATGAGCTTACGTATGTTGCAGTTGCATATGCATCTAAGATGAATTGGGCATATGTATTTGCTTGCCACAAACTTGGAATTGCTTTTGCAAAACAATTTATCCAAATATCTGAAGGGTCTCTTTTTAATAGCAATGTCGGTTTCTCAATTGTAGAACGCACTAGTTCAATGTACTCGTCCTTGTTTAAATGTAGTTCTTGCAAGAATGAATCAAATGTCATGTTCTTTGAATATTGTTTAGATTCAAGAGCAAAAGAAAGGAGTTTTTTTTTTTTTTTTTTTTTTTTTTCCAGTCAGTCAACGCATCCGATTTAGTTTCAAGAGGTTCTAAAACCATTGTAACATCAACAGGGAACATCGGGAATCAAAACCTGCATGCAGAGCGTCTATGTTTTTTACATGTTGTTGTATGTCTATGAGTTTGAATTTTGATAAAGTTTGCTTCAAGCAATGAAGAGTCTGTTGAAATATAGCAATCGACAAAAGAACTTATTTCATCGTTGCTATTCTTGCCAAAGACAGGTGCATTTTCAATCCAAAGAAGCCCATGTTCATGCTCATTTCCTCTTTGTTGAAATTCAGTTGTAAAGAAAAAGTCAATTACTTTACCAAAAAGGTATTTGTTTTTCAAGATCAAGGACTTTAACGCATTCATTTTGTTTTTATAGTAACGGCTACAAAGTACAGGATGTTTTCTTATCAAATTATCAATAACATCATCAGTAAGAATTTCATCACAATTTTCTTTGTCTTTTTTCTCTAGCATGTGCAAAGCATCACACAAAGGTTTCCAAAGATGTTCAGCAGTAGAGAAGCTTACAAAAAAGGTTGGTGGCCCTAGTTGACGTATCATTGAGAAAAGATTTTTTCTCATGTTGTCAAAATAGTCAGGAGATGTTCGGACGGCTTTTAGTGAACGATATGCAATTGGCGATTTCATTATGTTAAGAAGGTTGGCTTTGCATTTTACATCTTTGGCTTTTAGTTTTTTCCCTTTTAACTCCCCTATGCGAATAGATATCCAAGCAGTACTAGAGATTTGACCTATTAACACTTTCACTGCTTTAAAGAATATATTTGTGGGATGTGCTTCAAAATGTGTGCTTTCATGTTGAAGCTCCCACTGGAAAATTTGTTGGTGTCGAAAGCGCTTGTACATGTCATTGGAGCGGCTGCATCCAAAGAAAAGTGTAGGGAAATTAAGTTCTTCAGAGAACCGATCTTGGAAAATTCCTAGGGGTCGGTAGTTTTCAGAAGGTGCAAGCTCAATGATTTTGGTGGCCAAATCATCTATTAGATGGGTTTCTCCATATCCATGTACCAATGTCTCTGTGATTGGTTCTATGAATTGGTCATGTGTATTCTCATCTTTTTCTCTTATCTTTGTAAGAGGTTGATCTAGATCATTTGACTCTGACATTGATACTTCATTAGATTCCTGCTTTGCCAACAATTCATGGAATGCCTTTTCCCAATCTGAATTGATATGTACATTCTCCATTTTGTAAAGATCCATGTCACAAAGAGTTTTCAATGCTTGCATGACAATATTTGGTCGAACATTTCCAGAAACAAATGCATTTTTGTATTCTAGTTTTCCCTTAAGCATAACTGCAATGGTCTTGTCCTCTTCTAGGTTCCTAGGCAATGCTCTTTGTACTTTGTCTAAAGATGCGGGCACATTGATGATTGTTCCTATCAAGCCTACTTGAGCTCGTTTATAACCTAGTTGCTGAATCTGAGCAAAAGCAATTCTTGGTGACACAAGCCGCTCTTCAAGCGAAGTCAATTTGTCTACATGAGACAATGAAGTGTTGCAGTGAATGTTAAGTGGTGTTGCAAACAATGGTGTTTCTGAATTTGAAATATTGTTTTTGCAATATTTGCATATGTAATTGTACAATGCAATTGAAGAAGGCATAGTATTCCAAGGAAGACATTTCAATGCATAGAAAGTGTCTTCATTGATATAGCGAACATCCTTTTTAAAGTGAAAGCGTCTACAAACAGAACATGCATGAATAGGGTCATCTTGAATATTTTTCGAGTATTCTTTAAGTGCTTTTTTTGCCTTCTCATATGCCTTTTGCTTTTGAAATGACTGAAATTCTTCCAAACGCATTTGTTTTTTAATGGCATGTATGTTTTTGAACGGGGCAATGGATTTTTGCTGTCTCATAATGGAATCTTTCTCCAGGCATTTTCCATCACAATTGAAATTTCTGGGCCAATGCAAAAGAGTCTTGGTTTTTTTTCAATGTTTTTTGCATGGAACAAGTTTTTTTCCTTTTCTTTGTTTCTATGTTACAATGTTCTTTGCAAAGGTCAGGAAAATGTTCTTCTTCAATGACATTGCAAAGAGTTCAATGATGACAATTGTCAATTGTTTTCATCATTGCATTGATAGGAAGATTCCTAGTCATGGCATTTGACAATATCAGAGAATTTTTTTCAATGCTTGTCTGACACAAAGGATGAAAATGCGAATGGCATTTGTCAATTTCATGATGAAGAAGGAAATATATCTTTGACGACATATTTGTTGAGAAGAATTGATTTTCCACTTTGCAAGAGTGTATGTTCAAAAGAAATATGTTGACTTCCAAAACCTCACACAACCATTGAATTGTGAAATGGCCATCATTTACATGGCCAATTGTGTAAGGCTCTGCCAAATTCACTACAAAGGTTTGCCAACTAGAAACAAGTTCATTTTCTTGCACTGTCTCAAGATGAAGAAATGTTTCTAGACAATGAAAGGCTCTTGCATCATTTGAAAGCATGCAGTTGAAAAAAGTTTGCGCTATTGTTTTTCTGAGGCTTGCACTATCAAATGTGTTTGTCAATTTTGAAATTGATTCAAATAACGAGTCATAGCAATGGCCATCAATGTGAGAGATTAATTGGAATCCTTGTTGCGATAGACTTTCTCTTAACCGATGACACTCGAAAAAGATATCTTGACAAGAATCAATAGAAGAAGTATCTGATCGTCCATTGAAAACAACATAGTCAGGTCCTACCAACTTGTATGAAAGCAAAGGTTCAAAGTGCCCAGCAGTTGGGATGTGATCATGGAATAGAATATTGTAGCAATATCCAGTACAGGAAGGATTGAAATGAAGATATTTCCTTTTGCTTCTCAATGACCATATAGCAACAGGCACATTTAACCAGTTTGCAAACCATTTTATGCAGAAGATATCACCCCAAAGGCCGTAAACATTTTCTGCATCCGGTTGAGATGCAGCTTACGACATTCGTTCCAAGTAAATATCTCTATTTTCTATTCCGTGCAATTGAAACAAGTACAAAGGATCCAATTCCAAGTTCAAAGAAGAAATTGCGGCTGCATCGTTTGCAGCTAGACGCAAACGAAAATGGTTTATGGTTGCTTCTCTTATCTCCAAGGATGTGTAGCGAAAATGCAGGAGAACAGCAAAGGCATCAAAGAGACAATCTCCATTTCGATAATGAAAATCTTGTAAACGAAACAAATGGTTTGTTGACAAAGCAACATCAATATCATCAAATGCCTATCGTATAATTGGAACAGATGTTGATCCTATGGCAGAACATTGATTATGTTCAATGTTCTCCATCAGAAGAAGAAACATAGGAAGGAAAACTTGCATGGCCAATGCAACTTTGGAAATAAGCAAAACTAAGCCACATTGTTTGTGACACTTGCAAGCAATGAACCAAATAGAACAGTGTCTTTTGCATAGCCACTTGCAATGAAAAGTACGTCGGAAAACAATTCAATAAACATTTTTGTTAGGAATCTATTTTAAATGCAATTTTTCAAAGGCTTTAGATCAGTAGCACTTTTAAATTTTTTTCTCATTTTTTTGTGAGAACAAATTACATGCAACAACTCTAGGAATCATCCAAGGATAAGCAAATACAGCTGCAAATGCCTGTTTGTAAATGCTTGCTTAGTATTGTTATTCACATTTGCACTTTGCAAATGAAATGAAAGAGTTAGAAACCAAGAACAAGTTTTTGGTACATTATTACATAATTTTAAATCAGCATTCAATTGTGATGATTATGCAATAATGAGTACTCATTCTTTTGCATGAAGTACTTATATTTTCTGTTTTCCATTATTAAGGCCTATAACTAAGCATTATAGACAACTGCTTTGCAGAAAGAAATTCTTGACAGTAACTAATTTCTCTAGATTTAGCCCTAACGTGAAATGAATAATAAAATCTAATTAATACAGTATCCAGCAATTTAACAAAAAATTTGTAACCAGATTTTGTAAACAGAAAATGAATAAATTACTTATATTATTAAATAACAAAAATTCCAATTTTCAGACCTCTTTTATTTACTACAAAAAACAAAGACATTTTGCACAAAACCCAAATCTTACTCACACTCAAGCTACACTGAATTTCCTAGATGTTATGTGATTCTGAAATTTTTATATGTTATATGACTCTGAAATGTCTCTATCATAAACGATGTCTTTACTTGGGATATGTGTGTAGAAATTTAAATATATACAGATTTTGACCAATTGCAGCTAACAAATTCAAATGCAGTTCTGGACGAAATTAAAAACTGTTTTTAGCACATATCATTTTAACTGAAATCATCAAGGTTAAGCGCAAGAAAATTGTGGTAATTACTAAGTGACCTATCCCCAAATGAATGACATCATCAAGCGCATTTCTTAGTCTCGTACACTACTATAGAGGTGTGTTTTATAACTCAGGCAAATTGCAATGTTCATATCTATATAATGTATATAGCTTTTAAATTGGTAAAAACTAGAAAAAAAATCACATATATTTTGTTAATAATAACAACAATAAATTTATTAATTTGGATGCATAGATATGTATATGTTTGAATGGAGTTTCAAGAATGATTAGACACTATTATTGTTGGAGCTTGAGTTTCCCTTCATCTACATAATCCAGGGAATAGGGGGATCTCGTGAGATTTTCCTTAGAAACCCCCCTAGTGGTGGCTCAAATGGTTGAAGTATACACCCAAAGAATCATGCCAATGGGAGGTCATAGATCATATATAGAAATTTGATCAACTCTCTTGGGGTTACCATCCACTATTATAGATGATAGTTGAAGCACCCTCCAAATATTTCGAGGAAGGGTGGGGATCCCACAAGGTTTTGCTTTAACACACACACAAACAACCTATGCAAATAGCTCAACTAGTTGTTGCAATGTTGTTGGATATTTGGGCAACTTTTCGCTAGAAGGTGCTCAGTTTGAATCTCTTTACATGAGGCATAGTAGTTTACACTAATGAATTTATTAGAGATATCATCTACAACATTGATTATCACAAATAAGCTCATTAATATGAAAATTGATAGTTTTAGAGGTATATTATTTATAAAAAACAATATAATTTTTTTTCATCATTTAAGTAAAACTTCAATATGAAATACTATTAAATAATCACAAAAGAAAGCTAAAAAGTGGGAAAAAAAGTTACAATAGCATTAAAAACCTCAAAATAATGCTAAAAAGATCACTTATTACTACAAGTGAAAGAAATGACATAACGTGCATGCTTGTTTCAAATGTAAGAGCGATCTGCCTCTTATCAGAATGTTGAAACACTCAAGATACTTTGTAGAGAAAAAATATTATAATGAGTCTTTAAGTGTAAATTGGTTCATCAAATTTGAACATGTATTGCTTAGTGATATCAATTTGGAAATATCAAAGTTTTAAAGGGAACCCATTGCATAGAGAGGAGGAATATTAATTTGTTAATTGGCCAACAATGAAGAAGCTTCCAGAGATGAGATGTTGAGAATATATCTTATATTTTTTAATTTAATAAAAATTTATTATATATGTTTTAGATGATAAATATGGACAACGTCACCGTGCAAGGATAAAACCACAACCACGTAAAATGAACTTTAAAAAAATCAAAAAATACAAATAAATATAAACTTTAACAAAAACTTTGCAATTTCATATCCGCGATTTTTGCCACCCCAACTAATGCCACCCGACTCAAAACTATACATGGGGGACATAATAAGAACATTGAGAACGCGCACACAAATTGTGACACTATTAACATCATTATTTAAAAATGATGCCTTTATATGGGATAAAAAAGCTAAAGACTATTTTGAAAAGTTGAAAACCTTAATGACATTCACTCTGGTTTTGACAAATCCAGATGTCAGGAAAACATTTGTCCATGAATACTATGTTTCAGGAACATGCGCAGGAGTTCTTCTCATAAGTGATAAACATTTCATTGCCTTTGGGAATCAAAAGTTACAACTGAATGAGCATATAAAATCTAGATATGATGTAAAGACGTTGGCAATAACACATGCCTTGGTCAAGTGCAAGCAGTTTGCCGCGGGATGACGTTTGCTTCTTTTAATGAGGTTGGTGGTCTCGGGACTCAAGACTCCTATGCGATTTATTCACCAGTCTTGTCGATTTATCGTCCGTTTCGTCGAGCTCTGTTGTGTGTTCCCTAGCATCGGGTTGAGGTGTTTGTATGGCGATAACCTACAGCAATCAGAACATATTGCATCTACATATGCTGAAACGCGCAATGCAGGTGCAGAAGCAAACTTGAGCAGGGTGCTGCATTGCTAGTTTAATATTTAACATATGAAGCAATTTATCATTTGTGTCGGTTACTTGGTAAGCCATCAAAGCGGCTGAGCAAATCTAGGTTTTTTACTTCGACATTTTGTGCAAAAACGCTAAGAAAAATCTAGCTACAAACGGCTTATTAACAAAGCTAGATGCATCTAATTAGGAAGTCTGAGTTGGGTTCATATTTCTGTTTGTGTAACCCTGCAAATAATTATGCATGGAAACATTTCGATAAATGAACAACTCATTTTAGTGAAAGAGATTAAAACATCTTCGCGAAAGCGATTGAAAAAATCATGACTACACCAAGTCAGCAAAATAAAAACTAAAAATAAATTATGCTGTAACTCAAAGGCTGGTGTATTCATGCAACACTGCAGGTTTAAATGAGGTTTAAACGAGGTTTAAATGGTCTCAGGACTCAATACTCCTGTGCGATTTATTCACCAGTCTTGTCCATTTATCGTCCCTTTCGTCGAGCTCTGTTGTGCGCTCGCTAGCGTCGGGTTAAGGTGTTGCAGGGGTTTAAACGTGTTGCAGTTGGCATATTCATGCAACACTGCAAGTTTAAATGAGGTGTTGTGCGCCCGCTAGCGTCGGGTTGAGGTGTTGCAGGGGTTTAAATAGATACTATACAGATTTATTGAATCTAGAAATAGAAAGCACTTAAACGAAGCAGACCAAGGAACCATTTAAAAATATCACATTCATACCACATGGCATAATGGAAATGGAAAAAGAAGAAAGCAAAATAAAATAAATACAAACAGATCTATAAATTTAATTAATAATATAATATAATGCCATTTATTTGCTACGCGCTGCCTGGGTGGCAGGCTGGTATTAGCATTTAATCCCAGCGCCGACGCAGTCCATGATATCATGACCCACTCCATACCTCGCCCAAATACCCGGGAAGGAGGGAGGTTGCCACTCTTGGCATTAAATGTTCAGATACATACATACATCCAATTCCGCTCCCCGTACATTCATTTCAGGGAGTTTAGGTCATTACCCAAGAAAAGAAATGGTAATGACCAATTACGCAGTCTTTGTGTTTTTTAAACCACAGTCACAAACAATTCGTATGGAATAAATTATGGAACAAAAGTTTGAACAATATTTCTTGACGCAGATTGTGAAACGAAAACCATACATTTGTAAAATTGTTACATTCATAAAATTTTATAACCAATTAATCGTACAGTATAACAAAATCGGATTTTTTTCCTAAAACAGAAAACACAAGTCTTAGCTGAAGAGAAAATTTCAAGAGTTACCCGTCCAAAGAACCCGTCAATGAAATTGCAGAAGACACAGCTCGTTGCACCAAGAAAGCGCTCTACACGTTCAGACACGAACACCGCAAATTACTGGATGAATGAAGCGCATTCAGACAACAATACCCACCACCAGAAACCACCCCCACCTTCGCTGCACCACCGCAAATAAGCCACAAACAGAACAAAAGTTTGAACAATATTTCTTGACGCAGATTGTGAAATAAAAACCATACATCTGTAAAATTCTTACATTTATAAAATTTTATAACCAATTAATCGTACAGTATAACAAAATCGGATTTTTTTCATAAAACAGAAAACACAAGTCTCAGCTGAAGACAAAATTCCAAGAATTACCTGTCCAAAGAACCCGTCAATGAAATTGCAGAAGACACAGCTCGTTGCACCAAGAAAGCGCTCTACACGTTCAGAAACGAACACCGCAAATTACTGGATGAATGAAGCGCATTCAAATAGCAATACCCACCACCAGAAACCACCCCACCTTCGCTGGACCACCGCAAATAAGCCACAAACAACCACGCCACCGCAAAAAATCCAACAAAAACAGCCACAACACAAAAGCAAGTCACACCAAACAGAACGAGCTTGAACACCAGAGAACCTCTAAAATATAGCTTCAGAGTGCTCCATCACCCAAGCATGGAGACCGTCCTTCACCCTTGCAAACAGTGACCACACCGCATTAAACCCCTGGAACACCTCAACCCGACGCTAGCGGGCGCACAACAGAGCTCGACGAAACGGACGATAAATCGACAAGACCGGTGAATAAATCGCACAGGAGTCTTGAGTCCCGAGATCACCAACCTCATTTAAACCGGCAAACGTCACCCCGCGCCATACTACATTAACACCACGGAACCCTGGACCATACCACATGAATACGCCAACTGCAACACCGTTTAAACCCCTGGAACACCTCAACCCGATGCTAGCGGGCGCACAACAGAGCTCCAACTGCAACACCGTTTAAACCCCTGGAACACCTCAACCCGACGCTAGCAGGCGCACAACAGAGCTCGACGAAAGGGACGATAAATCGACAAGAATAGTGAATAAATCGCACAGGAGTCTTCAGTCCCGAGACCACCGTCACCCCGCGCCATACTGCATCAACACCACGAAACCCTGGACCATACCGCATGAATACGCCAACTGCAACACCATTTAAACCCCTGCAACACCTCAACTCGACGCTAATGGGCACACAACAGAGCTCGACGAAAGCGACGATAAATCCACAAGACTGGTGAATAAATCGCACGGGAGTCTTGAGTCCCGAGACCACCGTCACCCCGCGCCAACAGAGCTCGACAAAACGGACGATAAATGGACAAGATTGCTGAATAAATCGCATAGGAGTCTTGAGTCCCGAGACCATTTAAACCTCATTTAAACCTGCAGTGTTGCATGAATAAATCGCACAGGAGTCTTCAGTCCCGAGACCATTTAAACCTCATTTAAATCTGCAGTGTTGCATGAATACGCCAAGTGCAACACGTTTAAACCCCTGCAACACCTCAACCCGATGCCAGCGAGCGCACAACAGAGCTCGACGAAAGGCACGATAAATGGACAAGACTGGTGAATAAATCGCACAGGAGTCTTCAGTCCCGAGACCATTTAAACCTCATTTAAAACGGCAAACGTCACCCTGCCGCCGGGGCCTGGGGCACACAGCCCCAGGCCAACGTCACTGCGTACGGATGAAACCACAACCACGTAAAATGAATTTTAAAAAAATCGAAAAATACAAATAAATATAAACTTTAACAAAAACTTTGCAATTTCATATCCGCGATTTTTGCCACCCCCAACTAATGCCACCCGACTCAAAACTATATGTCGGGGACATAATAAATATTTAACCTACATCACCTCAAATGATATTCTAGCGGCAAGTAAGAGAAATTAATGGAGAGGCTACAAAGGCTATAACTACCACAATTATTGTGACAACAAAGCACCATACAAGACAACCCTATTATCGAAAGGATTAAGTTGCCACTTTTGTATAACTCCATTGCTAGAGTTACGAAAAGCAACAATGCTTAGCGAACATTACTTCCCATGCTCTCTCTTCTCCGATTCTATCATTTTCTTACAATGATGTTTATGAGAATGGGAAACTATGAATTTATTCATAAGACTCTTTAATATTGTAACACTACTAAATTTTAACACTTTTATACATAAAGACAATGTTTTGACATTTAAAAAACCAATGACAATATCTTGAGTTTAGCTATTCTAATTGTTGTTATGATGTTATAGTCTTATGCTATGTTATTTTATGATGTCACTATATTATTGTATTGTTTTTGTTTAAAAGAAAATACAAATTTTCAAATGAAATTTGTTTATGCTATTATACTTGTATGTTGTTTATGTTCAAAATAATCTGCAAGTTTTTAAACAAAAATTGTTAACTATATGTTGATATATTCTTATGTTATTTATGTTGGAAAGAATATACAAACCCGCAAATTAAATATGTTCAAGTTGTAAATGTTGTTTTACCTTTGTAGGGAGGCTTTCCAATTAAATCATCTTTCATGAATTCAAAACCAAAAAGCAAATATACAAGAAAAATTCTATTTATTTTATTTGTGTTTTTTGTTCTTAAATTCACGGAATATGATTTGACAAGCAAACTTCTAAAGCTTCAATTCCTTAGAGATAAAACAAAGCATTCTTCTATGGTATATGTTCTTAAACTTACGAAAAATGGTTTAATAAAAAAATCTTCCTACTTTAACTATACAATGAAATATTCTTTTGATTTTATTTACAACATATGTAGATTTTATTTAAAAACATGTACATTCTTTTGAACATAAAGAGCAAAGAGTGTAAACAAAATTAATTTACAAACGTGTACAATCTTTTGAACATTAAAACACACGAATGTCTAATAGATAACATAAACAAATTTTATTAACAAATTTCATTAGAAATTTATATATTATTTTGATCCTATACCAATTAAAGAGTATAATGATATAAACAAATTTCATTTGGAACCTTGTACATTGTTTTAATGTATACAACATAAGAGAATAGCAACCTAACAACATAAAGTGACATAAACAGTATAAGAGTATAACACCATAACAACATTTCAAAAAGTACAAGTTTAACTCAAACCAATTGTTTTTAGTATTGGAGTGTCAAAACATTGTAACTAAGCATGTATACAAGTGTTAGAATTTGAAGATGTCACAATGTTAAAATGAATCAAAGAATGTATTATGAGCACACTATTAGAAACCTCTCACCCAAACATCAATTTAAGAAAATTGTAATGACCCAACCTGACTCACCCCTTCTTGATTGGTGAGAGATGACTCCAATATGCGCAAACTTGATTAACAGACCTTGTACCTAATTTATTTGTTTCAATCTAAATGCTTTGATATTATGACATCCTAAATTCCTATTATAAATGTATATAAACATGTGTCAAATATTTAACTTAGTTCATCAATAGGTTGCAATGTGAACAAGGTTACATGATTGTTGTGATTTATATAGGTTTGATATTGTAATATCCCCAATTTGAAAATTTACTCAATTTGGCCAATTTTCGAACCTTGGACTAGTGAAACCCCAAACTGTCCCAAATGACCCCAAATGGTTTCGAATTGTTGCAGGAGGGACTTGGGAGGGCATAGGACACTTTAATACAGTCATTAGACACCCAAAAATATGCTATACACATCCATGGTCTGCAATTTACAAGGAGAGAAGATTCGGGACAAAACTAGTCAATTGGATTGGTGGAAATCCCCCCCAGGTCAGCTATTGTTTTCCCTTTCAAACACTGTACGGCCTTCACTAATATTCTGTCTGAAACTTGGCTCTGTTAGAATACATCAAGGAATACATGTGTGCAAAATTATATCAAGTTTTAGGGTCGAATAGGTCTCCCAAAAGATGACAACTTCTAGAGTATATAATTTGGGTGAAAATGGTAGACACGGGGCCTTGAATTTATGTCACAAACTATAGTAACACTTTAGAGGTATGCATACATTATTTGGGCCATGAATTTAACTCCATATGCAACTCATAACATAGACAAAAATATCAAAAAGATCTGACATAAAAAAGGTGCAATATCATCCCAAAATCACCATGAAAATACTATGAGGGAAATGGCTCGAATCTCAGTTTTAATTGGAAATGTCACATGAAGTACTTGGTATTTCGAGCTGTGGCTCTCATGATATGTCTATTACAGAGTTATGTAGCAACTAACATGTCCATAAGGTCGAAATACCAATTCTCCATTATCTAGATGCAACAAGAAATGCACCATCACACTTTCACGTGACATTGAGAGAAAGAGGAAACTAACTCGAATATCAATGTTACTTGGAGAAATAGTACATGAAGTGCTTAGTATTTCGAGCTGTGGCTCTCATGATCTATCCATTACAGAGTTATGCATCCATTAACAAGTTCATAAGGTCGAAACAACAACCTTCCATTATCTATATGCAACAAAGAGTGCACTATCTCACTTTACATAAACATTGAGAGAAATATAATAGAATGAGAATAGATAAGAATGGAAGAATATGAACTTGAACTCAGATGGAGGTTGAACCTGCATCAAAACATCTCCATGAAGCTCTGTTGAGAGGTATGAATGGTCTCTCTATCAACCAACTTGGATGGGAATCTTGCACCCTCGAAATCGGTTCTAAGGGAGGGAGGATGAACATCAACCATGCAAGGACAAGCTTGAAGCTCTCCAAAATTGCAAAGATGCAAATAACAAATGACCAAAAGCTACTCCATTTCGACTTGGCCTCCTTTTAAGAACTTTAGTTGACTAATTTCCCTCCTTAGAACTCAAATTATCTCATAAATACTCATGAAATTCGAATTAGTGGGGGTTATGACCCTTCATTGGCCCCACATGACACTTGGCTCATCTTTTGTCTCCAACTCCTCCATGAATTCGAATTGGGGAATCTTTTGGATGCTTTGGAGATGTGTAACTCCTCTCATGCGCCCTCTTGGTCTATTTTTAGCTCTTACATTGTCATAGATGTCATAAAATCTGTCATAAGTGTTATAGAATTTGTCATAAGTGTCATAATGCTTGTCATAGTTGTCATAGAATCTATCATTGCCTATTTTTAGCCCTATGATTCTATATCTTCCTTCATGAATGTTACCTCTTCCCTCCAACTCGAATTTGGGGATGGCTCCATGTTTAAAGGAGGAATATTCTCTCATGTGGACTCCACATGTCAACTTATGTGCCCCCAAGTCCAACTAGGACCTAATGCCACTTCATTTTGGAGCATTTAACATTTATTCCATAATTTATTGGCATATTTTTCCACCATCAATTTAGAATATTTAATTTTCATGAGAAACTATAGACCTTGGGGTTAAATGTCAATATTTTAATTCTTCCACATAACCTTTAGGAATTGGGTAGGGCAACTTAATTATTTATCTGAAAATCATTTAATTGGGGACATGATAGATATGATGCTTTTAAGGATTGATTAGTTAAAATGCTATTCATTGATTTTGATTATGTTAATATTAATGATCAACTAATGTGACAACATTTACAATCATATAAAGAGGCTTGGGCTTGTATGAGTTCTCTATAGTGAGCACATCAAGTGCCACTATATCTTTGTGTGGGCCCATGATCATGAAGAAGTTCATATTATTTTTCCACGTAAGTGAAGGATAGGAGTATGACACAACCTTTAAACTATCACTAATCACACCTTTCATTTTCTGTGATATAGGTCATGAAAGTAAATATAATGATCTTTACGCTATGATTGATTTGCATGTCTTCTTGAGTCAATGGGTGCACATACGATTGATTGAACTCTTTTATGTTATGGTGCCATGGCATTGTAGGTATTAATAAGTGTATTTAGGTAGATAGTTACATGAGGTAGATAGTTACATGACATTTTGTGCCAATGATGCATGTATGATATTTATAGAATTTTAACTTAGCCAAATTAAAAGAATGCAATTAAAGGTATTTTATGAAAAGATAATTAATAGAAATTTGCATGCAAACACACTTGGCAAGGGGCATGCATTTTATTATATTTTATTTGGATGTTGAATAGAAGGGTAAATTACGACTTTGGGAATTTATTGGGTTTTTTTATATTGCTATGATTCTGCATCTTGGAGTAGTTGGATATTTGCACCTATAGGTTTGCATAATGTGTTGCTACTTGGGATTGTTAATAGTTTGTGACGTTAAGTTGTGGGCTTGAGGGCCTCACCTACTCAAGCTGAAGAATTAGGTTGGGAAGCAAGCCTTACTTGCCCCAACATTTTCCCTTGCTTGGTTGTAAATTATATGTACCACTGCTTAAGTTGTTGAGTATTTGTTGATATTCCTAGAGCTTGGTTGATCCTCTTATCTTGCCCTGTGAAAGTAAATTTCAGATATTTTCGAGCATTTTTCCAAGCTTTTTCTGGTTTTTAGTAAAGTCACATATTTAAATTTCCATGAATTACCATGTAAATTGATAAATTCTTGCTGAAATATGAAGGTTTAATATAATTTTAAATGATAAAACTTTAATTAAAATTATATGTACCATTGCTTAAGTTGTTGAGTATTAGTTGATATTCCTAGAGCTTGGTTGATCCTCTTATCTTGCCTTGTGAAAGTAAATTTTAGAGCTTTTCGAGCATTTTTCCAAGCTTTTTCTGGTTTTTAACAAAGTCACGTATTTAAATTTCCGTGAATTACCATGTAAATTGATAAATTCTTGCTGAAATATTTAGGTTTAATCTAATTTTAAATGATAAAATTTAATTAAAATTCCTATTAATGTAAAGCTTTAGTATTGCTGATTCAGGCTAGGGCACAAAAATGACAATATTGAAGAGAGCACACGCACAAACTCTAGTAATGGCGATTGTGTTTCATTGAACTTTGAAAGTGGCAACATAAACCTTTCAATAATATCTTTGTCTCTAGCAAGTGTTTTGATGTTACAATATTTGTAGCTACCATAGTCACCATCCTTTCATTTCTCTTGCCAGATTAAACTTTGTTTAGTGATGTGCTTCCTAATTTGGTCTTTTAGTGGCAGGTTGAGGAGGAGAAGTTGTCAAGTGCACTGAAGCAAGAGAAGAGGAGTTTTCATGACTCCAAGATCTATTTAGAGCAGTTGGGGAGGAGAGAACACTTCATCAACCATTCATAACAAAGGTAAGTACCACAAAACCTTGTTAAAAATCTTTGAAAACCATTTGTCATCCATAATTTCATTGTTTACTTGTGTGTGTTTACATGTGGGGGGTTTTAGTAATAGTTATATGGTTCTAGATTTAATGCTCTAATAGGGTTTCATTTTATGTTAAATGTGTGTGTTTAGTGACTCCATAGCGCCCCCTCAATAGGAACTAGTCTTAGAGGTAATCTTCAACCATATGAGTATTGGTTTTTTCTCTTTGCATGTGTTTTCTCCTTGTTGTCCTGAATTTTACAGGTTTGATATATTAGTTACAACAAATATATTTTCTTTTTAGAGTGATTTCTAAGTCAACCCAACCCTTATATTTTCCCCAAATACACTCCCTATACAAATTCCGAGTATGGGGTTGAAAATACTTGACTAAAGTGAAAGTTGGTTACTTATCTCTAACACCTAATCCTTTTGGTATTATTTTACAGTTTGCTAGACACTATTTATGTGCTGGTATGCCCCATTTTCTTCCCAAAAGCGATTATGTGATTACTTTAGGAAAGTTGAGTTTCTCGACAAGTACATAGGAAAGTAGGATTGGGGACACCTCCCGTGGCTAGTCTAGGTCTGCCTTCAACAGATCTAAGAAGCCTAAAGAGAGGAATTTGTATGATGCGACACTTTGGGGCAAACTCCTGAGGTTTCATTGGCCTGGAAGTCATTACCCTCTGCCTATACAGAGACTGCCACATTTTGTGACAATACAACTCTTGCTCATGCTACTCGTCCACGAGCATAAAGTCAACATGGCAAATAATGTCAATAACAAAATAACAAAATAAACATACACTAGTGTAAGAAAAAACTATGATCAAAACTTACTAATGGCTTCGGTGCCTGAGATGCGATAAGAAACACAATACATATTATCTCGTTGATGTCATCCTGGTCTCCACCACTTGAATTGTCATTATTACCCTACACAAAATGAAATGATTGTGGTTAATAACAACAATATTAAATTAATAATACTAGTGTTAAATTAATCAAGTTGGCTTTAAATAATAATGCAAGCTTGAAATTAATAACAAATAAAAGTATTGAAGCAAATAACTGCAACAAACAAAAACCATTACCACTTAATAACAGAAACAAACGAAAGATCAATGATCAATTTACCTTCGCATCTATTATTGGGGGCATTCTACCATCATTATCCCTATCGTCATGCACAAAGCGAAAGGATGGGTTCAAGTCCACCAACAATTCAATGTTGATAATGCTGACATTAGGAAATAATGAGGATGCATAATAACGATGGCTTGGTGTGATAAGGTTGGTCCAAAACCTTTAAAAACCCAATACTAGATTGAAGCGCACAATATTTCTCTCTTAAAGCACAACATAACAAGCTATTGTGGAGGATGATTTTGTAGAGAGACTCATGATGGCGAATAAAGGTCGATGGCAATTCCAATGCCAAAAGGGGGTTAACTTTGAGCTTCCCCTGCAATGAAGAGGTGTTTTGTTAGACTCCTCTATCAAGATCATCAAAATAATCAATAACATTGAAAAATGAATAAATAAATAAATAAAAATTACAATAAAATAAAACATGTGAAAAGAATTGCTTACCAAACTAGATAAACTAGATTGTACTAAGTGAGCACCTTGATTGTTATTGATACAAGTATCTTCATAATTACTAACCAACTCAATAACAGGTTTTGGGATTTTTACCTTTCTCTTCATCCTCGAGTTGTCTCGGCACTGATGATATCTACTTGACCCTTTGCTTCAGGCCCTTCTTTGCTTGAATATTATTTCTCCCCTATTTTAGTTCTTGTATAGTCAAGCACTCTTGGTTGGGATTTTCTTCTAAATCCTTTGAATCAAGGTCTAATACACAATTGTTTGGGAATGACGACACCCACTTTTTCAAATCCCATTTTTCCACATCTATTAAATTTTCTTGAGATATTTCAAGGGAATTTGTTTAATCTATATGGGAGAAAAATACCTATAGCATAAAGAGTACTCTTAAACAAGGTGACATGATTGTTGATTGGATGTTCTAGCCAATGGGCCCTCTTCAATAAGTGTTGCAACATAACCAAGAGAATTTGTTTAATCTATATGGGAGCAAAATACCTAGAGCATAAAGAGTACTCTTGAACAAGGTGATATGATTGTTGATTGGATGTTATAGCCAATGGGCCCTCTTCAATAAGTGTTGCAGCATAACTGAGAGAATTATTTAGTACATGGTAAAAATTTGAAAACCCCCTCCCTCAAAGACATTTGACAAGAGAATCTCAAATGTCGTGCATCAACAACCTATGCTAACTAAAACCTTGACCCATATTATTATGGTACAAGCCATTACAAGGACTAAGGAGGCAATGGAATATGAACTTCAATGCCAAGCAATGTAGCATATACTATGGAACCATCTTTGGGAAACTCGATTTTGAAAGTCTATTATTGAACCATGTTTGGAACTTTGACCAAGATGGATGAAAAACCATAATCTTGGGTTTCTAGGTCATCACTTCAATGAAGAGAGTAATTGTCATTATGATACTCAACAAAATGCATGTCAATGTCCAAAGAAGTTGCCATTAGAGGAAATTTGGATAAAAAATGGGCCTCCCAACCTTAATTCAAATTTGATGGTGTCATGTATTAGCCAATCAAAATGCTTTAAAATTCAAAAGAGGTGTATGTCTCATAATTTTTTATTATATAATTTAGAGATATGTTGAACTTTTTAATAATATAATTTGTTTACCCACTGCCCAAATTGCCCAAAATTGTCTTGGATATTGATATTGAAATTAATATGATAACCAATTTTAGGTAATATGTGGTCCAATAGTAATTAATATTATAACTAATATATAATAACATTTATTAAAATTAATATATTATAATAATATTATACACTGTAAAAAGTTGGGTCCAATAACTTTTACTAATATCATAACTAATATATAATATATAACCAGAGAAATAGATTATGTTTATAGTTAAGATATGATTGATATGTTTATAGTTTTTTTAGTATATATGATATGATTTTTGTTACTTATTTATTATTAACTATTAATAAATACCACTTTCCTTACAGTTAAAAGGGTGTTAAAATTCTAAACATTCTAAATATGATATATATATATACAACTAAACTAAAGTATGATAAATATGTGTCTATATTTACCATTTTAAAGTATATATTATGTCAACAATATATATATTTTGTAAAACCATTAAACTAAATGCATATTGTTATAAATTTCAAGGTATATAATATTTAAAAAACATATTTTGTAAAAATAAATATAAGTATAAATTATATTGTGCAATTATATCTTACATGTTGATCTCCTTACACTTAAAGTGGTGTTAAAATTCTAAACATTCTAAATACGATATATATCCAATTAAACTAAAGTATGATAGATGCGTGTCTATATTTACCATTTTAAAGTATATATTATGTCAATATATATATATATATATATATATATATATATATATATATATATATATTTTGTAAAACCATTAAACTAAATGCATATTATTATAAATTTCAAGGTATATAATATTTAAAATATATATTTTGTAAAAATAAAAATAAGTATAGATAATAATGTGCAATTATATCTTATCAGGGGAGGAAGTTGCAGGAGGGATTATCTTCGATCCAGGAGGAAATAAAATTATCTCCTTTGCTTGGAGTCTAGAAAAGAAAAAGAATAATGAAACAGAATGGTTAGCTTTGCTTCACTCCATGAAAATTATTGTGACCCTCAAAATCAATAAGCTAAAAGTCTTTGGAGACTCCAGACATGTTATTCAAAAAATGAGGATGGGGATATCAAAAGGAGATTCAAAAATCAATAGAATGCAAAGGAGGATTAATCATCTCTCACTCCCTTATGAAGTCAATTACCTCCACATTCTTCGGGAAAAAAATATACAACCAGACGAAGCTACCAACCAAGGAGCCAATTTCCCTTTGGGGAAAATCAAATATAACAATGGAAAGGAGGACTACAAGTTCATCCCCTAGGAAAAGGTCTCATGGGCGAATTAATTTGGTAAAGGACAGAATGGCCATCCCTCCACCTATCAGCTTGGTGTGGGCACGTGGGACTTCACATGGCCACTCCCCCATCCGTCTTCTTGATGGCATATGCCATGCTTCAACATTTATTAGGGCCTTCCCTCCTCCCAGTTTTCATCTCTTCAACGTCATGACGAGCCCCTCCTGCTCCGAGTATTCTATTCTCTTGTCCCTTTGGCTCTCCGACGGTCTGGATAATCTCCTCCTTTCCACCCGCTATCCTGAATATTCTTGTGCCGGCTATCCTGTTTCTCCTCCTCGTGCCCGCTACCCTGTATCTCCTCCTCATGCTGGCATTCATAGCGGCACCATGGTCGGTGTAGCAGAAGGAATTGCGAATATAAGAGAAAACATCGCAGACTTCAAAGACCATATGTGCATGGTGTATGAAGAAATTTGCACAGGGATAAAAGCTCACAGCGAGACGGCAACATATGTCAGGTACATTACTCATCAATTAACCTGTCAAGACTCTAGGATAGATGATTTGGAAAGAAATCTCTTTGAACTGATGGGCACTGTAGATGTCATCAAAGATGAAGTGTTAAAAATGGCCAGAATGTCTCAATGTAGCCACTGTCAGGAATCCCCTACGTTGGACATGAAAATTGCAGAAGATACCTCGGTGCAACAACATAATTATGGATAGAACAGTCCCTCTTCCTGTTGGGTTCATTTCCTAGTTTTAAGTTTGTATGTATTTCTGTATTTTGCTAAATTCTTAGTATGTGAGGGTCTATCCCTCTTCTATAACTGCAAACAATAGACAATAGCTAAAAAAGAACATCAGAGCCAATTTGGGCAAGCTTACATTCCCTATTTTGAATTCTCTCTTCGACACAAGGCTTCCTTTTTTGTAATGAATGGTTGTGCACAGCTTTTTTGAATACATACATTCATACTCTATTTTTGTTATAAAAAAAAAGTGCAATTATATCTTACATGTTGATAAAAAGTAAGTCGAATATATTGTATTAATTAAAAATAAATATGTCAATAAAAATAAAAAGACAACAAGCACACACACATATATTGTTTATGTAACTACAAATATATATATATATTAGTGCTAAGTAAAAAAAAAATGTATATTAAAGAAACTTATATTCATATATTCTTATTAATTAAAAATACATATGTTAATAAAAAACCAAACATATGTTTATACATTGTCCATGTATTATAAAAACTTGTGTATATTATTGTTAGGTTAAAAGGAAAAAATGGTTACTATTAGTTTATAAAAAGTGACTGAGTTTTTAGAATTAGAAATTCATTTTAATGTGAATATGTTAGATTGCACAAAATGATACCATTAATAGAATTGTGTGCTTATCATTAATGATAGTACACAAAAATGATATTATTCATTAGCATTAATAAAACATTTAGTACAAAGACCACATGTGAAGCTGGAAAAATATTTTTAATTTTTTAATTTTAAATTATTATTTTGTTTAAACAATTTCACATCCAATGTAATTTGTCACTTTAAGGCCTTTAACCAATCATAAAATAAAATTAACAAATTTTAAATATTCAACAAAATAATTTCTATTTTCAAAATATTAAAGTTAATACATAAATATTACAAAACATTGAAAAACATTATGACCAACTGATTGTTATATTCCATGCCTTGGAGTCAAATATATTGTATTAATTAAAAATAAACATGTCAATAAAAATAAATAAAAAATAGCAAGCACACACACATATATTGTTTATGTAACTACAAAAGTTTATATATATATATATATATATTAATTAGTGCTAAGTCAAAAAAAGAAAAATGTATATTAAAGAAACTTATATCCATATATTCTTATTAATTAAAAATACATATGTTAATAAAAAGCCAAAGATATGTTTATACATTGTCCATGTATTATAAAAACTTGTGCATATTATTGTTAGGTTAAAAGGAAAAAATGGTTACTATTAGTTTATAAAAAGTGACCGAGTTTTTAGAATTAGAAATTAATTTTAATGTGAATATGTTAGATTGCACAAAATGATACCATTAATAGAATTGTGTACTTATCATTAATGACAGTATATAAAAATGATAGTATTCATTAGCATTAATGAAACCTTTAGTACAAAGACCACATGTCAAGCTAGAAAAATATTTTTTATTTTTTTATTTTAAATTATTATTTTGTTTAAACAATTTCACATCCAAGCAGAGTAATTTGTCACTTTAAGGCCTTTAACCAATCATAAAATAAAAATAACAAATTTTAAATATTCAACAAAATAATTTATATTTTCAAAATATTAAAGTTAATACATAAATATTACAAAACATTATGACCAAGCGATTGTTATATTCCATGCCTTGGTAGGGACTAGTAATATATAATAGTAACTAATACCACAACTAATATACTCATCCATTTTTTAGGTAATAATAATTAATATTATAACTAATATAAATAATATTATATTATAATTAATATATTAGAATATACTATGAAAAGTTGGGTCCATAACTTTTAACCAACATCATAACTAATATATAATATGTGATTTAATTGATATGAAAATAATGGATATGGAAATAACAATTGAATTGTATGTGTGGAAACTTAAATTGTTAACTTAAAAAAGGATTTAATAAACAAGCTTTAAGAGAGTTGAAATAACTAAAGAGAAACTTAATAAAGAGCATCAAACCATGAAAAATAATAAGACAATTG
This sequence comes from Larix kaempferi, assembly GCA_027924585.1. Classification (NCBI taxonomy): domain Eukaryota; kingdom Viridiplantae; phylum Streptophyta; class Pinopsida; order Pinales; family Pinaceae; genus Larix; species Larix kaempferi. Next base: position 4,663,851 of record BSBM01000040.1, on the reverse strand, counting down.
ATAACAGAGTTTTTCCGATGTGGGCTATGTCTCTGGATCCCTTTCCAATGGAGGAACCAATCTTATTAATTTGAAGTCAACTAATGCAACACCATAAAGTGATCTTCAATAGGTACAAAATGCCTTCAAATCTGCTTCAAAGATGCTTAGGTTTCCCAAAAAGAATCCTCTCACTCTCAAAATCTCAGAAGAGTGGCTAAAAAAAACTGTTTACAACATGATTAAATTTACAAGCCTTTACAAAGGCACATTGGCATCATACCAATCCTTCTCCGCCAAGCCTTCCTCAATTGGAAAAATACCGTTGGTTATATACCAAAGGGTTCATAACTCAATTCCAAATTCAATGAAATTTAAAACATTTGATGCCAAATTTAACGAGGAAAGAGATATGGTTTCTCAACCATATAATATCTTTTTTATAAATAAAATATATGGAGATCAAACCTAGAATATAAATTTATATATGGTTATAAAAACCACATATTATATATGGTAATTCATTGTTTGGATCCAATGGAGGCATGCCCATATTGGGGATTGATGTTGGTGTTGCAGCGTCGTGAGGTATCCTCATGAAAAAAGAACAACCATGAACCCCTCGGAAAGTTCTAGAAAGAAAAATCCTCGGAAAGTTCTAGAAAGGAAACCCCCAGAAAGTTCTAGAAAGTCCCAAAAGGCATGGATAGAAAATGAAGGTATAAATAAGGACGCACATCTCATTTCCACATCAAGCAACTTGCTATGCTTTCCAAGACAAGTGTGAATCTGGGGAAGAGAAGGATGCATCAGCAGAAGAAGGCTATTTTTTGGATTTAATATCTTTGGGTTTACCTTCTTCTTATATTTGATGTACTTGTATATTGAATCTATGAATAAGACAGGTTGGTTGGGTTTTCCAAAATAAAATCTATCTCTTTGTTTCTGTGCATGGTTATTCTTTCAGTGATCTTTATTTTGTTTTCATTGCAAATAATTGAAATTATATTGCTATTATAAAAATCTAACATGGTATCAAAGCAATGTTGAAAGAAATCATTGTCAGAGACTAGGGCTTCATGTTTTAGCCCTTCCTCTCCACACATTGGTTTAATTCTTAGAATTTTGAAGCTAACCTTGGCAGGGCACACCTATTGGTGAAGTCATATTCCAATTTAAACAAATTTCAAATTTTGATGCCCTCCTGCTAGGGTTTTTGGATCAGGTTTCGGCTTCTAGCCTGCAACCAAGATGAATAGTGTTAAAGTTGAATATGGACTTGATTGGGTTTCCAACTTCAATTCATGGAAGTCTAGGGTACTCATCATCTTAAAAGAGAATGATATTCTAAAATTTGTGGAAGAAGGAGTACCAGAAGCAGAAGCATAAGCAAAGAAGTTATCATGGAAGATGAATGATTCTAAGGAAAGAAGGATTCTGATAGATTATGTCAAAGATCACTTGATGAGTTTGAGCTTCAAAAGGAGCAGAGAAACTCATTATCAGAGGAAGTTGGCTTCAGGTGCCAAGGAAACAAGTTGTTTCAGCGCATGATACTCAGTTGCAGAGGGAGATGACTGTCCAGATGCAAAGGGAGATAATGTCCAGATGCAAAGGGAGCTGGATGGCTTCTGTGACAGAGGGAGAAACTACAGTGGATGTGATGCTTGAAGACAGATGTGATGTTTGCATCAGGCGAAAATTCTTCCAGTATTAGCCATGTGACTTGGCTAGGGATGAATGGCCAAGATGCAGGGTTGTATATTCTCCTGGACACCCTAGTGAGGAGATTGACTCTTGCATGATGAGAAGTGTTGATGCACTGAGCATTCCCTCAGTATTATCCATGTGACTTGTCTAGGGGTGAATAGCTTAGATCATGACAATGCCTTCTTTCGGACATCCGATGCCGAGGTGGGAAGATTATTCCTCAGTTTCACACACTATCCTCCTAGAGTTTGAGCATTGAGCATTTCCCTACTGTGGGCCATGAGACTTGGCTTGTCACCTACCCAAATTTTGAGACTTATTATTTTATTTGCAAAAACATTATGTTAAATTATAATTACAAAGTTTTGTAATTATGACCAAATCTGGTCAAGGATGATTGTAATAATCATATTTTTATTATTTAATAAATTAAAACATGAGACAAACACCCAAGGGAACTATTAAATGAGTGTTCACTGACCCACTAGGAGGAATGGAAGCTGTTAGAAGGCATGGGATAGATGCCAGCATTTGCACTTCACCACTAGTTGTTGGTTATGGGACAACTTCCCCTAAATTTGTGGCATTATCCCCTGGGTGGGTGGAAGAGAGTTGTTAGCTCATTAATGACCAGGTAAACCACTAAAAGGCCTAGGCAGCCTAGATAAGGAAATTTAAATTGGGCAGGGATCCCTACATTATTTTCTGTAGAAATAATTCCTTAAGTGTATCAGGTGATCACTTAGAGATTCGAATAGGGAGGCTGAGTGGAAGTGCATTGTGAGGCTGTTGAAAATATTCTAAGAAGGGAACCAGAGGTGCTAGTGCAGGTCTCTTTGACTGCTAAGTCTATAGGACTGAATGATCCAAATTGTTGCTACAAGTCGATGACCTAAAGCTTCTACAGATTCTTCTTCCTAGTGGTTCAGTGAACAGGCTCGGGGTCCCTAAGGCAAGTAATTTGGCTGTCTTCAAGAATAGGTTGGGTGGAATAGGCTCCTTGGGTTGTTTGTTTCTCCTACATTCTATCAGGTTCTACTGTTTTGTCTTATTGTTATTTTCAATTAAATGATTTTCTGTATTTGTAGATTTAATATTTACAGTTAATGGCATACAAAAGTAATTGTTTCAATTTCTGACCTAGGTATGATTTTGTATAATGATGATTAAGTAAATGAGATGATTGATTAAAAATCCTTTCTGTATTTTTCCCATACTGTTTTATGTATAGTACTCTAATACAGAGAAGTAGAATTAATATAGATGAATGATGGGCAGAATGCCAAGAGATTGGATAGACTAACACTATAGGGTTTCTTTTAATTCTGCCATTTCAATTATGTGTCTAAGCTCAGAAAATAGAACAGCATATCATAAACATATATATAGCATTTTCTTTACTTAGTAATACAAGAAAAGCATTTCATCTCTGTATAGATCTAGATTTTCAAATTATCACTATCTATTTTTTTGAAAGATAATACTATGCATTCATTTGTTATTCTTTCCAACAATAAGGTGTTATAAATCCAATTATTTCAGGCATTATTATTTCTAGAAATTTAACAGCTCCAAATATTCTTTTATACAGATTTGTTACTTATAAACGATAAATAGATACTTATTATTCGCATCCCTGAATATCACTATATCATTTCAGTATCCATATCTCATATTTCGATTTTATTTATCAACTACAGCTAATAAATTCAAAACACTTTCACCATAGGCAGAACCCCAACTCTCTATCTTTTATTATTTAGCATTTCATTGCATTTCGATAGACACAGGATCGAAACCCTTATTAAGGGAAAACAAATCTTTTACATTATCGTGACAGGATCATAACTGGTCCGACAGACACATGCTTAAACAGCTTTTTATCAAACTTTCAAATTATAAACACTCACTCCTCAAAGTTACGATTTCCTTTAACCAAAACAAGAAAACGTATTCAACATCCTAAACAATTCCTTGGCCAAACCATATATATATTCGAAATAACAACTTAGACATTATTAGTTTTCAAATAGATCATAGATATTTGTTCATTATCGAGAATTACAGTAGTAAAAATATTTAGAATTGGCTCTCGACCAATACCAAAAATTGATGAACATTAACACCTTTTTACTCTGAGCATTGTTTCAAACACAGTATCAAAACCACAGGTTGAACCCTGCACTTGTATCTAAAAATCGAGGGTTAAGACCCTGATAAACAGGAAATATATTTCATTACAGTAAAAACCGTAGAACATATTTTGAGAGTAGGTCGAGGACCTCATCTTCCCTACGTTGCTTACAAAATAAAAGCATTGCAACATCAACGACTTCATCGAAAGGCCGAAAGCTCCAACCATTTAAAACACAACCAACAGGTTGCCAAGAGAATCCATAAGGGAAACCACCGAGACTTACCACTACACGCAGTAGTTCCCACCTAAACTGAAGCGTAGAGCCATGGGAGTGATAGTACCTGCAATTATCACAAACGGGGTTAAACATAAGTACAACATGCAACATTGCAGATGATTGTTTATAAACGAAAAGAAAACTACAGAAGAGACATTACCTTCTTATTAAAAAGGAAACGAAGGCCAAATCCAACAACTTCTGCAATAGGCTTGAAAACCCTGAGTCACATACAACTCGCAAGTGCAGTCCTTACACTCACAGAAATGGGTTCAATACTTTTTAACACTGATCGTGATATCGAAATTAGAGAAGGTGCATTCCAAGAACTCTTTACAAAATCCAAACCCTTCGACAACTAGCATGATAATTCCTGAGCTTTTCCAAATATCAAAAACAGACAGGAAATGCCTACGCTTGAGATCAGCTCTTACATTTCCATCTTGTGACAGTAATCTTTCTCAGGTCACGGGTTCAAATCACTGGAGGAACCCTCAAAAACCATCTATCAAACCCTAATTATTCGCAAGCCGGCCGGCCTCTCTCAAAACCACCCTCGATACATTGAATGCCAAAGGAAGAACAGTAACTATGAGGTTTGGTAGAGGTTTAGGGTTATGTCCCAAATCCTAAGAACAGTGTAAGATCAACGGTGGAGATCACGCATCACAATACCACGTAATTCCAAGCAACCACCCTATTTATGACTCCATTGATAACCATCGCCACCGTGGATCATGTTCAAACCAAAACACATATAGCTCGATCAAAATGGCTAATTCATCACGATGCCTTCATGAGCTAAGTACCACGATAGTAGCCACTGAGGATTTCCACAGAGCGGGTAGATAAGAATAATAAATGCCAAGTTTGGTTCACTATCGCCTGCCAACACACATCCACTTCAACATTAATGACCACGTCCTTATCTTACACGAAGATCGAACGTAACCCTATCACATTATATGTTTATGTTAATATAAATAATACTTTAGTATGAACCATTCAGGTACCTAATGTATGTTTAAAGGTTCACATTTATACTTATAGTTTCCTATTGTTGGTACATAGGACCCGTGCATAACACTTAGCGCATGGTCAAATAATATAGTTAAAACATTAAATTAATACATAGTTTTCATATTGTGAAATATATTACATAGATTGCATGTAGTAGAATACTATAGGATTTGCATATGATTCTTATGCTAGAATTTTGCATATAATTTACACTTTAAGGTTCATACTACTTGAATAACCATGTAAAATACATATAGTGTATACACTATAGTAATACACCATCATCACACATTTTGTTCGAGTACACAGGTGTTGTTCGGGAAATCTACCCTATAGCGAGGAGATGGACACTACCAACTTCTGGGGTGACAGGTAAATGCATAAATCATATCACATGAGCTTCTACAAAAGGAAAGAGATCAAGGTTCATGAAGGTGTACCTTATTAACGACGTTCGATCCTAGCTTTTGCTTGCTCCTTCGATCGATCCTCCATTTGATCTTCCGTTTGACAAACCTGCAATACAAAGATACCTTCCTCAGCGTGTCTTGACTGATATAACAATGATGAAATTGAAATATAATTTAAACATCAAATACAATCAAGCATTTAATCCAAACAAACATACAATCCATTAGACATTTGATTGGGATAGGAAGGACATTTCAACCTTTATTGTCAAAATCAAATAATCAGTATAATGAATACTTGATCATTCAGAGTGCTTGTGCAACCGGATCCTGGGATCCTGCTCTTCACACTAACTTTGGAATTCCTCCAGCGTAACAACCCTTAATGCATAATTTCTAGGTGTCTCTCTCATGCATCTCCCTTGTATTTATGGGACAAGGTAGGTAGTTTAGATCGAGAGGTAGTTTGATTGGGAGGCTGGGGAAGTTCCAAAACCAACTTCAACTAATCCCAATTCGTCAATTTAATATATTTTTGATTACTTTTTAAGGTGTATGCTACTTTTCTTAAGTGGAGTAGCATTCAATATGCAACTTTTATGTTTGCAACAACCGTTTACAGTATTTTTTGAAGGTGAACGCTACTCTAGTGAAGCAGAGTTGCATATTTATGAAGGAAAACGCTACTTTTATGAAGCAGAGCTGCATATTTTTGAAGGTGAACGCTCCTCTTATGCCTATAGAGTAGTGTTTTTCCCTAAAAGTAGGTAAAAAAGAGGGTTTTATTAGCTGCAAAGGGGTAAGTCTTAACCATTCATCATCTGGGGTCATCTTGCTCTTCCATCCAAGTTGTCCTTTTGTGTGATCAATAGCTAGATGTGATCATGGACGGAGAAGTGCAAATTTGACCTATAACAGATGCCCCCTAATGTGTGAGTTCAGAGGAAAACGATGGCCGAAATACATTATAATTCCAAGTCAGCGGAGGAGCAAGAAACCACAGGACCAAGTCACAAAAGTACCTGAAATAACGATCAAGGTCAGCGAACAATTACAATTTTGACATCATACAGATGTGTAGTATGATACAACATGATCTCCGATACATAACTAAGAGATGTATATATATCATGGCCATTGAAATACAAACGTGGATCCATTTCAGAATGAGAGATCATAGGCATAACAACAAACTGGATCTATGTCTCATGGAGAGCCAAAAAATGAGTGAGGCTCAGTCTTGCGCAGCTTGGGTGATAACATGATCAAGTAATGTTATCAAAGTCCCAAGGTCTTCATCCAAACAACCCAAGGTACAAACCCTAACCATGTGAATAAATGAGCTGAAAGTCGAACATGGGGGGTATCGTTTGATTATCGGTCATTGATGTATACCGTTAACAAACGCGAGGGCGTCCACCGATAATGATGATGGGACCCAAGGTACCTAGTACGATCCAACAAGTGTGAATAAGTGGACTTGAATTCGAACACCTGAGGAACTCGTCAAATAAGAAACATTGATGTATTCTCATGATTCAACAACGAGGGAAATTGCCACTGATGACTGCAATCCCCAAGGTACTAACCGAAACTCTAAACTTCGTTCCCAAAGCAAAATGAGTTGATGTCGATGGGAAGAAGTTCATTGGAAGGGAGGATCTAAGGCATCCTCCATCATCCAACACGAGGAACACTCAAAGGTATGAGCTGATGTGGAGTAGTACAAGTAACAAGACTGACACTAGGATGGCCGACACATGAGGTTAAGGGAAACTGTAGCATGGTCGACACAGGTTGTATCCTTGAACAGTGAGCACGACACAAAGTGACTTAGGCAGTTTTCAACATGATGGAGAAAACGATATAAGTCTGCAATGTAGGAGACATGACAGACCCTCCATATGGTTGGAAGAACAACCAACCGGGGGAGTAATAACTCGGAGATCAGGTTCACCCTAAGGTTAAAAAACTAAACCCAACTGAAATGATAGACTCAAGTAGGTGCTGTGTTCAAGGACTTGACTGACTGAACTGCCTTTGAAACTGTAGATGTGATATACCCTTCTTATCCCTTATTCTTTTTAGATAAAAGAATACCTTTCTTGTTGTTTTAATGAGTCCAAGAAAGAATGAAAACTCAATAGATCCAACCATGTAAAGAGTTTAATGAGCCTATGGGAGGAAGACTCGGGACCTTCTTCATTGTTTACAGAGTTCGAAGAAGAGATAGAAGATTACTCTATAGTACTGATGTCTGGATTTTAATATCAAGCCGAGATCTGTTCTTGCTCGCTGGTGTTTTCAATTTTAAGGAGTCTGAAAAACTTAAACAATAACTCCATTCACCTACTCATGGATTTTAATGTCGAGCCCAAGTAGGTTAATGTTTACTAGTGTTTTCCTGTTTATAGAGTCTGAAAAACTTGAACAATCCTCTATACACCCTCTCGTGGATTTCACATCAAGCCCGAGTAGGTGAGTGCTCGCTTGGTGTTTTCATATTTCGAGAGCCTGAAAACCCTAAAGAAGGCTCCGAAAGGTCATTTTTCGTAAAGTTAGTCTCCTCCCCCAAAAAAAGTGTAAAACAATGGAAGAAGAACTCTTCTAGCACATACCAGAGTATACCTAGAGTATACCTTTTCTGTGAATTATCCACCAAGGTCCAGAAAATGGGTAATTCTATACCTAAGTAGATGGGCCTTCAGTTACTTTAACGAGCTTGAAGAGGACAAGTTTGCTCGGCAATCTTGTTTAGGTTTCAATAGTCCAAGCAAGAGCTTAAAATGACTTAAGTGACAACTACTAGGATCACAACTTATGACCTGCCAAAGACTAGGATCTCAACAACCGTGTTAGTATTAATGACAAAAAATCTTCAATGACATAAATTTCATCCATAAAGTACTTAATGAGGTCCGCCACTAAAGAAATTAAGTCATACTAGATTGATGCTACAAAAATTTAGTGAAAATTTGAGAAACATAGGTTAGATTCAACTCATCAACATCTAGAGGTATTAATGATTAAATAGAACCCTTTTTTATGAAATTTGAAACTATAGACTTTTCAGAAAGGTGGGTAGAAAATCAAATTCAAATTCATATATGTAATTTCATTTTGAAAACTCAAATATCACATTTGGAATTGTAGAGCAAGTTTTGGAGCAAACCCTTGATCTTCATCCGTTTAGAGCGATCAAATCGGGCCACCATTCAACTTCATTCTTCTTCCAAGTAAGATATTTTCATCCCAACTTGCATTTTGATAGTTCATTTGTCAATTTTCATGCTTAGAATCACTTACCTAGCCATGCTCAACTTGTCCATTTCGTGTACGTTGCTGCCTAGTATGTAAAGTAGTGTATTTTTCAAGGTAAACGCTACTGTATGGCTATAAAGTAGCGTCCAAATGTGACTATGTGGCTCTAGAGTAGCGTTTTTTCCTGAAAATGGATAAAAATTGCTCAAAAATTGAAAATTGGCCCTTCTTTTGACAGGATGGAACTTATCATGAAGAGATGGATAGGGTGGCTATGCAAGATCCTACCACTCTCCACGCGTTAAGAAGATGTGGTTTGTTGAAATTCTATCGAACCGTAAACATGAGGGCACTCAACCGCTTAATACAAAGACTCATTCAATGTTGGGATGCCGATGCAAATGTGTTTAATATCCGAGGAGAGACCTTGGAGGTCACAGTTGATGACATATACTTCATTACAGGGCTCTCTAGGAGGGGAGATCCTGTAAACTTGAAAGGGACTTCACGAAATGTGGGTGCCATGTCCGTGCAGGATTATGTGAATGCTTATTGTGTGGAAGGTACTGAGAAATGTGGAAGTCAAATTCTCATTTCTACTCTTGCAAGCTTCCCTCTGAAGGTTATTATCAGTATGTTGAACCGGATGGGAGGGAGTGCCACACAACACTTAGCCTCCAAGAACTACATGTACATTGGTATTGAATGTTTGCAAGGTCATGTCTATGATTGGTGCACGAGTCTCTTAGCAAATATGAAGCTTCAACTCTCGGGGTGTAAGACTGGGAGAATGAAGAACTTTGGATATGGCAACATCCTTTGTACCTTCTTCTTTGAGAGGGTACCTTCTCTTAGCTTGGGTATGCCTTTGCCTCCAGTCAACCCTCGTGAGCCTAGATTGAGCCATTGGGGTGACATCTTTCTCCACTAGGGTGGTGGTGAAATCCATTTATGCTATCACACCGATGATTTCTGGGGATGGTGGGAGAGATAGGTACCGGCATTTGAGCAGTTTCCATATGCTGGTTTAGACTTCCATCATGATCCAGAGCTGGTACTTCCTCCAGGTGGTGCTCGGGGAGATATAGGTATGTTTTGTTTTGAAAAATATTTAATTTTTTCAATTTGAAATATATAATTTTTATGGTGAGCTTGAAAATACTAAAACAAAGTGTCATGTGCAGATGTTGGACCAGTTCGTCCAGATGGACATCCTACTATTTTTGTGAGGCCCGTTGATGTGGGTGCAGCTGATGCTATGCTAGGGACCATAAAGAGGAAGATGATTCGGTTGACTCAAGACATTCCTCATATCGCATTGAGCGGATGCCTGTCGACATGTAGGAGGATGTCATCAGTGTGCCCCCAGCTTGGATTAGACTGCTGTGGAAGGTAGCCAGGCTGGTCATATGTTACCGAGAGGCAGTAGATGAGGCCCCACCTTCTCCATAAGAGAAGGATATTTTATGTATATTTTGAGGCCATCGAGCCCGATTTTGTATCTTATGACATGACTTTGTGATAGACTTGTGTTCCAAACTCATACTATTTTTTGATATAGTATTGGATATATATACAGTATCGGCTTATATTTACATGTGTGTGTTTAACTTTATGTGTGAATTTTTATCTATGGATGTGTATGATACAAATGCCAATCTAAAAAATAATTTGCAAATGAATAAGCGAATGCATTCAAATTTCTTGGAATATGTTGATATATGATGGAATCAAACTGTCTTTCCAATAATTTAAATCGCAAAAACTGTTGTAGCAAAACAAGATCTCTAATCTGGTAAACACCCGTTAACTGAAATACAACTAGTTGTGAATCAATTCTTACCTCCAAATGTGAAATGTCTTGGAAAAGAGCATCCCAGAGAAGTTCTATGACCGCACTGTATTCAGTTATGTTATTCGTTGTGGGGCCCAAACAAACCCCCCCCCCGAAGAAACTAGTTGGCCAGTCGATGAGTAAATGACCCAAGCTGTTGAAGCCAACTATCGGGTGTGGAAACTGGCGCCATCAGCAAATCCTAAAAAGTGTTCAATCGACATCTAAAACACGAAGTGAGAAAACACTCATAAGGTCAACTAACGATCACAAGCAAAAACTAGTTCTACAAAATGTACAACTATAATACATGAAAAACCACAAGTGCCTAAGCGTAGTACTTCTTCAGGTAGAGCCCATTTCTAGGCTCGGGCAGCTTATTACCCTCATAGTCTGTTAGCTCATAAGCACCTTTCTCAATACCTTCGAGATTATGTAAGGACCGAGCCACATGGAATTGAAATTGCCAACTCCTAAAGGTTCCTTGTCCTGATCCCAAAGTAGGGCCAGGTCTCCTTCGAGAAAAACTCTAGGTCTGAGGGACTTATCGTACTCTCCTTTGACTCGTTTCTTATGAGTTTCATTTGCTGTGAGCGCATCGCAGCGCTGCTCGTCTAGATGTTCTAAATGTAGCAAACGTTCTTCTAGTACTGAAGTTTCTGGTAACAATTGGACAGCCAACTTCAAAGAGGGAATCTCACATTCAATCAGAATGACTGGCTCTATCCCATGCACAAGTTGGAAAGGAGATAACCCGATAGCAATCTTTACGTTTTCTCGGTAAGCCTAAAGAGTAGGATACAACATGATGTGTCAGTTATTACGACTAGCATTAACGGTTCTTTGTAGAATTGTCTTCAGAGTTTTGTTAACCGCTTCGACTTGACCATTCGCCCGCAGATCTAATGAGGACGAATGCTCCTGACGAAAACCTAGCATGGTATAAAGCTTAGTCATCATGTTGTTCTGAAAATGATGACCGTGGTCTATCACGATCACTTTGGGTATGTCGAACCTTGCGATAATCTGATTGAATACGAATAAGCGGTGGTTTCTCCATCCTCTTTAACAGTAGGCATTGCCTCGGCCCACTTGGTGAAGTAGTCGATGGCAATGATGATATATCGATGGCCTCCAGTCGAAACTGGATTACAAGTCATATAATCAAACCCCCCATTTTTTGAAGGGACCTGCTGTGATCACGGGATGAAGAGGAGCTAGATGTGCTCTCATTTTCCTGGTGAAAAACTGACACGGACGATAGAATTTCATAGCTTCCACACAATCTTTAAAGATTGTAAGCCAAAAATATCCCCCACGCAGTATTTTCTGGGTTGTTGCCAACCCAGAAAGATGACCCTGATAAGCTCCACTGTGAGCGTCATTCAATACTGACTCTGCTTCTTCTAAAGTCAAACAACGTCGTAAAATGGAATCTATCCGACGTCTGTACAAAGTATCAGAGATGATGAGATAGTTTTTCGCATGATTTTTCAGTTTGCATCGTTCTTCTCTAGAAAAAGTGGTAGGACACCTCAAAGTCTGGAGATATACTAAAATATCCCCGTACCATGGGTCAGAGGAGGCAATAAGGAAGATATGTTCATCCGGGAATGATAACTCTTCCTCAACATGCACTAAGTCACTTGGAAATTCTGAAATTAATTCAGCGAACACTAGTGATTTCTTCGACTTGGCAGACTGAAAAACCAAATCGAAATCCTACAGGATTACAATCCATTTATTGTACTTCCCACCGATGATACGCCGAGTGAGAACATATTGGAAAGGATTGACCTCCGCAATCACAGTAGTGGTTCGTAAAAGGATATAGTGACGAAGCCTCTACACCGCATAGACCGCAGCTAGTGCTAACTTCTCAACGTGCAAATATTTAATCTCAGGAGCTATCAATGTGCGCGAGAGATATTAAATGATGTGCTCTTGGAGCGTATCGTCCTCCTGAACTAGTACTATGCCAATTGTGTAAAGTGATGCCGCCAGATATAAGAGGAATTCCTTTGTATAATCAGGCGGGCTTAACAAGGGGGCTGATAGTAATTCCTTTTTCAACGCCTCAAACGATTGTTGAGTAGCCTCATCCCACAAAAAGTAGGTATCTTGTTTAAGCAGTCTCATGAAACCCTTTGTAATTTTGGCATAATTCATAATGAAACGTCGCAGGAAGTTAGACATGCCTTGCAAACTTTGGAGTTGTCTCAAGGTGCAAGGAGGAGGCAGATTTACAATCGCCTCAACTTTTAACGGGTCTACCATTATCCCACGACTGGATACAATAAAAACCAGTAGTCATCCAGACTCAACGCAGAATACACACTTGTTGGGATTCAATCGAATTTTGTATCGTCTGCACCTTTCAAACACAAGTCTCAGATGAGTTGGATGATCCCGTCTCTTGCGAGATCGCGCCAGGAGATCATCCAAGTAAGGTTCAACTATGTGTTTGATATCGTGAAAAGCAAAATTCATTGCTCGCTGGAACGTAGCTCCAGCATTCTTTAATCCAAACGGAATCTTCCGATAAGCAAAGTTTCCCCATGGGAAAATAAAAGTTGTTTTGTGTTGATCTTCAGGTTTGATTTGAATTTGATTGTATCCCGAAAATCCGTCCATGAAAGAAAACATCTCGTGCCCTACACACGCATCTATGATTTGATCGATAAATGGTGTGGTGTAGTTATCTTTCAGACAAGATTTGTTCAGATCCCGGAAATCCGTACAGACTCGAATGGTACCTTGCTTTTTATCAACCGAGACAGGATTCAAAACCCATTCCGTCATGTCGATCGGGTAGATAAATCCGGCTTTAATCAATTTGTCAACCTCCGCCTTAATGGCGGCTGCTTTTCGAGGGTTCACTGGACGGAGCTTTTGTCTCACAGGTTTCGCGTTAGGATACATTGTGATGACATGCTCTACGATGGTAGGATCGATGCCTGGCATCTCCTCATAAGACCAGGCAAAGATATCGCGGAATTCTTTAAACAGTTTGGTATACAAAGCGATCTCCTCTGGAGAACAATCTGCTCCAATAAAAATATTTTCCACGACCCCAGGTTTGGTGGAAATGTTAATTGGGATGGTTCTCGATATATTAGCCATATTCCCTTCAGCGTAAATAGCATTTAAAGTGGAAGGAATAGAGGACAAATCAACATTCCCACCGGGTCTCATAAAAAACTCTCCTCTCTCTATCCTGTCTAAATTTGGAAGTAGATAAGACCTGTGGTGCAGGTGTTCCCAAGGATGATCCAAGCCCATCATGGCTTCCAAAATGGCTTCATCAGAAGGAAAAACTGTGTCTAAACAGTCAAAAGAGTGGATCGAGTCTACTGACCATGCCGGAGCATAGTCCATATCCGACTCAGCAGAGACTGGCGGAGTCATGATATGTTCCATTGCAGCATGTTGTGCTTCCATGTATGCTACTTCTGCAACGGATAAGGGCACTAATGGTTCTGATACAGTAGGAAGGATCCACGGATCAATCCTTAAACCGACCATGAAGGTTTCAGTAGATGTACCTTCACCAGAACGCATAAATAGAACGGGAGCGGGTAGGTCAAAAGTGCCCATTAATGACCCATAAAGTCCTGCTCCTAAACTCTCACTTGCTGGGGCAGATTGATCAACTAAAGGAATTGTGAATTCCAATGAAGTCTGGTTGTTTTGCCGAGAGAACAAAAGTTGATCGACTGTAACGATCTTGCCTTCGTGCGGGAACATTACAACTCGAAAAATTGTCGATGGGTTAGCTCGCATGGCATACGTCCAGCTCCTACCTAACAACATATTGTCATCAAACGGAGCGTCTAGAACTTCAACCTCTATAGCAACTGTCTTACCGGCAAGTGTACAATCAAATGATGGCAAGACTTCATGTGGACGTAAAGTTCTGCCATCAAATGCAATAAGCAGAGTGTTAGAGGGGGCTAACTCAAGAGAACCCAAGGCTTTCCAACAAGAAATTGGAATTACGCAGGTAGACGCGCCCTCATCTACGGCAGCTCATTTAATGGTCTTAGGACCATGACTCACCTCTATCTGAAGAGAAACGTGGTACGGCAACCGGTATTGATATCATTCATATCAAATCGAGCAGTCATGTTGGATGATTCCATACTTCCAATCGTTGCGAGAAGCGCACTTCGTTGTAATGGACAACTTTGCAAAACTTCTAAGGTGGACATGGCACAAGGGGTCTAGGCTAGATCTTCAACCACATTGTAGTTGGCAGCAGCCCGTGCGTTGGGATTGTGCAAAGCCCATTTCAAGACACCTTTCGGGATCTTGGGCAGTGAATCCACAGGTATGTGGAGAGGAGTGGAAGATTCAAGAATATCTTTATCCTTATACTGCATATCCAGGGTATAATTTCTTGCCCACATTTGTAAAAGAGCATCCGAGTTAACCATATTAATGAAAGTTTGATCAACTTAAGCATGGGTGGCTCCCCCAACATTGGAGGTGCCAAAAGATGAACCCTGCCCTTTGGGGAATGGATCTTTCAGGACGGCAGGTTTCTTTTCTTGATGCAGCTTCTGGGCTTCTTCGATCAGAGGGCATTGGTGAGTGAGGTGATCCTGCTTGCAAAGCTTGCAAGGGAACTTAACCTTCTTCTTTTCTCTGTTACCCTCAGAATTTTCTTTGTTTTTGGGCTTTGGTTGGTTCCCCTCTCCTTTCCTGCCCTTCTTTTTGTTGTTGGGCTGCTGAGGGCCCTTTTGATTAATCTAAACCTATTGTACAGATTCAGTAGTAGAAGGAGAGGTTATGACAGCTAGAGAGGTCGTTTCTGCAGTCGATTGTTTGACTGATAAGGCATGAACCTGTTTAGTCAATGCTTCGAAAGCTACAGAATCAACTGAACCTACAATGTTGTCAGCATGTGGTCTAGGTTTTGGTCTACCTAGATCAGTGTTTGATCACAGTGCATCGGGTATAATTTCATAAAGGAGTCCAGACTGAGCATAAACCAAGTCTAATTGCTAGGTCCTTAGAATGGCTTCTTCTTCTGATGACACCCCGGAAGTAGCTACCTCCTTAGAAATGTAATGGAGGAGTGATTTCGGATACCACTCTAATAAGAATTCTGGGGGATATTGGCCTTAATGAGCCTCTTCCGTCTTCGCCACTCCTGAATATGATTAGATAAATGAGTGGCTTTGTTTTGTCTAAAAGTAGACAAAAGATCTGTCCCGACATCGCATCGAACAGGAAGCTAGAAGTGGTTCAAAAAGACAGTTGCGAGATCCTCAAAGTTATAAAAGGTGGCCGCAAGTAACTCAATGTACCATTTGGCTACAACACCGGTTAGAGCTCTTTGAAAAAGTCTCAACCTGACGGAATCTTCGTTCAACGAGTTCGAAGAACACCAGAGATGAAAATTAGTGACATGATCACCAGGATCCTCACCCTTTTTTCCTTCGAATTTTGGAATGTCCGAAGGTAGTTTAGTGGGGACTGGTGGCCATGTGACGTTATGGAACACCGGATCGTTCGTCAACTTGGAAATATCTAGCAAATTCAGCATTTCTAGGAATGGTAAACGAGGTCTATAAGATGGCATTTGATAAGCTGGGGTCATAAAGGGGGAACCTCCCATAGTTTGACCCATGAACTGCTGGTAGGGGTTTCCCCCATCCATCTGCTGGTAGGGGTTGCCCCCAACCACTTGTTGTTGTGCGAAAGTGTTATTGAAATTCCCCCATCCAAACGAAAGTGGGTTGGTACCCTGTGTATTCATCCACTGTGGCTAGGTGTTAGCCCCGCCATATTGTTGGTTTAGAATGTTACCCCCTCCTCCAGAAAATAAAGAAAAAGGGATGTTTCCTGCAGGTACATTATTTTGATTCATATTGTAACCTGCAAAGGTGTTAAAACCAGGGATATTCAAGGTGGATGGTGTCGTCATGGTGCTCATGACGGGCCTAGTTGTAGAGGGATTTGACCCAACATTGGGTGTGGAAATCCAAGTACTAGGTATATGGTATGACTGTTGGGTTACAGGAGGTGGAACAACATTCACTGTATTACTAGGTCCAAAAGTAGGGGTAGAGGCAGATGTCAAAGCTGTTGAGCTTGGCATGCCTAACGTACCAGCGTTAAAACTGAAGGACGGAGTTGAAACAGAAGTTGTCTGTGTCGAACTCAGTGTAGCAGTGGAAGGCAGATTTACAATACTTGTATTCTTACCCATTGTGGGAGTCTGTGGAACTCCCTGTTCATCTCCCGGGTTAGTCATAATATGCCTAGGTGTGAAAAAATATGCACTATAATTGGGTTGTTGGAAACCAACAGGTATCAGAAGCAGATCGTTAAGTCTGGTCAGAGGAGGGTTAAAAGGAGTATTAAACTCACCAAAAGTGAGATCCTCAATCTCGACTGTATTAAAAGCTTGTTGATCCGGGGTCCTAGGTTGTGGTTCACCAGGAACCTCTATTTCACTAGTAGTTTAAAAAATACCACTAGAGTCTGTCCTCCGTTGTTGTGGTGGCGGTAGTGGCTCCACTCTAAGTGGGAGAAGGTTTTGCAACCTTCGAGACCTACGAAGTTGTTGGTCTTCCACAATTATATATAAAAATAAAACTAAGTAAAAACCTAGTGGCCAATAAGACTAAGGGGCAAACAGCATACCAGTATAAAAATTCTAAGTAATCAAACCAATCAAACGAATAGCAAATACTCTCGGAAGTAAGTATGGGATTATTAGGGCCCAGAACAGACTAACAGAGTACTGATGGTCAGTTTTGTGGCGTCCACAGGAGGTCCACTGGCTGCAAGCACTTGAATCACCAAACCGCTTTCCCGGGAGTACTCCCAGAGGGTTACCTTCCACGCCTGTCCAAGGTGAAGTGGGAATAACCGCCCACTCTACCTGTGTGAGATCCTATAGGTCTGATACTAAGGCTACCATACATACGAAATATCCTGGGGGGATAGTCGTTAGCCTAGTCAAAACGCATGGGCAGGGTAGCTAAGCCCGAAGTCCGAAAGGACCCCTGTACGCAAATCGACTCTGGTTTATGGTCAAAAGGAAAGTGAGGGGATATCCTCAACAGTTCCAGTCTTCCACGGCCTCGTGCTTAACTCTAGTTTGAGTAGAGCATCCCAGGTTTATTTGATATATATGGGTTTACCTATATGAAAATCTTACTACGATTGTTCGGTAATGAAACTAGTTCCGAGTAGTTTAAGGTGTTTTAAGCTCGAAACTCTAGCCTAAGCTAGTTGGTGTTGTGTATTCCTAGAAAGAAAATTGTTTCTACTTGATTTTATTAAAAGATTCTTTTTAGGGTTACTTCTTACTCAACGGGGTAGTGCATTGTGTGGTGTGGTTGCAACAGAAAGTAAAGTGCATGAAATGAAACAACTTTCAACAACAAAAAGACTCTTTTTCTTTTTCCGTTTATACTCTTTCCAAAATGAAGACTAAGCAAACCTAAAACATGCTTCTTTTTCCTTTTCTTTTCAAAATCCAAAACAAAGTAAACTATGCTACTTCGAAATTAAAATAAGCCTTACTACTTTAAACTACCCAACTTAGTTTTGTTTTTTCAATATATGTAAAAAGAAAAGGGACTCGAAAGTAGAAGTGAGTAAGACCTAAAAGAGCAATTTAAGTAAGGAAAAGAAACTCTAAGGTTCACAACAATCAAGATGATGACTTGATAAAGACTTGTTCTACAAAGTTTTTACAGAGAAAAAACCTTGGGCTTGGAAGACAAAGTGGAAAGAAAAGAAGGATAAGAGACGCTTTAAAATGGAAGGGAAAACTTCAAAGGTTGCTCCAAAGCATCAAGAACCCTAACAAGCACTAAACCAAGCAAATGGTAGGAAAGCGAACCAAAGATGACCTTACGACCACAAAGACTCAAACGGAAGCAAACTAAAGTACTTCAACTTAGTTGAAAACTGAAACTGACAGAGCAATTAGGAAGTGTCTGGACTCAAAAACTTTTTGAAAACACCTTAAACACTCAACTTGGGATCAAAATCCTAGATCAAAGGACAAGATACCATTGGAGTGTACTAGTGTTGAAACAAACAATCAAATGTCAGTAAACAAAGGTTTGTATACCTGCAACAAGTAACTAAGGTACGAACAAGTAGCTATGTTCAACAAGGAACATGGCACGGTTTTCAAAAGAGTCGCAAGCAAGCAAGACACCTCAAAAGTACTCAAGCAAACAAAAATGACCTACGGGACTTGGGAGAGGCAAACAACACTCAAAAAAGGCATGAAGACCTCAAGGATCAGTTAAGAAGGCAAGGCAAGAGGCTGGAAATCAAACCAAACAAGCGGAAATCCAATCCCAAAAGAAAACAGAGACTTACAGGAAAATACTCTACTGTGCAGTAGAGAAACCTACATTTTTCTGGAGGTGTACTCTACTGTGTAAGAGAAAACCAGTGTTTTTCAGGATATGAATGCCACTGTATAGAGGTAGACCAGCGTTTTTCAAGAGGAAAATGCTACTGTGTGAAAGCAGACCAGCGTTTTTTCCAAGGAAGGCTTAAAACAGGCTTCACAAACTTCAAACTGGGATGATTCAAGTGAAGACAATAGGCTATTGTAACCTACAAAGCCTCTAAGAGGATCTAAAAGATTAGAAAGTACTGGAAGGAATGTTAAACGAGTCTCCTAGAACAGAAAACAATCGGTCCCCAGTGGAGTCTCCAGTCTATTGTTCGGGAAATATACCCTATAGCGAGGAGATGGACACTACCAACTTCTGGGGTGACAGGTAAATGCATAAATCATATCACATGAGCTTCTACAAAAGGAAAGAGATCAAGGTTCATGAAGGTGTACCTTATTAACGACGTTCAATCCTAGCTTTCGCTTGCTCCTTTGATCGATCCTCCACTTGATCTTTCGTTTGAAAGACCTGCAATACAAAGATACCTTCCTCAGCGTGTCTTGACTGATATAAAAATGATGAAATTGAAATATAATTTAAACATCAAATACAATCAAGCATTTAATCCAAACAAACATACAATCCATTAGACATTTGATTGGGACAGGAAGGACATTTCAACCTTTATTGTCAAAAGAAAATAATCAGTACAATGTATACCTGATCATTTAGAGTGTGTGTGCAACCGGATCCTAGGCTCCTGCTCTTCACACTAACTTTGGAATTCCTCCAACGTAACAACCCTTAATGCATAACTTCTAGGTGTCTCTCTCATGCATCTCCCTTGTATTTATGGGACAAGGTAGGCAGTTTAGATCGAGAGGTAGTTTGATTGGGAGGTTGGGGAAGTTGCAAAACCAACTTCAACTAATCCCAATTCGTCAATTTAATATATTTTTTATTACTTTTTAAGGTGTACGCTACTTTGCTTAAGTGGAGCGGCGTTCAATATGCAACTTTTATGTTTACAACAAGCATTTTACAGGATTTTTTGAAGGTGAACGCTACTCTAGTGAAGCAGAGTTGCATATTTATGAAGGAAAACGCTACTTTTATGAAGCAGAGCTGCATATTTTTGAAGGTGAATGCTCCTGTTATTCCTATAGAGTAGCGTTTTTCCCTAAAAGTAGGTAAAAAAGAGGGTTTTATCAACTGCAGAGGGGTAAGTCTTAACCATTCATCATCTAGAGTCATCTTGCTCTTCCATCCAAGTTGTCCTTTTCTGTGATCAATAGCTAGATGTGATCACGGACAGAGAAGTGCAAATTTGACCTATAACAACAGGGTACTCCCAAAAGACCGAACACCAAGAGAAACCACTTCACACAAACAGATCATAGATCAACACACCGATGTTTTGACGTGGTTTAAACCCTCGAGAGGGAAACACTCTAGGGCCCCGACCAAATAGCTTCTACGGAGCAATTTATTATGCAAAGAAAGAAAGTTACAAATGAGCTTCTCATAATCTATCAACTTTCCAATGACCCTCCATGCTCTTTAAATAGAGATCGTGGACCAATCGGGTGTTAAGCCATAGATCAAGGGTAGGTATGATCTAAGAGAAGTTGAGCCGTCAGATCACAACATATCGTGGCCGTCAGATTAAATATTTACAAATGCATACTAAAGAAACACACTTTACCTAACGGATATATTACACAAGTTGATCTTAACTAACTCCTAAGTGTCTAAATATCCTAACATCCCCCCTTAAGAACAACTTGGGACAGGATTGAAGGATTTACAAAGGTGACACTATTAGGAGAAGGAAGGAGGCATTAGAGCCTATCCCCCTTAATGACAAATTCCTGAACTCCTAACATAGATCGAAGTTTAGAAAAATTCACTTCTGTAAGAGACTTGGTGAAGATGTCTGGAACTTGGTCATCTGTAGGGCAAAAGAGCACTTCAAGAACATGATCATGAACAAGATTTCTGATGAAGTGCATATGTAGCTCAATGTGTTTGCTATGTTGACGTAGAACTGGATCTTTTGCGAGCTTGATGGCACTTTGATTTTCGCACCAAAGTGGAGTAGGCTGCTGTTGCTCGAATCCAAACTCTGAAAGGATCTGTCGAAGCCATAAAGCTTCTTGACTGGCATTAACTGCGGCTCGATATTCTGCCTCTACTGAAGAAAGAGCAAGAGCTTGTTGTTTCTTACAAGCCCAAGTGACAGGTCCAGATCCCCAACTGAAAACATAACCTGCAGTAGACTTTCGATCATTAGGATCGCCGGCCCAATATGAATCAGTGAAACCAACCAACAAAGGTTTCCCTCCTGTACTATAATGAATCCCAAACTGAATTGTATCTTGAATATATCGAAGTATTCTTTTAGTTGCTTTCTAGTGACTTTCATGAGGTGTTTGCATGTAACGGGCAACACGACCAACGTCAAAGGAAAGGTCAGGACGAGAATGAGTCAAGTATAAGAGACTACCAACAAGATGATGATACAAGGTGGCATATACTTCGAGTGAAGTACAAGTGGCAGAAATTTTGACTCTAGACTGGAAGGGAGAAGGGGCTGGTGTACAATCTTCCATGTGAAAGCGATGAAGAAGGTCACAAGCATACTTAGACTGAGAAAGAAAGATACAAACGAGCTTATCATAATCAATCAACTTTCCAATGACCCTCCATGCTCTTTAAATAGAGATCATGGACCAATTGGGAGTTAAGCCACGGATCAAGGGTAGGTATGATCTAAGAGAAGTTGAGCCGTCGGATCACAACATATCGTGACCGTTGGATTAAATATTTACAAATGCATACTAATACATACTAAAGAAACACACTTTACCTAACGGATATATTACACAAGTTGATCTTAACTAACTCCTAAGTGTCTAAATATCCTAATATAGTTAAAACATTAAATTAATACATAGTTTTCATATTGTGAAATATATTACCTAGATTACATATAGTAGAATACTATAGGATTTGCATATGATTCTTATGCTAGAGGTTTGCATATAATTTACACTTTAAGGTTCATACTACTTGAATAACCATGTAAAATACATATAGTGTATACACTATAGTAATACACCATCATCGCACATTTAACCTATGCTTATAAGTCACATTGCTCTTGTGCCAAACGTTAGCAATGCATGTTACCCTGCATCAAAAGCTTCGACACTCTAATTTCACCATTCAATTGATAAACAGAGAAGACGTCCAAGTTGTTTAGTTTTCAAAACAAACTATAGACGGAACGTTGTATTGGTACCTTAGAAATTTATATGCAGAAACCTTGAAGGCTAACTGAAAGTACTCTTTATATTATGTTTGTATTACTTGAACTGGGTGCCACCTTACCTGTATCTGCGGAAGGGAAAGTCCAAATGCTTTAGCATAAAATGCTAAGTAAGCCTCAGGGTACCCTTAGGACCCCTTTCATCATCAAAAGAAGAATAACAATTAGCACTTGTCAACATTTATAAATGACAGAACATTGACATAAGTATTATTAAAATATATTTGAACATCCATAGCATCTTAATGTAGATTTCGATTTCATTTCATAATAAGACGATAATCAGCACACCGTATGAAAGTCACAAACTTTATTGCAGCATTTAGATTTATAATTAACACAAGCAAAACTAATGTCATATTTTGTGTTAAGAAGTATGATTTGTCATTATCATAATTGTTATTAGTTAAGAGGATTAGTATTTATTTTATTTCCGCATTAGTAAATACAACTTTTAACGCTATTTTAAATTTTTGTGAATTTCGGGATGTTACATGGCTAGGGGTGGGTCAATTGGGGCAGTTCCTTCTCTTGGACACCTTAGGATGAGGTGGAGAGATTAGTCCCTAAGACAACTCAGAACGGGGCAATGTCTTCTTTAAGACATCCTGTGACAGGGTGGAGAGATTAGTCCCTAAGAATTCTCTGAGCAAGGCAGTGCTTTCTCTCAGACACCCTGTGACGAGGTGGGGAGATTAGTCCCTAGATGCTCACTCATGCAAGTGCATGGATTTAGCCATGAGACTTGGCTAAGAGACCTTGAAACCATCAACCTAAAGCAAGCTCATGATCAACCTTTCCTTGAGATGATTCATTGAAGACAAGTCATGGCGTGAAGACTTTGAAGGAACCCAAGTTGTGTTTGGGCAGAAAAAGCAAGAAGAATACATGTTCTCCCTGAGATAGGGAGAATGGTGTGACTCTCCTTGAGAGGGAGAGAGAGGGAGTTGGTTGTTTTTTACGGTCCTCCTCGATGGACTGATTTGATTTGATCTATGATGCTCCTCGATGGACTGAGTTGATCATAACACTTCTCGATGGATTGAGTTGTGTTGTAGTCACTAGGTTGGTGCCCAACAACCTTTGGGTTGTAGCCCATGTGGTTGGGAGACTCATGGGTTGTAGCTTATAGATGACATCATGTTGGTCGTAGCCACATGGACGTGAGAATACCTTTCTTATGATGACGAGATGTTCAAGATAACTCGTGATGCTCAGATGATATCCAGATGTGTTCTAGCATGATGATACCTCCCTAGCTAAGAGGGAGTGTTGGTGTTGCAGTGTCGTGAGGTATCCCCATGACAAAACAACGGCCATGAACTCCCCGAAAAGTTCTAGATAGGAAACCCCCCGGAAAGTTCTAGATAGGAAACCCCTTTGAAAGTTCTAGAAATCCCCGGAAAGCATGGAAATAGAAAATGAAGGTATAAATAAGAAGGACGCATATCTCATTTGCACATCAAGCAATTCGCTCTGCTTTCCAAGACAAGTGTGTAGCTGAGGAAGAGAAGAATGCAACAATAGAAGAAGACTATTTTCTGGGTTTAATATCTTTGGGTTTATCTTCTTCTTATATCTGATGTACTTGTATCTTGAATCTATCAATAAGAAAGGTTGGTGGGTTTTTCCCAAGTTTGGGTTTTCCCCGAATAAAATATTTGTGTCTCTTTGTTTTTTTGCATGGTTTTTCTTTCAATGATCTTTATTTTGTTTCCCCTGCAAATAATTGAAATTATACTGCTATTATAAAACTCTAACAATTGAAAATCTGGACCTAACTCAAAACCATTATAATTTGCTGCCCTTAGTGAATGGCGCCCTTGACGCGCTGGTGAGAGTGTTTACCTACCTTTCCAAGGTTTCAGAATGCAATATCTCAGCCATACGATGTCCATTTGGGACGGAACAAGCGTCACTGAAAAGTTCTCAATGAGCTCTACGCGATGGTGTGCTTCAGTTCAACATTTAAAGACGTCATTCCGAATTGATAAAAAAGATCATCTTCGATCAATAATAGTAACTAATATCATAATTAATATATTGATCCATCTTTTAGGTAATACGTGACCAATATATAATAGTAATAGTAAGTAATATATTAATATTGTACTATAATTAATATATTATAATATTACTATACACCGTGAAAAGATGGGTCCAATCATTTTTAACTAATATCATAATTAATATATAATAGTAGTTAATATTATAACTAATATATAATAGTAATTAATATTTTAACTAATATATCATAATATTATATTATAATAATACTATACACTGTGAAACGTTGGGTCCAATAACTTTTAAGATGGCACGGTATATTTAATTTTCTTTCCTTATTTTGGGTAATAACACTACATCGAACTTCGTCCTCATAAATTGATTTTAATATAAAATATATATCTAAAATAGCTTTGATAAAAGTGAAACAACCCTGGGCAGCTTCGATAAAAGTAAAATAGTATAAAAAATTGTCTACATGGCATTATTTTATCAATTTATTGATTTTTCCTTAGGAGGCCCATTTTTCATCCAAATTTCCCGTAATGCCAGAGAATTGCATTGAGTGAGGATGAAAAGCTCTGCATTTTCCCTCCAAAATTCAGGTTTCAACTCAACATATTCGAGCTTCAATTCAACCACAATTATACTTATTAATTGCTTTTAATAACTTATGCAACCTTGTACCAATCTTGGGATGATAGTGGTATGCTCTAATGTTAGTTTTTCATACAATTATAATAAAATACAATAAGAATATCTTCTAAAGTTGCACAAAATCCAACACTCCTTCTCAACAAGGAAGGTATTCTTCAGTCATCATTAGCATTACAATCATATGGATTTCATTTGTACATCTATATTGTCTCGATCATCTCTATGCATACTGAAGGTTGTCAACATAGTTTCAGTCCTTCAAGAAGTTTCATCATGCATCAACTCCACCAGTCCTTCTGTGAGTCCAATAGTATCATCTCCATCCTACCTGGATGTTTGAGAGATAAGCTTTACCGTCTGCTACATGTTCGTCTAATTTGCTGATGGGATCCTCCCATACCTGGCTGAGAACCTGGACGAGCAGAGGTGCACGACCATCTACTACCTGTCCGTCTCATCTGCTGATGGGATACTCCCATACCTGGCTGAGAACCTGGACGAGTAGAGGTACTTGTGCAAGCATCACACAACCATCTACTACCTATTCATCT
This sequence comes from Larix kaempferi, assembly GCA_027924585.1. Taxonomy (NCBI): domain Eukaryota; kingdom Viridiplantae; phylum Streptophyta; class Pinopsida; order Pinales; family Pinaceae; genus Larix; species Larix kaempferi. The sequence goes on along the minus strand of BSBM01000040.1, from coordinate 4,638,296 downwards.
CATATTTCGATGGGATTAATCCCATACCTGGCTAAGAACCTAGACGAGCAGAGGCACCTGTGGGTAACCCGACCATCTACTACTGTCTGTCTCATATGCCGATGGAATTATTTCCATACCTGGCTGAGAACCTGGACGAGTAGACCTGGGTGGAACCCGACCATCTACTACTTGTCCATCTCATATGCTGATGGGATTACTCCCATACCTGGCTGAGAACCTAGACGAGTAGAGGTACCTGGGTGAAAGTAGGGTAAACATCTCTAAATCATTTTTCCCTCACAAGGAGGGACACATTCTCTTCTACACCAAGTCTTCCACGAAAGTATTCAAAATTTATCCTGGGAAGAGGCTTGGTGAGAACATTTGCAGTCTGGTCATATGTCATAACATAATGTAACTCGACCGCACCTTTCTGCACCATATCATGAATGAAGTGATACCGAATATCTATATGATTCACTGACATCTGCACATAGCTCTGGTTATCACAGTGAATCACAGTTGGCTCTGGAATCTGGCCAAACAATCCTGCAAGGAGTTTCCAAATCCATATTGCTTCTTGGGCTGTTGTACTAGAAGCCATATACTCAGCCTATGTAGTAGTGAGTGCTAATGAGTTCTACTTCCTGTTGCACCAGGAAATTACTACAGAACCCAAAATGAAGCAACATCCGGAAGTACTATTCCTATCTGCAGCACATCTGGCCCAATTTGAGTCTATAAACCCCTGCAATCTCAAGTCACACTATGAATCATATCTCAAGCCATATCCCACAGTGCCACACAAGTATCTGAGCACATGTTTTGCAGCAATCCGGTGAATTTTCCTCGGCTCGCACATGAACTGGCTAAGGGCATTCACAACAAAACATATATCTGGTATAATGTTCGTCAAATACATCAAGGATCCAATCAATTGTCGATACATAGTCGGATCAATCAAATTTGAATCTGAAGAAAAATCCCTCAGCTTCTTCAAATTTGCATCCATCGGAGTGGCCATGGACTTGTAGTCCAACATACCGAATCGCTTTAGAATATCTATGGTGTATTTTCCTTGACCTAGGAAAATCTCATTCTGCCTCTGCCATACTTCTAGTCCCAAGAAGTAATGCATCAATCCAAGATCCTTCATTTCGAACTCAAAGGAAAGTTTTTTCTTACACCATATGATAAGTTTCTCACTTCCAGTGGCTTATCATCCACAACCTTGTAGTAAAGGTTGGAATCTGCATCACCCTTGGTGAATCCCAAACTCACTAAGTATCCATCTATCCCTTCTGGTTGTTCAATATATACTTCTTCCTCAATAACACCATTTAGAAAGGTTGTCTTGACGTCCATCTGACACAACTTCCATCCCATAGCTAAACAATAGCAATGATCGATTTGCTGGAAGTATATCGAGCCACAGGAGCAAATGTCTCATCATAATTGACTCCCTCTTTCTGAGAGAATCCTCTGGCAACAAATATAGCCTTGTGTTTTTCAACACTCCCATATGCTCCATGCTTGATTTTGTATAACCACTTGGAAGTCACTATTGACTTCTCCTCAGGCCTCGACACAACCTCCCACACATAATTCTTCATGATGGATTGGTGTTCTTTCACCATGGCATCCTTCCAAACTTGGTGTCTAGATGCTTCTTCATAAGTGGTAGGTTCTGATTCAATGATGTGACTCATCAATGCTACAAAATTGGAGAACCTATGAGGTATTTTACTTTCTTGGAAAGTACCATGTGGAGCATCATGCCCCTCTGCATCCTGCAAATTCTGTTGTGCCCATCTATGCCTCTTCCATCCTACTGCAATATCTCTGGGAAAATCAACTAGATCAATGGGATCGATGGGTTCATCCTCTTCTTCTAACTCCCTATGAACTGGAGGGGGAGATGATCTCATCTCCTTTGTTTCTAGCATCTCCTCATCATCGATCTCCATGTCTGATCCTCTGCCTTTCCTGACAACCATTTCTTCTTCAAAGGACACATCCCTGCTAACTTCGATCTGTCTATATGTTGGGATGTAAATTATATATGCCTTTGAAGATTCATTGTATCTTACGAAAGTTCCCTTCTTTCCTGAAGGTTCTAACTTTGTCCTCTTCTCCTTAGGCACATGTATATAGACTGGACATCCAAAGATCCGAAGGTGGCCCACTTCTGGTTTCACTCCTATGAAAGCTTCTTCCAGAGTCATGTTCTTCACAATCTTATGTGGGCATCTGTTTTGTACATATACAATTGTTATGGATGCTTCTTCCCATAAGAACATTGGTAGACTCTGGTCATGTATCATGGCTTTGGTTTCCTCCACAATTGTTCTGTTCTTTCTTTCTGCAACCCCATTTTGTTGAGGTTTGTAGGGAACCGTGAGCTCCCTCTTATTTACTGCTTCCTTGCAGAAATCATTAAATTTTGTAGAGGTATATTATCCACCATTATCTGATCTTGGGATCTTGATCCTCTTTCCTGACAAATTCTCGACGTGTGCTTTGAATTCTTTGAATTTATTGAGTACTTCCTTGGATTCCTTGGTCTTGAGAAAGTATATCCAAGTCTTATGTGAGTAGTCATCAATGAATGTTACATAATAATGATATATGCCCAATGAAGCAACAGTCATGGGAGAGCTCTATAATTTCCATTATGGTCTATCTGAAGCACTGGTAAACCTATCACTATATTCTTCAATGTTGGGAGAGCTCTATAATTCAGATGAGCTATCCTTTTGTGCCATAATTCACCCATGCTTGTAGATTCATAAACTAAGGCTTGAGTTGGTGGAGTGCTCAACCGGTACAATCTCTCCTCTCTTACACCAATTACCTTTGTTGTGTTCATACTTGAGTTCTTGTGCCAAGCAAGCACTTTCCCTTCTGAAAATGCAACTTTATATCCCTTGTCCTCCAAGGTTGACATGGAGATAATATTCCTTTTCATACCAGGTACATAGAGCACGTCACTCAAATGTAGTGTATCACTAGACTCTAGATGAAGGAATGTGGCCCTAGATCCCTTCACAGTGTAGTTAGCATCATCCCCAAGTACAACACGGAGATGGGAATCTTTCTCAACTAATTCTGAAATATTTTCTTTATAACCTGTCATATGTCTAGAAGCACCACTATCTATTAGCCAAGTATCACTAGTGGTGGGAACAGTACCTGATAATGTTGATATGAAGGGGAATTTTGTACGATATTCATTCCTTTTCTTCTTGTGATGATGGTCTTCTTCTACATCAGCAATTGAGGCTTCATGCTTCTTTTTGTTTGAACTTCGACAATTACTGGCGTAATGGCCATATGCCTTACACTTGTAGCATTGTATCTGAGATAAGTCCTTCTTCTTCTTCTGATCTAGAGGAGGACTTGATCTCCTACCTTGGTGCTTGTGATTGTAGAAATTTCTTCTCTTTCCCTTGCCTTTCTTGGCATGGGACATGAAGGCTTTATTCTCCTGAGGTTGAGTTCCATGAAGTCTCTGCCTTGTTTCTATCCTTATCTCTTCCTGAGTGTAATATGCCCATAACTTGTCAAATTTGGGTAGCTTTGTTCGACTACTTATGCTTTGAATGAATGACTCCCAAGATGGTGGGAGACCATTTAGAGTAGTAATGACAAGCTCCTTATCGTCAATGGGATCTCCACTTGTACTAAGCTTGTCCCTTAGTTCTATGATCCTCATGAAATATGAGGCAATGGATTCTAACTTGGATAGATTTCATGTTTGGTAGTTGGTTCCTCAATGTGAGGGTCACATTGATACTATTGTGTTCAAATAGATTCTTTAGGGTTTTGAACATCTTTCTAGTAGTCTTCTTTCTTGAGATTTGAGGAACCAAGTGATCTCTAATTGAGTCCACCAAAATCCTTCTTGTTCTGGCATGATTCTTCCTCCAGGGAGATTTGTCTTCTTCGGTTTCTAGTTATGGGACCTTCTCATTGACAAACTACAAGAGATCATTTTTTTCTAGTAAGAGAAGAACCCTAGACTTCCAAGAGATGAAGTTGGAAGCCCCTTCCAGACAATCTTCAACCTTCATTCCAATCATCCTGACTGCAGATCTAAAGCAGAAACCCTAGCAGAAGCTAGGTCAAAAATGAAAGTTGGATACTTGAAAAATTGACTCCGCGGGGAGATGCACCCTAGCAAGGCGAGTTGAGAAAAGGTAGGGCCGAGCCAAAACTGTGAAGGGAGTAGCTCAAAAACTAAAACCCTAATTTCTGTTGCAGCTATAGAATTAGGTCAAAAAATGAAAATTCTTAGAATTGGATTCTGCCTTCACCAAAATATGCGCCCTTCCTAGAGCGAAATTTCCAAGGCTCTTTTTTCTGCCAGAATGTTGAGTGAAGGCCTTGAAAGATGAAACCCTAGTTCCGGCAATGGCTTCTTCTAATACTGCGCTGATACCATGTTAGTTTTTCATACAATTACAATAAAATACAATAAGAATATCTTCTGAAGTTGCATAAAATCCAACATCTAAAAGGGTCCATCATTGGAGAGCATTGTCGAGCCTAAGTATGGACGCTAGTGTTAAAATTCCTGAACACATGATAATGATCCTAAACTGATTTCTAACCTGCCTAGTTAAGAAAACAAAAGGCCGAAATCTCTATAAAAACTGAAATCTGATTTTTTATAGGAACTGAAACATATCAAGCGGAAGAAAGTAGCAACAAGCACACAGATATAAAATTCAGATCACATCATTGTCTGTTAAACTTGAAAACAAGAATTACACTGAAAGCTTCAAATTCTACCCTTCACCCATTACTTCCTACTTTGAAAACCAAATAATAACAATAAAGACCCTGTCAATTTCTTTTTATAGAGGAGGCTAGGGTTGTACATTGGAAATGACCTAACCCTAAGCACTTAGGTTAGAGTGCCCAGGCTACGTGCATACATGGATGTGTTGGCCTCCTAGAGAACTATGCCTATAGTGGAATAGGCTACACATGCACCTCACATTCGCCCTCTCCTTGGGATCAGTGCCCTATATCTTTAATTATGAAAGAATGAAAGCGAACTTAGAATCAAAACTTAACTTAACTAGAAGTAGAAGTTGGAACTTGCTAAATTTGGGGCAACAGTAAACTGGACCTAATTGAAGGTGGTAGACGCATGACTTTAGCATGCATGCACCCTCTACCAAACATTAGTATATAACTCTATCTACTGCACCCTCATTAAACCCGTTCATTAATGCTGTAAGAGATGCTCAACGTGCTCTCTGTGCGTGTACCTGAAACTGTATTTCTGTTGTCTATAAGGCTGTTGTACAAATTGTTGTGTGAAACCTCTGCTAAAGTACCTACCACCATTCCTTCTCTGCGTGCACCCTGATCCTCTCTACTCACTGCTGCCATTAATGATGCTCCGGTGGACACTTCCTGAGGTACTGAAAATTCAATAGTTAGGTGGCCAATGCCTGCTGACCAGAACAAATGACACAGCAAGGCCACGTCACTCTTGCCGTGCTAGCAATCTGAGGTGACATAGCAGACAGGCCATAAAAGCCTCTTCTTATCTTATTTGTTATTTGATTACAAAGATGAATATAAATTCAATGAACTTTTTCTTTAAAATACCACGAATTTATTTAGTACTCTTCAAGAAAATGTACTCGAAAACATTATAATGATATTAAACACTTATTCAGCCTATAGGCTCCCTTTCTTATTCTAAAATAAAATTTTATTACAAAGTAGAATATGACGTTGGTAAAATATATCCCTTTTTTAATTTAGTACTCTCTTCTTAAAAAATGCACTTCATTATAATAATTATTAAAAAAACATTATAATAATATTAAATATTTATCCATAGTCTTTAGGCTCTCTTTCTTATTCTAAAATTTTACTGATTGGTTGGAATTGAAGACTTAATTCCCCCAAATCCTCCTACCCCACTACTAAAATCTATTCACTTCTACGAAGATCGATCTTTGAGATTTGGAGTTAATGGATTATCAATCTTGGGACGTGTCACTCTAAAGATTTGTAATTTTAGATGCCAAAGGCACCCTCACTATGAGAATCGAACATGGGCTAGTGATGGAAAACTCCCACCTATTACCACTTGAAAATAGCTCAACTGACTTAAATTTTGGCCATAGTCATAACAGTGAGTGTTTGACCTTAAGGATGACAAACAGGTGGCTTTGATCGACTTATACGTGCGTAGGGAGTGCAATGCAAACCTCACACATTCAACGACTACCCTCAAGTATCCTCATGTCAACCTCAGGAGCTAGACGCCCTCAAGAGAATTGAAACCCAGTCACTAGTGAAAAAAATCTTCATTCCTCACTAGTGGATCCAACCCTTTGGGAATTTATTTTCGTCATAATCATAAAAATTAGTGTTCAGTCTTAAGGATGACAAGAGGGTAAGCTTTGGTACACATATTTGTGCACGAGGAGTGCAATGCAAGCCTCGAGCATTTCACCACTACCTCAAAATACTCCCATGGTAACCTCAGGCATTGGATGCCCTCATGGGAATTGAACCTTAGTCACTGATGAAAACCTCACAACTCCTTATTGATGGATCCAACCCCTTTGGACTAAATTCTGGTTTTAGCCATAACAGTTAGTGTCTAGTCTTAAAGATGACAAGAGGGTGGGATTTGATCAACTCTAAGTTGCATGAAACGAGAAACAAGGATGAGTTTCTGAAATAGGGATGATTTGGAAACATGACCCCCCCAAATTTTGGAAATGGGTAAAGGCGATATGTGTGTGTGTGTGTGTGTGTGTGTTTTAAATTGATAAACAAGGACATTTAAAAAAAATGAATGTGAAACATAAATCATAAATCATACATGTCGATGAAGCATTGCCTATATCGGGATCCTTTTCATCAATAGCACCTTGTACCTCCCTCCTCTGGGATCTAGCCCTTGCCTCTAAGATCCTCCAAGGACATCAGTCAATGACTCAACACCCTACAATTTAGATGAAACTTCCTAATATAATCGTTAAAATAAGGTAGAAAAAGTTTCCCACGCTTAATAAGTGATTTTGCTTGAGTGAAGAGTACATTTTTATTAAGGTCATGACATAGGAGTTCAACAATCAACACCACCAACATCAAGGCACATACAAGGGTTGATGTCATTAATTAAATGCTAATCCCATACCCTCGTACATGATAGAATCTGGTGGGAAATTTGCAATCCTTAAATCCTGAAAACTGTTAAGTCTGTTGAATTCTAAATGGGATCTAAAATTCTACTTTTTGCATATGAAGTCTGATGAGGTTGGAACCACTCTCGAACATCCTGAAACAATTAATGGTAATGTTAAAAATTTAAGTAAAAGTGGCATTCTCCTTATATTTCATTTTCCATTCTTTAAGGAGAATGTCACTTTTACTTTAAGAATTTAATATTACCAATTACCACTGAATAGGGCGATTTTTTTTATCAGTCGAGAGATTTTTTTTGGAAAAGCCGCCTTTCGAACCAGATCTATACCAGAAACGCGTTTCCATACAGACAAAATGCATGTCCTTCTAGACAAACGCACCAATCCATGTGGAAATGCACTTCCATACCGTATGGCATGCATTTTTGTGTTTTGGGAAAGAAACGAGATAGGGACGTGGGGGGGTGGCCTTCCTACAACTTAGGATCCACTTATGTGTGTGTGGGGAGTGCAATGCAAGACTCATACATTTGACCACTACCTCTAGGTGCCCCCATTGCAACCTCAAGGGTTGGATGCCCTCGTGGGAATTGAACCTTGGTCACCAATGAAAAACTCTTCATTCCTCACTATAGGATCCAACCCCTTGGGCTCAAAAGTGGGAGGGTGCAACACTAAGACTTTCCCAAGAGGTCATCCATCCCAGTACAACAACCTCGACTTCCACGAGCCCCCAATTGTGCCCTCCACGATCGACCCTGATTATGCCCACAAAAAAATTGTCCCCCAATGACTGCCTATGCTTATAGGTACCCGCAACTTGATGGATATGAGGGCATTCTCTTAGGGCACATGATGTTTGAATTTGTGGCTAGTCCGAGGGCATGCGACGTCAGATTTTGTGCCTACTCTGAAGGCATGTCATGGAAGGCTACAACAAATTTGTGGAACACCAAACATCCATTTGGTGATCTACAAATGTGAGGGAATTACTTTGAGTGTTCACGACAAATTTGAGGGCACATAAAGGCACGCAACTCAATACAATTGGATGTGAATCTCATTCATGAGAGACCCGATGGTTGAACTTGTGAAGGAGTTGTTATCACATCCATAGTAGTCGAGCTACCATGATTGCAGAGCAGTTTAGTATATATTTTTGAGCTTTTATGTTACACAGTTTCAGTGAGATCATCTATGATGAGCAGTATTACTTATGATCACTCACACATCAGAGCAACCCCAGATCAGATATGCAGTAGACCTTATGCCATGATTGAGGCTCTTGACCTTAGATTTGATGACCGAGATGACCTTTTATTCCATATAGAGTAGTGCATTGCCCATAGTATCAGCAATAGTGTTTGAGTGGTTACAGGTGATCCAAATAGCAGATACATGTATATGGCCCAGCAGGTATATGGTGTGCATTGGTTTTATTATCTTTCTCTTTTGGTCATTTTGATAGCTTGACTTGGTATATAGTAATCATGATTTGGCAGTTTATCTATACAAAATGAATATGGTTGTTATTGATTATCTAAATGGTTGTATTACTTGCATATAGAGGTTCTTGTTTTATACTCATTGGTTTTTACCCTCTTAGGAGTGTGGGCATGTTCATCCCCACATTTTATGGCTTGCTAGCTTAGGCATCACCTTCACTTTCCCCAACCATCCATTATCTTTCACACTTTTTGGTTTTTACCATGACTTACACCTCAGCCTGTGATATGGAGGACTTCCCCACTTTTTCCTCTGTGTTGGATAGAATCCCTGTTAGTTTGTCTCAACTCTGAGTTGGAAACAAAACTTACACCTTGGTGAGTTGGATTTGATACCTTGATCACTCTGGTCAGTTGCCCCAATGTTTGGTCTTGATTGTAGAAAGTCCCCCTAGTTGTTTGAGTTGTGTTGGCTAAAAACTGAAGTAAACTATACTACCATCATTTGTGGAAACTTAAATGAATAAACACCCTGGATGAAAGCTTGAGTAGTTGTGTTGCTAAATACATGCAAGATCCCCAAAGGGTTGTGAAATTGAATAAATTGAAAACTTAAAACACCTTGGATGAAAGCTTTAGTAGTTGTGCTTCTAAGCACAGGTGAAATACCTAAAAGGGTTTTCAAATGAAACAATGTGGAAACTAAAAGCACCCTGGATGAAAGATTTAGTAGTTGTGCTTCTAAGCACAGGTGAAATCCCAAAAAAGGGTTGCATAGGCCTAATGAAAGAAGTGGTTAAATGTATGCTAAATCCAAAGACTGTTGGCCAAGGAAATGAAATATAATGATGTGATTTGTAGACATTTTCCAAGGTTGGATAAACACTTCTCTAAACAACTTATTCCATTTGTGAGGCACTGCCATTCCCTGTGTATATTTTATCCGACACATGCTTAAGTGTGTATTCCCTTTCCCTCATCCAGAGTATCACAACGTTGAGTCAGTTGAGTCATCCCCTTGTCCTAGCCTTGTATTTTTCACCTTCACCCTTTGCTAGTTGATTGATCATGTCTACAGAATGAGTTTATCCTTGAGGTTCTTTTGTAAAGTAAATAATTATTTGAACTTATGCTTTATAATATTATTAATTAAGTGCCACTGAATTGATGCTTAATGATTTAGGAATTGCTATGAGAATTAATAAAAGAGCATGTATTAACCATTTACACTTGCAACAGTAGGATTTTTCAGCCTGAGTCATATTTTGATCAATCTTGACCTGGTCAAAACCAGTTTGACCTGGTCAACCTTGGGATCTGTGATGAGTTGGACTAGTGATGATGTATGATGATGATTTCATGGGGGGTTCACTGGTGAGGCAATATCATATCACGTCCATTCATATTGGGGGGTTGAATACTCTTAAAAACCTCAAAAATATATTGCCCCGTATTAAGGGGTCAAGGGGGTTTTTTTATTTGACATAGTAATATAAATATTGGGGGTTATTTTATTCGGGAGTGTTGAGGAATAACCTCCAAATCATGGGATGGATTCATACGTCCAAATCACGATCCCGATAATTTCATAAAAATTAAAAAAATAAATTATACCAGCATTAAATGTTAAAATTGTGATTGCGGAAGTAATAAATGCTTGTTAAGGCAGTATTAAATAATAAAGTCATTAATGTATATAACAATTTAACTACTATGTCCTTTTAACTAATGATGCTTTAAGACAGTGATGTGTCTTACCCACGTCTTACCTCCATAAAAATTATTACAACACTAATTTGTTTGTAGTTGTAATAACAAATAAACAACATACCCATATAGGCCTAAGTTCTATAACTACAACTCTGAAACCATATGCAACATACCCAAATTTGCTAAAATAACAAATGAACAATACTTTCTATTCTATAATATTTTATCTGAATTACTCTTGTCATTGATAGAACTATGGCTTACTTACAGAGTTCTATATCCCTATTCAACATTCTTTACATTAGTTAAGAATAGTCTCCTATGTCATTACTTGTGACGACGATAACCAAATAGGACAATTACTTAACCTTGAAGTATTATTCCTATGAGTACTTACACAAGAGTATGCCATTAAAACCCATAACCTGCTATGTAGGAAAAGTTGCACTACTATTATATGGGTGTACATTTTTTTTCACATGATAGTTAAACCGGCGCTCAATGGTAGGCGAGAACGCCGAATAGGACGGGGTCTCGGGGTCGATCTTGGGTGGGGACGGCCACAGCCGACCGCCCCAGCCACCCAGCCATAACGGCGGCCCCAAATACTATTATATGGGTGTACATATATCCAAATACTAACAGAGTCATCACAGTGACCATTGGGTATTAATTTTACCCCTAACTATTTGTCATGGTCTACGATACCATCCTAAGGCTTAGTCTTTGACATTGGTACCCATTGTTTAGTCAATTCGATTTTGTATATAAGTATATGGTCGAGTGTGTGTATAAATTTATAACCACTCCTTCAAACTCTTAAACAACTCCTAAATAGAAGGTTGTAAGGGGAAAACATTATGTCGAAACGTTTGCATAGTATTCAGATCAATGGTTTCAATGTTGGGGTTAATAATTGTTCCATGTAGCACATGTCTTTGTCATATTGTTTTAAATGCATAAATTTAATGGGGTTAATATGCCAAATCTCTTGTCTTGACCCGATCCACAACATATCCATGCATTTACTCCTGATGTGGATTCAAACAAGGTGCTCCTGCGACGTGTACATTGTCTAGGGTCCCATCTTCTTCCACGGGTGTTTTGACTCACTCGGTGACTTCGATGTGTATCTCGTCTAGCCCCTTCCATACTCCATGAGCACAATAGGTGCATCTACCCATCTTCTTGGTCATAGGCATACCTTACCTTAGCCTTTTTGGAGGCACTATGGGTTCTCCATCTGATTGAGATTTGTTATTGGGACCATACAATGCCCATACAACTTATTAATTATACTCTGTTGCATACTTGGGGAATGTGCTTCCCTCTATACCGGTCTTCTTAGTCATTCTTTGTATTTTCCTTCCATCTCAGCAACTAGTATTGCTCCTGCTCAGACCCTAAGCACTATAGATTATCCCTCTCCATTATCACTTTACCCTTTAATTGTTAACATGGTGATGAACTAATTTTGTTCTGTGTGCTCGACTCAAGTGGAACGAGTCCTTTATCAATCCCATCCCTAAGTTTATGTAGCATCTTGAAGAAGGTAGTGTTTCCCAAGGTATTCCTTGTTATTCCCTTTTCATTGTACAAATGGTTTTCTTGTTGTTTTGTTAGATTGTTGTTTTGTTGGAAAAAAAGAATTGTTGGTATTCGCTATTTGAATCTCATTTACCACTAAGGGAGTAACTAGCTGTTTAAGTGAGCATGGTGGTATTCCTCTATTATCTCTTCTACCACTGAGGGTGTAACTAGTTGGTTAAGTTAGGGTGGTGATATTCCTCCATTATCACCCCTTCTATGGCCTTAAACTAGAATCATATCTCCTTGGAAATCGCCTCCCTAAAAGACACGGGACCTAGTCTATTAGAATTTAGCAATGTGAAATTAAACCATGATGATTTTGAAGGTTTAATCATTAATAGATAAGGGTCCTTCTCATATATATGTGAAAAAGGTGAAAAGGATACAATTTGATATCAACGAATGGATCAAAATTCACACATAAGAACCTCCTTACCCTAATATTTTTGTGAAATCAAAACCACTAAGCACACATACACTTTATCGAGGGAGGAGGAGGATACACTATTTTGTTTATAAATGAAGAAAGGAAAGTCAACCTTCATCTAACTAAATCCCAAACACAACATGAGGAATGTTGGCATCTTAAATCTTACAACTTTATTTAAAGGTAGGAGATCAAAATACCAAGTGCCTCCATAAGAAAGCCAACTAAAGAAGGATATCAAATTCCATTTGTGAAATATCCAAGATATCAAACTTTAAACAAATCGTAGATTAGACACATAAATTCTACAAAGACCACTTGAGAGAGCCAAATATATGTAGAGCTAAAGAACAAGGATATTCATGCACTTTGCAAAATCTTAAACAAGATAGATACAACAAAGAAATATTGAAACAAATATAAGAGGAAGAGTTAGAAAATCCATTCTCTATGTGAAACCAACAAAGTACCAAGGCAATATGTCTTCTCACCAAGTTTGAGCAATTAAAGGATTTGAAATTATATTGAAGCCGTTATAAAATTTCAGGTGCAATAATGGAATAATATAATGAAATTGACAATTAGATGTTATAAAAAAAACAATTCAAAAGTTGATTTTCTTTAATACTTTTTAAATTTCTCTTATCTTCTAAATTTGCTAAAAAATTCTCTCATTTTCTAATCTTTTTAATTTAATAAAAAAAATACTTATTATCTTCTCAATTTCTCTTTTAAAAAAAATATTATTTTATCTTCTAATCTTCTTAATTTAATAAAAAAGATACTTATTATCTTCTAAATTTCTCTCATCTTCTAAATTTAATAAAAACAAATTCTCTAATCTTCTAAATTTAAGATTAATTTAATAAAAAAAAATATTTATTATCTTCTAAATTTCTCTTCTCTTCTAAACTTAATAAAAAAATTATCTTATTTTCTAATATTTTCTTCTAAATTTAATAAAAAAAATTATCTTATTTTCTAATCTTTTAAATTTAATAAAAAAATACTTGTAATATTCAGCATTAAACAAGATTTTATCAACAAGTAATAAAAATATAATTAAAAATATTTTATCAGCTGGGTGGTCTTCAAGTAGTGGTCTGCCTAGAATATAGTTTAGCCTACCTGGAGTATAATTTCTTTTGTATACTCTATGGACGAAATAATATATTGAAAAAAAAATAATATTACACGTAGAAGCGTACAGATCTGGCCAGTAAGTGTTGTAACACTGGGGTTAGGTAAAACATGACTGTGTCACCCTCGTGCCACAGACGCCATTAAAATCTTATCTCCGTAATGACAAACACTAGCACTTTTCATTGCACGTAATCTCCAAAAATGTTTTGCACCCAGTCTCCAATAGGCCTGCTCCAGCTCAAACGTTTCCCGCTCTACCTGCTAGCTGCACATAGCAACACGTTATGAAGCATCACACATAACAAAATCTTAAAAAGATCTTAATAATAAATATGCAATAAATATTAGAGATAAGGTAATAAATATGCAATTTTTGCAAATCTTCGCAAATTTCATGGGCTATGCACATCGAAATATGTGCATATTTGTATAGCTTTAGTATTGCATATCTCCGACCTTACCAATATCGTCAACAAATATTGGAATTTTTTTATTTTAATATTCCAACCTCAAGTAATAAATGTATCATTTTAGCATTAATGAATGTTTATTGCAGATTAGCTACATTGATTTAAGGGTCTGAAGAAGCAAACTTGACTTTCATTTTGAAGCAGGCGATCGACTCAGCTCTGCGCTAAAGAATTTTCAGTTTTGCCATTCCTGTGTCATCTTGGAGCAAGAATTTCCAGTTTCTTGCCGTTCCTGTGTCATCTTGGAGCAAGAAAGTGCGGTCTTGGAGCAAGAAAGTGCGGTCTTGGAGCAAGAAAGAAAACTATTGGCCTGTGCATTAGAGGTAAGCAATATTCCAAAAACTATTCGCCTGTGCATTAGAGGTGAATAATAATCAATATTCCAAAAATGATTGTGACTTCCACGTTCTCATATTCATATACTTATATGCCACAAGATATAACTCTGTATATTGATTTTCTGTTGTGATTTGTCTGTGTCCATACCTTGAGTCTCAGCGTATGAGCAACTATTAAATATGTTTGATAAATTTGAATGTACTTTAGACTTCTGCGAATTCTTACGAGAATACAGGTCTTCAACACAGAATTGGGACTTATTGTTTTCTAGTACTTCTTATATGAATTCGCTGGTGCATGCTATATTCTACAATTAATTTGTATTTTTGCTACGGCTTGGTGATCTGAATGTTTGACTGCTTTATAGTTTCACATGTTGATTTGATGATTAGTAAACATTTGAATATCCTACTCTTCATTGTGTTAATATTTCTCTTCCATCTACACATTTTGAAACCCAGTGTTAACATCTCGGAAACAAGCCCTTCTGTTTTTCAGGTTAATTATTGAATGCATTTCAAACAGCTTTAAAAGTTTAGTTACAAGCTTAAATGAAGAGCCTAAAATGTAAAAACCCTTAGTTACATACCTTGAGTCTCAGCTTATGAGCAAGTATTAAATATGTTCGATAAATTTTGATACCCTCCGGTCTGACTAGTAAGTCTGTCCATTTCGCGCCACGAAATTTTTTATTGTTCTGTAGGAGCTCTCACTCGCATCCTGTATTACAGGAACATAAACTCAGAGTTGGAAGTTCATAGATATTTAACGACTAAGAGTCCATAACATTGAATGAACGAATCTTACTCTGAAATCTTTAGTAACTGGGAATTTCAGTACAGAAAGTGGGCGTATCCAATAGAGAGAAAGAATAATATTAACCTGGTCCTTCAATATGGGAAATTGACTCATGAAAGTGGGCGTAGCGAATGCCTCAGTGAATGTTCGACTTAGCAATTTAACCTGGGAAATTCGCTCTCCTTATCAGTCGAGCGTGCTTACCCACCCTCATGAAAGTGGGCGTTGTAAATGCTTAAGCGGCCCAAGAATATAGAAAATTTGCTATAGGGGTCTGGAAAATAAAGTTATCCTTCCTACGTTCACCTAGCCCTTAGAAGCTGGTAAATTTATTAGCAAAAGTGGGCGTCTAAAGATGATAGATAGTTCAAACGAACCTGGCCTTATGAAGACGGGAAATTGACTCATGAAACTGGGCGTATCTGAATGATAGAGAGAGGATGTTCACCTGGTCCCGGGACTCACTGGTCTCATAGTACAGGCTTCAGATGCAAAGATAGCCACTCTCGTTTCTCTTAATTCGCGAGCCCGTATAACAGAGAATTGTCCAGCTTACTCAGGATCAAACTAATAATAGCAGCGATTCAGACAACTAATAATAGTGATTCAGATTGTGTGCTTTGTTATAGATATTATCTTGCGCATGCCAACCTGAAATCATCGATATTGTTCTCATGGATAGAGTTCTGGAAGTGAGAATCATAGCGCTAGTGCAAGGGAAGATAAATCCACCTATGAAGCGATGATGACCATGAAGTGTCTCCAAAAGTCTAAAGAATTTAGGTGAATAATCTGCTTCCGATCAATCTCCACCAAAACTGGAGACAAATAAAATGGAAGAGGTGAACAAACAGAGGCCTTATCGATTGGGAATGTAGAAGAAATGGTGCCATTGTTGGAAGTTGAACTAATGCATATATTGATCAACTATGTCAGGTAAATTCAATTGAATTTGTGAATTTTTTAAGGAATATTTGTGCTTAGTGCATGAATATACTTATGTCTCTGCAAGTTTGGTCAATAAACTAATCAATCCATTATTGTAACTATAAAGTATGGCAATTTAATTACCAGACATGGTGAAGGAATAAAGTAGAAAATTACAAGTCGAGAACAACTTCGCTTTTGTAAATGAGATGAAGAGCCTAATGGTCGTGATTATGGAATTGGACATGGAATTGTTCTTGGGGTAGAAATCTAGAAGTGGGGAATTTTATGGATCCAAACTAGAGAGAAAGAGGAGCAGCGTGGTGGGTTCAGACCCTCTTTAGTGTAGTGCTAAAGAATAGAACAATCGCCATGAATGAAATTCCTTATCCCAAATAGATACTCATAGAATTTGAGCCGGAGGCCGATTGTCTGATATGTGACGATTAGAGTGAAGATAAATTTTATGGACAGTATTATCCTCTGTGTGCTAGAGAATCAACATAACATAGTGGGTTGTTTGATATGAATATTGCAAGCAGAGAATGCCATAATGTCTTTGAAGGTAATTCCCATCCCCATTTACATGCACACTACCACAAGCATCAAGGGTCCAGGGTAGACGTAATAGCATGTAACCTTTTCTAAGTCATAGAGGAGCATATTAATTTTAAAGGATGGAGCAATCATCTCGGAAACAAGCCCTTCTGTTTTTCAGGTTAATTATTGAATGCATTTCAAACAGCTTTAAAAGTTTAGTTACAAGCTTAAATGAAGAGCCTAAAATGTAAAAACCCTAGAAACACAGTCAGCCTAGCAAAGGTTTAACACTTGGGTTACGGCTATCATTTTGTTGCTCATAATCATAGAAGTATCACATTTCAATGATGGACTAATCCCTAAGACTTTCGCAGTAGCTAAGTATTGGCAGTGGCTACGAAGAGGTTTAAAAAGACTAAATCCATTAACCATAGAAATACTCAGAACCCTTTTTAAATCAACCAAATCGAATTTTACAAATTGGCTGAGACTTTAACAAAACTATGAGTTACAGCTCATAAAACAAATCTTTCCAATATCTTTTGCGTCACAGCTTAAAACAAAGGATTTTCACAACCTTTTGCACGACGGTATCTACAATTGCAAACCCAGACATATACTAGCTATTTATGACCTTGAGGTTAAACATTGAGGCTTACCGGATAGCTAGTATCCTTGCCTTCAAAACGAGTGCCGTGACTTTGAAGAGTAGAACCTGCCAACAATAATTTACACAAAGGTTAAACACGAGTTGCGAAAATCATTAGGAAGAAAAATACATTTCTAATCTAGTATCAATAGGAAATGAAGGAAGGAAAGTATGGTACATCACCTGAGTGTGTAACTTGCATCATTATACTCCAAGCATACAGTAGATAGTCCAAGCAACACTCCAACAGTTCCTGACGAGATAAGACCATACCAGTGCACTCAGAATTCTGAGCGAGCATGACACTAAACCAAATCCAACTCTGAAAGTTCCCAACAATTCTCCAGTAATTTTTCACAACGAAAGGTCGTCGTATCCAGACAATAAATGCTTCCTTGCATACCTGCTGAGACGCATCAGTTAGCTCATGCTCTAGATCCTGTAATTTTTCTTTCTTTTCCAAAAATTACTTTTCTTCCTCAACAAAAAGAGGCTTTACTCCTCCCCAATCAATTGTCACAGACTGTCTTAGCTCCTTGAACTTTCTAACCAAATCCCTGCCTCCCTTTGCCTGTTGAGCGACATCTTGAGCTGAACATGCGGCATTGCCCTCTCCAAATAGTTGACGAGGTAGTTTCACAGCACCGTCAAGCATTCGTGAATCCATCTCTGTCGTGCTAGGTAAGGGTAGCTTTCCTTGAGCCTGAAGAAATAATCTCAATTCAATGCTCTTCCTGATTACTGGATGAGCAGCCAATCTGCAAAGATATTTCTCCAGTGCTAATCTTCGCTGCTCAATAAATTCATGTTTCTGCATAACCTGGATTTCAACAACACTTTTGTCGGGACGGGGAGGAATGAAGAATACCCGATAGGATTCCGCAAGCCTATCAGCCAAAGTTAAGACAATGATTTCTGGGTTCTTGCTCATGGAGACGAGTCATTCGATTCGCTGAAGGATATAGAGAAGTTTAATCTAATAAATCCACCCATGAAAAATACAGTGCCTCTCTTTCCATACGGTTGAACTGCCATAATATTCATAGCTGACAATCCGGGAGTGTGAGCTTTCCATTGTCATGTAGAAGTGCATTTCCTTCTGGGAATGGGAGTGATGTTTGAAGTAGGGATTGAAAGAATGAAAAGTTTGTCGAGATGCATTATGGGCTGCGGCTAAAGCAAGGCATTTCTACCTCCTTGAACTTCCTCATTGCAATTCTTTTAACACTGCATTGTTTATGCGTTAACATGTAGCTGTTGTAACACGAGATAACTGACACCTGTCAACAACCACAGTTTTGTCTACTTTTTATGTAGCTGTTGTAACACGAGATAGCTGGCACCTGTCAACAACCACAGTTCTGTCTACTTTTTATGTAGCCGTTGTAACACGAGATAGCTGGCACCTGTCAACAACCACAGTTCTATCTACTTTTTATGGACCATACCTGTCAATGTTTTAAAATGGTTTTTAATTAGGTCATTTGATCTCGTGTCTAAATTAAAGGTTTATTCAACTTAATGCTAAGTGGTTGATAGAAATTAAAACAACATGGTATAGCTAAATTAATTAATTAAATTACTGGTTTTGGTTGAATTTAGTTGAATTTATAGTTTCCTATAAATGGAGAAATTAAGTTCTCCAACTTGTTAGAGGATTCTTGAAGCAAACGCAATTCCATAAGAATTTTGCCACTCCATATTTCTGGAAAAGTCTAGGGACTCTATATTTTGCAGCAGGCTCAAAACTAGAAATTTTTCGCTCAAGTTTTTATCAGAAAATACGACAGACAATAATTACATAATACAATTGCAAAGAGTTGGAGCGATTGGACCACTAAGAGAATTACCTATAGATGAGTGATGTGCAGTTGCTTAGAAAAGTTGGGATTCTTCCAATCAGATGATTGTGCAACAGGTTCACACCTTCCAATTTCACTAAATGACCAAACTCTGCTTCATTAAATGACCAAACTCTACAGGTATGATCTGTGTCAAATTGTTACGGCTGAGATCAAGTAATCCCAACACTTTCATCTACCCAAACGTTATCAGAAGTCTTCCTGTACTAAAATTATTTGAAGAAAGAGATAGTGTGCGCAATAGAGATAGGTCACTGAGAGATGGGAAAGGGTACCTTCCTGTCCTATTCCATCAAGAATTATGGCAACAACTCTTCTATTGTTTTGTCTGCACGAGATCCCTTTCGATGAGCATACCTTTTCCGAGTTCTTAACCGTCCAGTTGGACAACGATTGGCTGCGATCGCCTTTTGAATGCCAAAAGAGCCTCAACGTCCCTTTTATCATGAGCATCCATAATAGGAATGGATGAACTTGTAGCCGATTTCATGTATTCAAAATAAAATCTTCAGATTGATCGTCATGTAAACCATCTTCCCCTGATTATGGAAAGATGTTTGCTGCTTTCTTGAGTAAGTAAGCATTATATCCATGATTTCTCCTCGTCCCTCTCCAACGTCCTTCGAAGCTGATTTTATTAGCTATATATAATTATATAATTATTTGGCATCTCCGGTATTTGAACTTGAGATTAAGCAAAAACACAGTGTGATGAGAATAGCCGTGACAAATTCAAGCTTCCAAGAGGCCGCCATTGATAGAGAACCTTGCAGCTGCTCGGCCACCATTGATGGTGAATTTTGCAGATTGATGTTTTATGTTTGCTTGTTTTAAATAGTCGTTGGAGAGTAGCGCTTCAAAGCTGATGTAGAATGTAGAAGCAGTTGAATGGTTTGGTGAGTTATTAAAGCTACCATCAATTTCGATGACAGTTCAGTAATTGCTGTGCCATCAATAAAAATGAAAGAGACCTTAGTTGTCATTGTAGTCGTCCCAGCTGACATTGTAAGTGATATTTAAGAACATTCAAGTAGACATCAATGTCAAAACAGCTGATCGAGAGAGCAAAGAAGTGGACACTGTACTGTGCTGTAAAAGCTACCCTCATTTAAGAGAGGTGAGGGTCAGGGAATCTTATTTTTCGCGTCCGTTCTACATCTTTTCTCCACTGAATTCAATTCGATTCAATGCACTAAATACAAAATTAGTGTAGGGCATTTATGGCATGGCCTTGTTCATTGTGGTAATGTGGTTACTGGTAGTAGGTATTGGTCAGAAACATGTCATCCCACTTGCAGCCATCCCGATGTTAGGAAATTAGGGCACACATATTAAGCAAATTGACTCTGAAACAGTGAATGATATAAATAGAAACCAATACGAGTATTTAAGAGCTACCTATCCATCCGTAGGAATTCAATCTCTAAAATTCCATATCAGCTTATATAGTTTTGTAAATTTTATACTAATTAATGTTATGTGTCTTCATATCATGTTTATAATAATTTTTTTAATTAAATATATATTTTATTTCTGTATTTGTTATTTTAGAGGTTGATATATCATGTTTATAATAATTATGATAATAATTTTTTTTAAATAATTAATTAAATATATATTTTATTTGGAGATTTGTTAAATGTTGAGAGGACTAAATTTTATATATTTCAATAAAGTAATTATTAAGATGAATATGAATGGATTATAGCATTTACATGGTGCACAATTCATGTTTATATATTTAAATGATGTGATACAATAGCATTATGGAGTTCACCTAATTAGCTTTACATATTTATTTGAATCTCCATCGCGGGACTATGATACAATTAGCTAACTCTTATGGTTATTTTGGATCGATATATATATCACTTCTATACCATAGATTAGGCATATTTACTTTACAAGGTGTTGTGTAGATATTAAAACAAAACTATGAAATGTATATAGGAATTACATATATATATGATAGCTAAAATAAAAGGAGTAAGGCAATGCCTTCACTATAGTATTAATAATGAACAAATAATTGCATTTTTGTATATAGGAATTACATATATATATGATAGCTAAAATAAAAGAAGTAAGGCAATGCCTTCACTATAGTATACATAATGAAGAAATAATTGCATTTTTATAGATAACTCTTATGACAACTTTCTACGAATTGTAAGTATTGGAATTTCTGACAACTTTAAATAAGTGCCATAGATAGCAAGAAATGAAAGGCATATTCATTTTCTGTTGTAATCAAATAGGAAGAAAAACAGGTTTGATAAAGTGCCATAGATAGCAAGAAATGAAAGGCATAAGATGCAACTGGAATGTGTTTTTTTGTTACAATGCTACTTATCAGAGAATTACTACAGTGTTTGTTGTTATGCTGAAGAATATTGAATTGAGTATGCAAGGGAAGATCAAAGAGATTTGTAGAAAGTGTCACGCTGGGCTATAGCAATAGACTGGTCAAACAGCGGGCTAAATTTTACTTAAGTTTTGAAATCTAATTTTTAGTAGAGATTCTATCCATTACTAATTTGAGCCACAGCATCTAGCATTTGTAATTGTTTCTGTACTATTTGATGTGCCTCTATACTTTACCTGTGTTTATCTATAAACTAAGCCTTTAATTCTGCGGAGATTTGGCTGAGCGAATTTCCTGCACACCTGGCTGCTGATGCAATGTTCGAACCAGCAATATTGCACAGTAAAGCAAAAAATTCAAACTGGCAAATGAGCTTTTTGAAGACGTAAAAACAAGGAGAAAAATAGTCTATCCGGGCTGCAGCGTGGGGATGTTCATTTAGGTCTGTTTTAATTGCCATTCATTCTCGGGTGGGGTATTTCATGGACGTTTGTATTAAAACCATTTATCCATTCACTGGATAATGGTTAGCATCATGTCTATTTTTCTTAAAAAACAGTCCAAACTTATAGTATTCAGACAATAGAAGAACAAAAAGACAATGGAAGAACAAATTAATGAAGCATATTATTGATGAGAAAAAGCTGTGTTTGCTTATTCATTGACAAGAACGAAAACACCTGGAAAAGACCTGGATATGCAGCCTTGTTGCGATTTGTGATCAAATCGAAAGTTTCAGTGTGGTTGGATACCAAGCCTTTCAATCTCAACCAAGAACAGTATTGAATCTGGAAAGAAAATTCAGAACTGTTTTGTGGTTGTTAATCTATATTTAAAACATATATTCTGTATTTAAAACATCTACCAACCCTTTCAATCTAAGCCAGTTACAGTATACCTCTAATAGATCTCTCCCTCCCCTCACAATATACTGTGCAATTTACAAAAACTTTGTTTACCTATAGGACAATAGAACAAAAGTAGTGTTCTCCAGCAA
This sequence comes from Larix kaempferi, assembly GCA_027924585.1. Taxonomy (NCBI): domain Eukaryota; kingdom Viridiplantae; phylum Streptophyta; class Pinopsida; order Pinales; family Pinaceae; genus Larix; species Larix kaempferi. The sequence goes on along the minus strand of BSBM01000040.1, from coordinate 4,615,868 downwards.
GCATACCAAAAGCAGTAAACTGCTTCACTTTCACACTTGGATTACATATTTTGGAGCAGGGACTAGCTGCTTTGCAGCTATTTCTCTTGTTATTATTATGGTAGAATTATTATTATTATTATGTATTTTTAAACATTTTAATTCTTTTTAATTTAATTTATTACTATTGTGATACATCTACTTAGTTTTTAATTGTATTTTATTTTTGCAATAATTCTCTTAAAAAATACATTGCATATTTATATATTTTATGTACTTTCAAGCCTCCTCTTTTAGAAGATTAAGTTTATTCACACATTCTTTGATGAAGATAATGATGACCTTATTAACATCCCACTTTAGTATATAGACTTCAAAAAATGTAAGGAATCATTTGGTTTTCTTTAAAATTATATTTATGTGTTTGAAAAACTCGAAGAAAATCATTTCTAGATTGTCATAGTTGTGACAAGTTAAAAGGTTAGAAATGTCAATATTGTAAGAGAGTATCCCAAAGCAAGGAAGATGCCCCTATGCACCATTTCACCCAAGGAAGTGGCCTGTGATCAATATAAAAGTGATTCTGAGTTCTGTCATTTCTGCTATTTCGCATATTTTTATTAAGTAATTGTTGCAGGTGCATCACATCTGGTATCAGAGCACTTTCTTGGGCTCGCTGAGTGAATTTCTGCCAAAATTTTTTTTTCGCATATGTTGCAGGTTCGGATTTGGGAATAATCCCTATCTGCTTAACTGTGGGAAGTACTTGGGCATAAGCCCTAAAACTCATTGTGAGGAGTACCACAGGAACCCCGAAGTAGCTGGCCCATTGAGAGGACCTGCCAGCGAAAAGGGCAACGACCCCTACCTGATTGACTAGTTCCCACCCGTGAGGTAAACCAAGAGCTGTCATTTGTGGCAAAGCGGTTATCAGTTTTACCTGAGCCGTGGAGTGAGGGGTACCGCCCCAATACGCAAGCCGTCAGACAGCATTGGTGGCCGAGTGAAACCCTTGAACTGTTAGGAAGCCGCACATACCTGGGGTCCATATTTATTTTCAGCTGAACTGTTGACGATCGTTGCTGCACCGTTTTAAATCCAGTCGTTCAGATCCATTTTGCAAGCTGTTCCAGATCCAGCCATTTTCAATCCATTCGGCGCCGTTTCAGATCCCTTCTGAGCTGTAGTCGCTCCAGTCTGAAAAAAAAAAAAGAGTATAAAATTCAATTTTTTCCCCATGTCTCCCTTGTTTTCACTCTGTTTCCCTTGAAATTTTTGGGGAACCCCTATCATTCCATTCTACATATTTCATTCCTGAGGACCCTATCCTCAATTCCCCTTCCCAAAGCCCGAAATCTCACATTTGTCTATTTTTAGGGTTTGCCATAACTTCCTCAGATTTCACCCAATCACCTTCAAATCAAGAAGTCCCCCCCCCCCACCTCAAAGGTCCTTCCCCATGGGTTCATCGAATTCCCATTCTCCACTATGAATCCCCACACTTCATTTATGAGTCACCTACCCATTGTGTTACAAGTATCGATATGGAAATCATATCATGCCTATGGGGGAAAGATTCCATATGTAAGTCTTGTGTGATGGCATAGTGGGGCATGCATATCCAATGAATGGGACTATTATGGCCCACCCATTTGTTGAATGTCTAGTGGATCTATTGGGAATGTTATTTAATATCTACAAGAGGCTGTTAATTATCTATTGAATAAACCGAATATTTATCAGTTTTTCTAGTTCAATGAATTTCCTTCTATATAAATTCAATTTTAGTTTGAATGTTTCAACTCCACTTTGACAAATGTATGTTATATCCAATCTTTTGAAAAATGTTTTTATATATTTATCCATTTTTATCTAACTAAAAGGTACATGTGGATGGAAATGCAGATGGATCCAGACAATCATTTCGACTTTGTAATTGTAACTAGTGAAGAACATTCTACCCTTGGCATAGTTAGGTGTCAATCAGATGCTACTTTTGCAGAAATCCGTCAAGAAATTGTGCTTGATAATATCATTGGATATCCTTTTGAGTTTACCAACAATCAAGGATATACTTTAAATGCAACACAAGAGAAAAGATGGAAAGCTACAAAAACACCTATAGGCATCAAGAGGAAACTAGACACATTGGATACTGAAGCGTTGCAATCAATGGTAATGGAAAGAACACCAAATGTTGAAATCATCGAAGAGAACATGGAGGAACCTATGCATAAACAAGCAAGAGTTGAAGTTGAGTGTGATTCGATAGAACAAAACATAGGTGTTGATTCTACTATATTGGCATCTTGGGAAGAAAAAGTGAATAGTTTAATGGAAGAGTTTGTTGAGGAGAAGGTTACTCTTAAAGTATATTCAGAAAATGGAACATCTAAAATAAAGATACGTTGTGAAAGTTGTGGTATTGATTATGGAACAGGGGAAATATCTTTAGCAGCACGGACACTTCGCAACTTCAAAAACAATCACATGAAAACAAGGGCCCATCAACGTAACATTTCAAGGGTGGGAAGTAGTGAAACTCCTTCATGTAACATAGAAAGGAAGACATCAATGGTTGGAGATCGAATTGAGATTGATAAAGCCATCAAAATACTAGATGATTTCAACAAGACACAAGATCCAAATTTGTTCAAAGTGGTGGAAGCAACACTTGCAGGATACGAGGACAAGAGAAAAGTAAAAGTGGAATGTACACAGTGCAATAAATGGTTTTATTTAGTACCACCAAGTGGTAAATTGTTAGTTCTCTAAATGAACATATGAAATCAAACAAGCACATTTCTACTACAAATGAGGCTTCACATAATACAATTGGGTTGAGGACTGGCATAGTTGGGAGACCCAAGAAGCCTACCAATGATAAGTCCCAACAGAGTTTGACTAGGTTCTTGGTCCCATCATCAACACCACTATCACATAGGGGTTCTACAAGTGCAAATCCTTCTACTTCAGGTATGTTAATTTCACAAGCTTATTTAATTTGAATATGACATTGAACATAATTTTATTTTTTATCTTCAAATTTATTTGCTTTTATTGTATTATTGTAGATCATTTATCTCCCTTGATACTACAATGTTGGGGGTATTGGTATCCATATATTGATAGAAATGGGGAGAGATTGAACACAAAAATCCTAATGGATGATCAAATGGGTGGGAAATTATGGGCCATAGAGAAGCATACCAAGAGGATGCTATGTTATCATGGTACAGAATGTCGTATTGATGGTACATATAGGCATATTCATTGTCAGAGGGCTTCTGAAACAGGGATACCTTTTGAATCATTGACATGCAAGTTTTGTAAGTTGATTCCAGACTGTGATGACTTTAGGATGCGTTTATATCGTGAATCAAGGAGCCCCATTAAAAGACATGGGCGAGATATAGGGAAAGGGAGAAGATTAGACTTTTTGACTCAAACTGAGCTCAGAAATGTTGCAAGGGTTACAAATACTAGCTATAGATCAACAATGAGGGCTCTTTGGTGGGAGAGGACAAAGGTTGCTATACTCTCTATTAGAATAAGGTCCCTAAAGGACAAGTTGTTCGAATCTACAGAAAGGAAAGATGTATTTAGGTTTTGCAAGGATGTGTGTGAGGCACATAGACAAGGAAAATTACAAGGTAAAGATGCCGTTTGGGAATTTGTCAAAGATATCTTTCACAACCTGACACGTCCAAAAGCAGGGAGAAGGTATGGTGCATCCACTAAATCCATTTATGAGATGATTAAGTTATGGGGGGGTCCTAGATTGCATAGCTTCATTAGCTTGAATTTAGATGGTCCTTCAATATCTACAACTTTAAGGCAAGTGAGAAAATCACTGTCATATATCCCAGGGGAGCATGAGTACATTTTTGAGGCACTTGGAAAGGTTTATGCTTCTTATAAATCCAAACATGGTATAGAGGGTCCGATTCCTGTATGCCTTGCTGAAGATGAGACCGTTGTGAAAAAATATGTTAGGTGGGTAGCAAAAAGTGATACTTTGGTTGGTTTTTGTGGTAATAAAGAAAATCATCAATGCCAATCACATTTCTTAGTGACTGTGGGCGAGGGAGCTGAAAGCTATGATGTTATTACAGACACTTTTAAGAACAGTGTAATTGGTCATTATGCACGTGTCATTATTGTAAACCCTTTACATGAAAAGCTTCCCCGTTTGGTTGTGGTTGTTCATCCAACATGCAATAGGTTCGATGCAAATTTTGTTGCCAAGCAATGGGAAAAAATAGAAGTTATGTGGAGGAAACACGTGGAAAATTGTTTGGGACCTATTATTGGTCATTCATCTGATGGGGATAGTAGAAGAAGACAACTTATGTTGAAGGCTTATTCTTCAACAAAAGGTATTCGATATCAAATCCCTTGGGAAGGGTGGAGGCTGTCTGGGTTGCATGATGGTGGCAACGTAATAGGACTACATGACCAGGATTACATACACAACGGGAAAAAGCTAATCAATCCTTTGTTTAGTGACCGACGAGATTTGATCCTTGGAGAAGAGTTGGTAAGTTTTAATCATGTCAGAATGGTTTATAACACTTTTAAAGTGGATGATCACAAGCTTAAAATTGAAGATATAGAGAGGATGGATCGACAAAATTGGGGTTCAGCGCAACGCATTGCTTCAAGGCATGTTCAAAGGTGTTTAAAAAAGATGAGAAGTACAACGAGTGGTAGGGCAGAGAGAACACTAGGTACAGAGATTTATCTAATGATTGTTGCTGACTACATTGACATTTTTATGTCTCATAGTTTGACTCTTTGGGAAAGAGTGCGAAATGCTTCAAGAGTTCAACATTTCTTTTTGTTATGGTTATGTTGGGTACGGAAACAATCTCATGTTAATGCCAACATAAATTTCATTAGTAGAGAGGCATATCAGGATGTGAAAATTTCGTGCCACTTTGCGGTTTTATTGATGAGATTGTTTCGAGACCACTACTCTAACTTGCCATGTGTATTGCACTTGACTGGGTCAAATGTGTGTGAGAACTTCTTTAGCAAAGTTGGTGGGATGGTTGGATCAGAGAGGGCCTATGATTTCACTAACTTGCTTCATGTTGTTGGAACTCTTAATAGAGTTGCCGAAGAAGAATCAAATCCACAAGGGCTTCGCTTTAATAAATCTCATAAAAAACAAGAAAGCATCTGGAATAAATTGCACCAACAAACAACAGAGAATCATGATGTATTATCTGATTATGGTCTAATATCTACAGATGATAAAATTATAGAAGCTCTGAAAGTAGGATTGAATGATGCGCAAAACCTTTTATCAAGATTTGGCATGCAACCAGAAGGACACACACAATCTTCTTGGTGGTTTAAACCATGGACAGAGGATCAAAACTATCCAACATTCCAAGTAGTGGATGAAGTAGTGAATGAAGTAGTTGATGGTTCTACACCGAATAACTCCAACTCAATATTCCAACCTTCATCTTCATCCATACTCAATGTTAGTGAATTGCAAACAATGGAAAGTGAGTGGAGGCATGAGTTGGATGAAATTTTAGATACCATTGATGATAATGTGAACACAACTACCAAACCAGTGGTAGAGCTTGATGGTAAGGATATGTTCAAATCTTGTTTGGTTAGTCAGTTGAATGGAAATCCAACATTATCCAAAGATAGGTTGACTAGAGTGAGAAATGGGGTCTACTTTAGGCGAGATGAAAGGGCTTCAAAAAAGGGTGTTTCAATCGGCTTTGGAATTGGATCGGACTGCGGGGTGTTGTTTGAGAGCAACTCAATACCTATAGTTGAACGTGCCACAAGAAAAGGTGTTTCTCGAAGTACCAAAGAAGGTGTTTCTTGTGGAACTTGGTACATTGGAAGGGTTCAAAGAATAAGAAAGAAGGATGGAAATAAGGTGTTTGATTACCATAATGACATTGATCTTTTGGATAGGCCAGAAGGTGTTGAGCTTCAGTTTTGTTGGTACAATAAAATAAAAGGGAAACACTTGTACAAGTATGATTTGACAGATCATTTTTTTGTACAACTTGAATCTGTTATAGCAATGGCCAACTTATCATACAACAATAGGAATGACACATACAAATTAGAAGAAAGAGATTACAAAGTTTTTTCTGATTTTGTCAGAAATCTCAACAAGGTTAATTTAAAGTTTATTGTAATTTATTTTTCCTTATTCATTCCCATTTAATAGATAATTTATAAATAATTATTGGTTGTATTTTTGTTGATTTCATGTAGTAATACCATCTTGATTTTATATTTTTTGGCCTCAGGTGCAGTGAACCCTTCGAATGGTGAATTTTGGGATAAACCAACCTAATTTTTTCCACCTACTTTTTTGTGTAAGTTTCTTTGACCATTCATCTTTTGTAGTTGTATTTCAGCTTTCAAGATAGATATTGTGCTAGTGTAACCATCCATCTTATGATTTTAAATCGGATTTCAATACAGATTTGGATTTCACATGATGATTTGATTGTTACAGGTACCCGGGTTGATGCAAATTCATGTGTCATTCATGATGTCAACCTCATGTCAACGAGATTTAAAAATCAAGGCTAAAGGTGTTGGAAGGTTTTCAATCAAGCAAATTGACATTTTGGAAGTTGGATAACTTGCTTTCCTCTATACTAGTGGTCATTTAGAGCTGATGTCAAGATCATTTGATCAAATACTTTATATTTACATGTTTTCAAAATTCAGGGCAATGCCCTCTTTAAACTTTTAGTAGTTTTTTAGTACTAGAAATGGAGAAGGTGACTCTTTTGAGTACAATTTATATCATACATAGCATCATATCTTTAAGATAAACTAATACTCTTGATTTAACAATGATTTTGACTTATCATATCTTCCGTTTTGCTTAATAAAAATATATGTGAATGTTTTATAATTAATTTAAACTTTATGGATTTATGTGTTAGTTAATTTTTTTCATCATTTCTTCTTCCAGCAAAGACTTGAAGGTCTTTGTAAAGATCTCGGAGCAAATTCTGCAATGTATTTGGATTTTTAAAATTTCGATAATATTGCAACTATTACTATTAACTCTGCTCTATGTTTTATTTTTGTGGGGTTACTCTTTTTGTTGCTTGGCGAAGTTATTTAGATATGAGGTATGATTCTTGGAATAGCATGCATTACAATATTAGAATTTTGTGGCACTGAGATAACCATGGTGGTAGTATTTTGTTTTTTTTATGTAGAATGTTATTGATGTGATGTCCAAAAGGTCAATGTTACCACTTATGAATATGTATGCAAGATTTTACGCTTTCTTTGTAATTGAGGTTGAGTTTTCTAGTGTTAAAAGTGAGTAAAGCTTGTAACATTATACCTTTTGTTGTTCTATATGAGGCCAATTTCCAAAGTGTGTTTCTTTTCTAGCTATAAGTCACGTTGTAGCCTATGAAACTGTTCAGTATGTTTGAGTGTGCTTTTGGTTCCTTGTCAACTCCAAGGTTAAGAGATGTAGCTAATCGAGAATTCTGGAGTTGAACAATTATATTGTAATTTTTGTAGGCATTCTAGTAAAAGATTTAACTCTTCATTTTTTAGGTTGGGGTTTAGGTGGGTATTGAGATTCAATCAGACCTTGTTCCATGACAAGAAAGAAAAGTGAGATCTTGGATCACTGGAACCAAGAAAAGTTAGATCAATCTTTCTTAACTAATAATTTATTTCAACTTTTTGTATTCTTCTTTAACATTTTCACATTTCCAGTTAAGAATAGTTATTAGATTGATTTATATTTGGCACATTCATAATTGAAATTTCAATTCTTATATGCAAGGCATCCTTCTTAATATTGTATTGGAACTGACATGAACATAGGTGAAAATCTAAATCCTTGTTTACATACATTATATGTTATTATTACCATGAAATGGTATCATATAAGTTTCACCATCTGTGTATCTTTATATCTATTGCATGATTGAAACTTAATAATGGATATTTTTTCCTCTCTCTTAAAGATAAAAAGAATTAGATATATTAACCCACGAAAAGGTAACTAAATGTTTCTAATTCCCTTGATTGCAAGAATAAATGTAGAGGAAGTAGAGGTAATTCATTGAATCTTGTGAATGACCCAAATCCAAGATATGCACATGATCATATGGTGTTATTGGAAAGTAAGAGGAATTTTTCTATGTTCATTTGGGTTCAAACATCAATGATGATTGTTTTAATAGGAAGGTAGGGAAGTCCATCCACGAAAGGGTTTCAATTTTGTATTTTTATGGAGTTTATTTTATTAAGCTTATAAAAAACATGAGCTCTCTAAGGATATATTTGTATTTACATGATATAAAATTGGTAGATTGGTAGGTTGTGGTTTGAAACATCTGTAATTCTCATCTTTTATAAGCATTGCACTGACTATTGGACTATCTATCTTGTACTTTCTTTGTTACATTGATCTCTTAACGGGTTTCCTTTTACTCATTTTACCTTCCCCATTACTATTTCATTGGGTCTTCCACTATCCAATGCTACAAATTGATCAGTCGTCCCTACAATCTTAGTGGGATCATTGTTAGCATTATACTACTACTTTCTTTAGCATCTTGTTTGGTTATACTAAGATGCATTAGGATCCTGTTTGTTACACCTTGATAATATGATATAAAGGGGGTATTAAAAATGGGTTGATAAAAATGGATACCTACAATATCTGGTGAAAATAGAGGTTTTCTTAATTGGAAAGGTATATTGGGAGGGGGGTTCAACAATACAATTTCAGGAGGGATTTTCCAATATTTAGTGAAATTAGGGATATTCTTTAATATCCTGCGAACGATGGTGCTATGTAACAATTTCACTGAGTGAACCCCCCGTGGATGATTTATAGTCCTTTGATACACCTTTGATGGCTCCATATAGTGGATACAGGTTTCAAATGATGGTTGATGCACTTTTTTTATTGATTATTATTGTTCCCAGACCATTATATTATTATTGTCCAAGTATGACTGAGGCTACAGATAATCTTACAAGTTTCCATAGTGTGTATGGGTACTCATCTCTAGTAGATTAGGACCTTCTAAGTCTATTGAGACACTCAGTTATCAGTTTTAGGCACTCTTAGAGAAGATATTGGCATATTTTCACTTTTGGCCAGTTTTGCCATGCGAAATGGCCTGAACAGCAGCAGCCTTGAGCTTGCTTGTTTGCCTATGGAGCTACAGAGGAGAGGGGTGGTCCATCTACTTGCTATTACCATATTACCCTCTCTCCAGACATGGGGGTGAAGTCAAATTTTGTGCTCGGGCATCCGACAATGCGTTTCAGGAATAAAAAGGTCATTTAGCAAATCAATTTGGGATATTGAGGCAAGGTTTCGGCATGAGGTCTATTCAAAGGTCACCTATGATGTATCCCACTCCTTCCAGATCAACTTGAAACCTTCAGTGGGGTCCATACAGTCTTCGGATTGTCATTTGATGCATTCTTCTCTCAGCTTAGGGGGCCAAGAATTGATCATTTGTTCACTTGGACATGTTATTGATTCATATGTTATATTATTGTGCCATGGGGTGATGTTAGTGAAGGATAATAAAGCGTCCTAGCCCCACCATGTGCTCCTAGTTGCTTGTCCTTGTCATCTTATGTGTCACACTTGTATTTTAGTCACTTTTATGTGGTGCGCACCCCCCTAGGGCATCTTTTAGTGAGTGTGCACCCCCCTCGTGTGAGTGATCCATGTTATTTTGTACCGGCTCATCTTAGCTGTTGATTGTATTATTTTTATCTTTTGATCTCAACCACTCATTCAGAAAGTGGTTAGGGTTTTGGTCTCTCTCCTCCTATTTAAGGAATAGACCCCCCTATTGTAAAGGCACCTTTGGGCTCTGGAAATACTGGAATAAAATACTATTTTTGTGGATCTGCTTCACTTGCTTTGATAGGATGATCTTGTACATGATTATACATCTTTTTCTTTAGACATATTTACTTTTCACAGGTGATTTTGACAGTTACAGATGGAGGCCGAATTGACTAGTTGCAGGGGTGTGAATTGCTTGAAAGGAAGATTGTTGGGGTTTCTCACATCCCCCTTGGGAAAGACGTTTTCATATTGAAGGGAAATTTTCAATTGTGCTTTGTCCTTTGATTTACTTCTTTTGATATGCCATGCTTAGATCTTGCTTACTTATGAATCAAATCTCATGTTACGTATGCAGGTGAAGTAGGACGGTTTTCCTCCTTAGGCTTGGATGTTTAGCTTGGAATCACTTGGATCTAGCTTGGAATTGTAACTATATGCAAGGATCATCAATGTACCTAGATAATATTTAAAACCCACCTAGATAATATTTAATAAATATTGGATCTAAATTTTGGCGGGCATTTGACTCCATTTACCGCCTCATCTAAGGCACTGGGCCTCTCCAAGGGAGGCTACACTTGTTGGGTAGGTGGGCTTTTGCTAGATCTACATTGTGGGTATTGCTTGTTCCTTCTCAAATTTATAGATCCACTGAGTAGAAACCCCTCTAGTGAAATTTCACTTTGATCTTTACCTTGTGGGCCCCATTTTGACCATTTTCCACATTTTAAGGGTGGGCCCCACTTGTGTCTTTCTACTTGGAATTAGATCTATCTAGATATACTATGTCACGTCCCCTCCCGTGGACCCAATTCGAGGAAGGGAACATGATACAAAAATCTGGGCTTTTACATAAACTCAGCCCATTCATTAGATTCATACAAATAAAATCTAGAGTGTGCAGATGCAAATCAAGCAAATATGCACAGCGTAATAAAACATCATCCACACACATTTCATACTCATCCATCATATCAAAATATTCATCAAATTAAACATTGCGGAAGTAAATACACATAGATAATACTTATCTTCTTTGTGCAATTGTCCCAAGCAACTAGCTATGTTGCTGCAACGTTCCACCCAACCGTAGGTCTCTGCCCAGCTTGTATTACTTCAGCACTCAGAGACCACCCCCGAGATAGGAATGATTTCTACAAGGAAAAGGGGACACTCAAACTCATACACAGCCAAGGAATCATTGCATTTAAGCCAAGCCAGTCCACAGCTAGGTTTATCAGGCTAAATCTAAACCCTCTTCATCTCTGGATACTTGCATTCAAGCTCAAGCCAAAGCAATGGATACCCATAACCCATACCCCAACATACTCTTTTCTCACACAGAAAGCACAATCATTGGGCATGGATACACATGTTTAACAATGGGATTTACACGGATGGCCATGGGTTTTCCCAAATTGTTTCCAGCCAAAAACGGATTGTGGGATGGGGAAAACAATCACAGGGAGGAAAATGATTTCTTCCCCAACTATCTAAGCATTCAACGGCCCAAATGGTCTCTATGGAACGCCAATTTGATTCCCCTTCTTCCCCACTAGTATACAACACAAAAAGGCCCTTCTCCCAGCTGAGAATGAAGGAAAACACATAATTTCGATGGGGAAAAACGCCTAGCCAGCTCCCAACTCGTGAGAGAGCCAAACTGGTTGATGGGTAATGGCTTGGGAAGCAATTCATGGATATTTTCTTGCCCAAGAAGCCAAACATGATTTTCCATGAAGGGTGGCTTTCCCATACCCGAATTTGGACAGCCATACCTCTCCATTCCCCAAGGTATTAACTACTTCACCCAACTCTTGGGAGAAATGAATGATTGGATACAAAAGTCAACATGGGTAGTTGAGGGTTTTATGGGTTCTCTCATTGACACTTGGCTTGACTTGATTGGCTCAAGGGTTTGAATGTTTCCCTCCCAATTCCTTGTAAAATCATGCCCCCGTCTCTTGTTGCATTGCATAGCTAGTTGTGGGTATTTCATTAAAATGCATATTTATATGATATTTGAAATTCCATTGTGTCTCACTAGCACATAAACCATATGCATCACTAAATCGATGGCGGGGCCTTGGCCTTGAGCTCCTCAGCATGATTTTATAACAATATTACATCATTTACATTTTAATGCAATGGGGTCAAAATCAGGATATGACATACTGATCTAAAGCCCTAAGTGGCCTAATCTTTCCTTGGTTGAACATTTGTGCATCCCCTAAGCCTCTTCAACGAAGCCCTAATTCCTTGGGTCCACTTAATAATCGTAGATTTAGATCTATTCACTCTTGATCTCTTCCTATTTCATATTTCACATTTCCCTAGAGGTCTTGAGTAGGTTCGCTAGCCTTCATTCATTAGTTGGGGTCTCCCCCTTGGTCTTGCTTAGGCTATATTTAAAGTGAAGAGTGCCTCGGTTAATGCGACACCCAATTGCATTGGGAACCGCGGCATCTCTTGGGTCACATCTTCAGTTGTCCAACACCTCTACCATCTTGGATAGAATCACCTTTTGGGACAACTACAAGTTGTGTGATAACAATATTGAAGGGTGTGCAGTGCTTCCTTCATACCCCAAGTGGATTGTTTGGTCGAGCCTGCTCATGGACTCCTAGCTCCTTGATCAATGCCCTCGGGGGATTCACCACTTCAGCCCATTATGTTGACCCCATTACAGACCCTTCGACCTTCTCCAATACTACAAACAGGCATATTTGTAGCTAAGGAAGGAATGGTAGACACAATTGTTGGGGAAGGCATGGGAATTAAGGCACTCACAGGGATCACCAATTCAAAGACAAAACTCAAGGAATGGGGACAACAAGAGAATTATCCAAGGATTAATTACTAGATTAGAACTCCTAGAATCATCAAACTTAGTATTGTAGGAAGAGATCAATGAACTCACAAACAAGGTAACAAATGTTGAATCCGAAATACATCACTGAATAAAATACTAAATGAAAACAATCTGTAAGAGGCCCTTCACCCACCGAATGACACTTTACACACATAAATTATCAATCTTAACAACAATCATGAGGAGATCAGATCCCAGCAAGCCACTTTTAAACATGAAACTGAAACACATATCAACTCATGGGCACAGATAGTTAGAGGAAGGGATTCCCTTCCTCCCTTTGCAACAGTTGAGGAGGTAGTACAGGCTAATCTCATGGAGGAGCATACTAGGCAGGTGTGGAAATTAAACCTCAAGGTGAGGGACTCCCTTTACCTCTTCCACCTTGGGACCCCGTGATAGTGGGGACCTCACTTCTCAAGGATAATCTAGAACTCCCAAATGTAACTTTGGATTGACCTTGGCTTGGATTCGACTCCACTCTTTTTCTTTGATTCAAGTCTGCGACCAATCAACTTCGATCCCTTAGAGCTAAGCAAAATTTGTTCTCCCTTCCTAGTAAGATATTCCTTGATGAATATCTCACCATATCACAAGTTACAATGCTCAAGCACTCCAGGGAGTTGGTTACAATAGCACGAGAGGCTAGGAAATGGGTAGTCATCATGAACCTTAGAGCAATCATTAGGGACTCTTTCCCACCTTGGTGAGAACCCATTTTTGGGGCTTCCAAATGGCGGGCCCGTTCATAGAAGCAAAGAGCACAAGCAATTCCATCAGTTGTTGGAATGGAAATGGTTCATTTTGTCCATCGTCGGGTTTAATGTATGATGCTCTCGGGTCATCAAACATGTTATTCATCTCTAAGACATGCAAGTCCAGTTCGACCTCTCCCAGACATCACAAGATATCATTGATTCTCAGCTTGCAGAGAGGAGACGACAAGCTCAGGTGGGGTTAGATGTCTAGGTGGAGTTGCTTGTTTTGTTAGGGACTCTCTTCTTCGGAGCAGGATATCTATGGTGGCTATGAATGAGTTTGCCAAATTTACATGGATTAGAGTTGGAGGTGTCTCCCCTCTCCCTAGTGAAATTTACATTACACTCTGTTACTTCCCTCCATCCTCTTCCTTATATGGCATCATATATGATCCTGACAGGGATCCCTTTATAGAATTGTATGTCGACATCAACCAGTACTGAAAGTTCAAGGAGATGATTCTTCTAGGTGGCTTCAAATCCCGTACCAGATTTCTTCAGACTCCTCTTCACGACCAATCAGAGGATGTTTTCTACATACAAGTGATAGATCTAGAATTGGTGGGGCTTCATTGGATGTCCGATAATGCTTTGGGACCTAACAGAGCATACAGTCAACACCTTTTATAGCTAGGGGAATCTCTGGAGTAGTTGATTCTGAACAAGCTTCCATGTTTCTCAAATTATCTCTTTTTCATATGTCAGCCTCATGGCGAAGGAGCGAGTGTTGTTGACTATGTATTATCCAACCAACACTCACTCCCCTTTATTTGTCACTTCTATATTTCCTCCATTCCCCTTGCAAACCATGGTATTCTTTCCTTATCTCTCCGGATTGACACCCCCTCTTCACCTAGGACCCACCCCATGCTATCCTCCAATTCGACGAGGGGTATTTGGAAATATTTTCCTCTCAACTCCACCAAATGCTTCCCTCTAAGACCCAGTTCTCCTTGCTTGATTACGAATCTTCTAAATACACTTGCCTCTCAGCCATCATTTGGAAAGAAACCCTCAAATTTTATCCTCATTCCACCCGATCCACTTCCACCTCCCAAAAAATCGGATCCTATCCTATGGACAAATGGTATGATGGGGAATACAAGGCTCTCCACCGCCAGTTTTAGCATGCATTCACCTACTCTCAACCTTCCTACCTATTGCACCTCAGAGTTCCTGAAGCATTCCTTCCAGATATATACCAGAGCAAGGGGTTTCTTTTTTATTGTAAAGGCCAAGTTTTGGGGACTATATTATGTGGAATGTTGATTTTGGGGCTAAATACCCCTGATTAGGTCATGGCATGTCCTCTTGGATTTCATTCCATGAAGTGTTTGTTGAGATATTGTAACTTCAAAGAATATTATATTTGTACTTTATTATTCCGGAGATGTTTCATTCCTCTGTAAAGATCTTATTGTATATCCGGAGATGTTTATTCCTCCATCGGAATGTGGTAACTTGGGTTATTAGACTTCCCTAGTGGGGGTTGGCCCTGTATGTGTTATGTGGGTCAAAGGGTTGTTAGGCCACCCTAGTGGGGTTGGCCCAGTCAGTTATAGTGGGGTGTTTAACCCAGTGGTAAAGTTGGGGCCGACCTAGTTAATATAAAGTACAAGTTGGAGATGTGTATAAATAGAGGAGGTGTGTTCCTCATTATACACACACTTCCCTCACTCAGAATGTAGCGCACTTGTGGAGGAGAGGTCTGCTATGGTGGAGGAGGAGATCATTTCTTTGGTTTGCATCTTTGTATATTGCTGGTCATCTATATTGAGGAAGCTTTGCTGGGTTTTCTACCCCATGAGGGCTTCCCAGGATAAATCTGTGTCTCATGTGTTTATGTTGTGCTTGTTGTTTCTTCAGTGATCCCATATATGCTATTATTGTTAAATGGAATGTAATGCTGCTATTTTCTATCTTAGAATATTAAATCCTAACATGGTATCAGAGCTAACCCGAAGGAAGGCAATGTATGGCATTTACGACACTTGCTTCACTTGAGACAATTTGAAGGTTTGGGTTTTACATAGCAAAAACCAGTCATCGTGGACCTTTTGCTATAAATCCATTTCTGCGAAGTTTCAGGATCTAAAAAGATTACAGGTCGTAGATAACATCCCTAGGTACCTTGTGTCCAAAGGACACTCTCAGATTCATTGTACTTTGTGAGTTATGATCCGTACAAGTTAGGGTTTCTGCCTCTTCCAGATCTTAGTCAAAATCAGGTGACCTAGAAAAAAAGGTCATAACTTGGGCTAGGAAACTCCAAATGAAATTTAGTAAAAAGTGACAGGTAGTACACAGACTGTACTATCTCAGGAAACTTTTTCAGAGGCCGAAGCGGAACCAGTGACACGTGTCACGCCGTACAAGTTCGCTCTCCTGTTTTATCCCATAAACAGGTCACGTTGCGACACTTGGCATAACTCTCTCTTAGAAAATCCAATTGAGTTCAGACCTGTCGGGATGGAAATATGACAGGTCATGCTACCACAGAAAAAAATTTCAGACCCTATGGAGCGAAAAGTTCGGAGTTACAGCAGAAACAATCAGGTACATATTTCTGTCAAAACAGAATTATTCTTGGAGCACCTTTATTCATGGCTTCCGGAATTTAGGGTTTCGGAGAAAGTTAGAATTTTTGGAATCGGAATCCACGGCTAAATGGTACTCAGGAAAATCAAAATTTAGAGACCAAGATTGAATTTTTGGTTGGGTGGAAGACCGGGCTTGATCAAACCCTAGTTCGGGATTTTGATCGGAAAGATGGAAAATTAGGGCTTTAGCAAAAGTTGGAATTTTTGAAGTCTGTGACCACGACTGGAAGCTCCTTAGAAAAATAAGAGTTTAGAGCCTTGGATCGAACCTTTTGATTGGGAAGAAGGGTGGGCTTCATCAAACCCTAGTTCGGGATCCTATCCAGAAGATCCAGAAGTTTCGAAGGCAATTTTGAGGGGTCAAATTTTGGAGATTTCAAAATTGAAGTATGCTAGTTTGATCAGCTCAGCAAGACACATCCTTCCATCCATTTAGAAGTGTGAAAGTCAAAGATTGAATTTTTAGGGTTTTCTAACAAACCCTAATCAAGCTCCAGATCAAGTTTCAGGGGGAGTTGAGGCTAAGGCCTTACATAAGAAGACTACAAGAAGTATCGACAGGTATGTCTTAAGGAGATACAGGTATGTCTTGAAATCTGATTCCTGATCAAGTTCATGATATGTCTGTGTTCATATTATTTATTAGTACAATCTTGATTAATTTTAGAATTGTCTTATCACCCTAGTAACAGTATGAATGCATGTGAATGATAGAAGACATTCATTGATTAGGGTTATATGATTGTACTAATGCACTGTGGTGTTGTATGAGGTTGATGTTGTTTGCTAACAAGATATAGGTACGTCAGGAAAGACAAATCAAGTTCCATGACCATGACAACATGAAGACAAAGACTCATCCATAATATTTGATCACATGGAAGTTCTACTTGCAAGGTATGTATGACTTTGTTCTATTATGCTTAACCTATGAGATATGCAGGCTCCAGCATAGGATCTCTAAATCATTGAAGAGAACAAAGAAGATATTGATTAGGTATGTTAGACATAACTAAGCAGGTATACTAATCCAGGTATGTTTTCCTATGTCATGTATTAGGATCCCTTATATAAGTATACTTGGTATGATTGGTTATGCTTATTCACAAAGTTAGTAATCAAGGGTTTATACATGTTATGTCTCTTATCTTGATTGATGATTTAACTAACCAGAAGAGTACTATGATCAAACAAGAATATGCATGAGTAAAAGAAGAATTCCTTGAAACCCTGAATACTACTATTTATTATCTATAATCATGACTATACATATTCAAGATTATTTAGAATTATAATGTTTTTATAGTATTGAGAATATACTAATGAATGTATGTTTGTGTATGAGATCATGAGGATGACACTTGAGCATGCACGGTGGTACAGAATGAATAGAAGATCAAGCGGGAGACAACCACACAAACATAAAAGATAAGTATTTGAGTTGTTATTTGAAATAGTAAATGATATTGCTTGTAATAGATTACATGCATGTTTAGAATATATCATGTTGAGTGTAAACATTCATATAGCATTGAACAATATACTACTAATATGCATATGATTGGTAAGTTGGACAAACATTCCATTATTGTTTGTCTAGAATGAAACCTCTTTGCTAACATGCTGAGAGCTGTGCACACTCTCGATAGTATGTTCTGGTAGAGATGGAAGGCATCTAGATAGCCACTGTATGCATACAGGATACGGAAAAGTGTTGTGCCAAAGTATTGGTCAAGATAGTTGCATAACTATGTAAATGATATCTGTATGCATAATAGGTTATCATGTCAACATGATTTCATGATTATGAAGCATTACTAATCATGTACTTAATTTTGATTTGTAGGAAAGATCATGAAGAATGATGAACACCGAACAAGTGATGGATGTTCAACAAGAAGATTTACAAATCAAACAAAATATAGAAGGCTCGTGGCTAGAAGATTCTCTTAGAAAGAAGAAGAGAATCATGACGGGATGTTTGATCCAAGTGGCTAGATAAGACCATTCTCTTAATGGTGTAATTAAAGAAGAAGTGTGAATCAGGTTCTATATGGGTACCCAGGATCGATAGTCAATTGATGAGCTTAATGATCATTATGGGTGATGTGGATCACAACCTTTGCTACAAGGTTGAATATGGTTTCTATACACATATGAACTGGATGCAAGAAGGAACTCACCACAGAGTTCGAATGATGTTGAGGCTTATATCAGTAGACCCATCTGACGAGATGGCTGCAGAAATGAAAATGAAAGATCTCATATTGATGCATTACTTCCTAGGTCTGGAAGTATGGAAAGGATCAGAAGGAATCTTTCTCAACCAGGGAAAGTATGCCGGGAAATATTAAAAGGACTTGAGGTGCTGGAATGGCCACTCTTATGGATTCCAACTTGAAGCTGTTAGGGGATGACTCATCAAAGTTAGTGGATATAACTCTGTACAGTCAAATTATTGGGTCATTAATGTATCTAACATATACTAGGTTAGATATATGCTTTGATGTGAACACCTTGAGTCAGTATCTAGTGGAAACTAGATGTGTTCACCTGATAGTTGCAAAGCATGTGATGAGGCACCTAAAGGATACGATAGACTTTGATCTATGCTATCTTGGAGATCATGACTTTAGATGGCTACTCAGATGCTGATTAGACAGAAAGTGTATCAGACAGGAAGAACAAATCGAGAGGATGTTATTGTCTGGGATCAGCCATGATATCGTGGTTTAGCTGGAAGCAGTCTAGTGTGGCTCTCAGCACAAGCGGAATATATGGCTACTTGCTCTGCTAGTTGTGAAGAAGTTTGGCTTCAGGATTGTTAGACTTAGAGATAGAACCAACTGTGATCCTATGTGACAAATAGAGTTGTATCAAGATGACAAAGAATCCAGTGTTCCATGATAAGTCAAAGAACATAGGGATCTAACAAGATATGATGCAGAAAGGAACTATAAAGTTTGAATTTGTAACAGGTTACCGATGTACTAACCAAACCTCTACCTCAAGTGAACAAGTTACCAACATACTAACCAAACCTCTACCTCAAGAAAAGTTTGAGTATTTCCGAGACAAGCTTGGAAGGACCCTCCTTGAAAGGGGGAGTGATGTGGTCACTGATGATGAGATTTCCTCATCGACAGCAAGGTCGATGATGTGGATACTTGTTTACTACACTTGGATACTTAGATCATTTAGACTTAGGACTCTTATACTTAGAATATTTTTTTTACTTGCTTTTACTTTGATGATATATGTATCGATGAGGATACATGTTTTGTTGATGTATCGATGAGGATACATGTTTTGTCAATGTATCGATGAGGATACATGTGTTGTTGATGTATCGATGAGGATACATGTGTTGTTGATGTATCGATGAGGATACATGTTTTGTCGATGTATCGATGAGGATACATGTTTTGTCGATGTATCGATGAGGATACATGTTTTGTCTATGTATCAATGAGGATACATGTTTTGTTGATGTATCGATGAGGATACATGTTTTGTTCATGTATCGATGAGGATACATGTTTTGATGATATCTATATTGATACAGGTAGGGATTGTATCATCCCCGGACTTCGGTCCCTTGAATTGATCCGTAGACGTATGGTCTCCGAGAATGAAGTCCTTAGTGGACAGGTGGGGATTGTATCATCCCCGGACTTCGGTCCCTTGAATTGATCTGTAGACGTATGGTCTCCGAGAATGAAGTCCGTAGTGGACTGGTGGGGATTGTATCATCCTTGGACTTCGGTCCCTTGAATTGATCCGTAGACATATGGTCTCCATGAATGAAGTCCTTAGTGGACTAATGGGGATTGCATCATCCCGGAACCACTAGTTCAAAATGTACGTGATGGGGATTGCATCATCCCGGAACCACTAGTTCAAAATGTACGTGATGGGGATTTCATCATCCCGGAACCACTAGTTCAAAATGTACGTGATGGGGATTGCATCATCCCGGAACCACTTGTTCAAAATGTAAGTGATGGGGATTGCATCATCCCGGAACCACTAGTTCAAAATGTATGTGATGGGGATTGCATCATCCCGGAACCACTAGTTCAAAATGTACGTGATGGGGATTGCATCATCTCGGAACCACTAGTTCAAAATGTACATGATGGGGATTGTATCATCCCCGGACTTCGGTCCCTGAATTGACCCATAGACAAATGTCTCCAAGAAGTGGTCCCTAGTGGACGAGAGGGGATTGTATCATCCCTGGACTTTGGTCCCTGAATTGATCCGTAGACATATGTCTCCGAGAAAGTGGTCCTTATATTTTGTCTAAGTTGACGAGTGGACTGTATCGTCCCTAGACATGTTATGGTGTCTTAAATGAATCATGTGGTTTGCAGAGTATGCTATTATTGAGGATACTTGTATTGATGAGGATACTTGTATTGATATTGATGATATGTATTGGTGTGGATACTTGCATTGATGATGTGTATACTTGTATTGGTGTGGATACTTGTATTGATGATGTGTATACTTGTATTGGTATGGATACTTGTATCGATGATATACTTGTATTGGTGTGGATACTTGTATTGATGATGTGTATACTTGTATTGGTATGGATACTTGTATTGATGATGTGTATACTTGTATTGGTGTGGATACTTGTATTGATGATATACTTGTATTGGTGTGGATACTTGTATTGATGATGTGTATACTTATATTAGTATGGATACTTGTATTGACAATGCTGCTGATCGTGATGGTCTAGATGACGATGATGTTGATCGTGATGATCTAGATGATGATACTGTTGATCGTGATGATCTAGATGACGATGCTGCTGATCGTGATGATCGTATGATGACAATGCTGATGATCGTGTGATGACGATGCTGATGATCATGTGATGACGATGATGATGACGATGCTGATGATCGTGTGATGATGATGCTAATGATCGTGAGGATCCAGATGATGATATTGTTGTAGCTGTTCAAGTGCTACAGAAGATAAAGACTCAATACTGAAGATGTTGATGTTCCAGTATTGAAGATGTTCCAGTAACTGCTTGAGTTACAGATGATGTTGAGAAAGCTTCCAATGATTTATAGATGTATCATGTATGATGTTGATGACTCCTTGCTCGTGCAGATGCTGTTATAATATCATTCTCGTTAAGGGGGAGTGTTGAGATATTGTAACTTCAAAGAATATTATATTTGTACTTTATTATTCCGGAGATGTTTCATTCCTCCGTAAAGATCTTATTGTATATCCGGAGATGTTTATTCCTCCGTCGGAATGTGGTAACTTGGGTTATTAGACTTCCCTAGTGGGGGTCGGCCCTGTATGTGTTATGTGGGTCAAAGGGTTGTTAGACCACCCTAGTGGGGTCGGCCCAGTCAGTTATAGTGTGGTGTTTAACCCAGTGGTAAATTTGGGGCCGACCTAGTTAATATAAAGTACAAGTCGAAGATGTGTATAAATAGAGGAGGTGTGTTCCTCATTATACACACACTTCCCTCACTCGGAATGTAGCGCACTTGTGGAGGAGAGGTCTGCTATGGTGGAGGAGGAGATCATGTCTTTGGTTTGCATCTTTGTATATTGTTGGTCATCTATATTAAGGAAGCTTTGTTGGGTTTTCTACCCCATGAGGGTTTCCCAGGATAAATATGTGTCTCTTGTGTTTCTGTTGTGCTTGTTGTTTCTTCAGTGATCCCGTATATGCTATTATTGTTAAATGGAATGTAATGCTGCTATTTTCTGTCTTAGCATATTAAATCTTAACATTGTTGTCTTAGTGGCATTGTTAACTGCCTCTTGATGGGAGAAAGTCCCCCATATTGTTGGTCCATTTGGGACATGGGTTGGTGGTTGGTGCTTCTTGGGATGGGTCCATTAGGACACATGACCACACTCATATTTTTATTTATAAAGGTGATTGCGCGTGTAAGGGTTGTCATACCTGATTTTAGCACACCTCATTTTTCCCACTTGGACCTATTGTTTTAATAGAAAACCCCTCCTATTGGTCTTTAGACCCATGACATCATCCCTTAAAGAAGAATCCTACATTGTTAAAAAGGAGGGTGTTGAGGGACAAGCATATATTGGGGTTAGTTGGGGCATGATGCCCTCCTTTTGGCTCACTTTGCACGTGGTGGAGCCTAATTGTGCATTTTTATTCTTATTTTATTTCATTGTATGGTTTAGTCCCCAAGTTTGTGGGTGCACTAACCTAAAAAAAATTATTTTGTCAATAACTTGTAGACTCAAATTTGTAAAAGGATGAGGGTTGTCTCATATAAATAAGACATCCTCACCTCATTTGTAAATATCATGGACAAGGGTTCAAATTATGTATTATTTTCTTTGCCTACTAGTTTATGAGAGCATTTGAAGCTAGGCGCACTTCTCTTTGGATGTCTTTTTCTCTTGCATGAAAAATGAATGGAAGAATTTCAATGGTTTGATAGTCACATGCTAAGTGGATGCTAAGAATAGTTGTGATAACTCGTGCTCAAGGGTGACCTAAGGTGCATCTCCTTTCTCATTCTTGATTAATGTTGGTATGTTTATCTCCTAACCCTAGTTTAATGTCATTCTTGAACTGCTTTGGACTAAGGTAGGGTTTGTTTGCTATCATTTTGTCTACTTGCTTGAGGAGACCTCCCTACCAAGGAGCTCTCCATTATTATATTGGGCCTTGGAATTCTCTATTTTCCCTAATTAGGGTTTTGATACCTAACCCTAGAGGTTGCTATCTTTTCCCTAGTTGCAAGTAGTGGAAACCATCTTAAGAGGAGGGACGTTAGCCTCGATCTCTCATAGCCCTAGGGTTTGAGAAGAGAATCTAATAAGAATCTAATGCCCTATCATTCAAATATCCTATTTTTTTCAAATTTTACATGTATTTTATTTTATTTTATGTATAGAAATATTTTACAACTAGAAAAAATCCTAAAAATCTGAATAAATTCAATAAATCCAATAATAGTTGTGAATTCATTTTTCTGATCCACCCTAAAAATTCGTCGTAGGGTTTTAATTACAAACCCTAAAGGGAATCCTCATTTGAGGAAGTGCATTGGTATCCATGTAACCCTCATAATTCATGAATTGGAGGGTGTTCAGTATTTATGGTTTATCCCCCAAGTTTTCCCTAGCCCAATTATCCTCTTTCCCCTGAGGGCACAATTTTTGGAGTGCCTGCCTTGGGAAGTGTGACATTGCCTTGGGACATGTGAAACTGCCTCAAAAGCTGTGATTTTATCTAGAATTTGTGATAAAGTGAATAACTCCATTGATATATGATTCTTGCGTCTAGATATGATATTGCTTGACTCTGATAAGGCACTGATCATAGCTATTAAGGTTTTGTAGAAGGTATTTGTGGCTTGTTGGTGGTTGCGGATATCTCTCACTAATTAGTGTCTCCCCCTAGTTTTTGGAGTTACCAAAAGTGTTAAGAGGTTAAACTGTGGTGATTGGGTTTAAAACTCTCCCGAGCTTACCATCACTAGCACAAGGTATACATAACCTTGATTTGGGAAGGTGTGCTAGTTTGAGCGGTAATAATACCCCGATGTCAAAGCTTCCTGTGATTGTCTCCTCAACCACAAGAAACAACTCTAGATTTCTCAGAGAAGATAAGACTTATGTACTCTCCTTACTCCTGCAAACACTTATGGCGCACGATCCTCCCCTACCATTCGATCTTGACCTTGGATCCATGTTTTCTCACACATCCTCTATGATATTCCCAGGCAACCCCATATTTGGGTTACTTCTTTGCCTTCTTCATGCTACTTATTCACAGACAGGGACATCAGATAGGTCGTTTGGGTTATGAGCAGTAGCAAAGTAGTAGATGAGGAGGGTTTCCAAGTTGAGTTCTTTAAGCACGATATTTGTGCTCTTGCTAGTTAATTAGTTGACCTCTTCAACCATGTAATTTGTACAAGTTTTCCACCTGCATGGTCACATCACACCATCCACTCGATACACAAATTAGTTCCCATGTCAAATCCTAACAACTATGGGACGATCATGGTGGGTCACACGTTCTCGAAGCTCTATGTTATGATTCATCATATGAGGCTCTCTAGTGAGCTTTAGCAACAACACCTCAAAGCTAATGGGCATGTAGGATTCTGAACTACGCATTAGACCATTGATCATATCTTTACCCTTCAGGCCATCATTAAGGAGGCACAGGATCACTCTTCAAAAATCTATTGTTGCTTTGTAGATTTTCGAAAATCTTTTGACTATGTCCTGCGTGAATCCTTATTCCTGAGGCTCAGAGAGATTGGCATCTCCACAACCCTATTGAAAACCATCATGTGTCTACATGATTTGGTCCTTGGTCATCTCCACACAATTCACAAGATGTTAGATTTCATCAGGAGTACTATCAGGTTTAAACAGGGCTTCCCCCAATCCCTCACTTTGTTTGGGATTTATATGGATGAGTTGGAGAACTTCCTTCAAAAACATATCCAGGATAGAGATGGGTGCCTCCTCCACCAAGTTCTGGTATCGATCCTACTCTTTGTTGATGATCTGGTTCTCCTCTCCTCATCTTCCAAGGGACTACAAAGATAGTTGGATACCTTAGCTATCTTCTGCGACCTCTATCAACTGATGATCAACCTTGGTAAAATGATGATTATGATCTTCAATAGGTTTAAGAAGATCCTAGACATTCATTTCTTCTTCAACAGTAATGAGATCAAGATCACCAACACCTACACATACTTGGGGGTGCAATTCTCAAGACACCACTTCAATTTGCGGCTAAGGATCAACAATTTTTACAGATCAATATCCCTTTTAGAGAGAAAGTACTTCTGACACCATGTTCAAGACATTTCATCTAAGATGTCCCTCGTGGACTCTCTTATTTGACCCACTGTTCTCTATGGATCAAAGGTTTGGGGACCTTCTTTACTTGAGTTAAATTGACCTCAATTGAGAGAGTCCAGATTCTTCTCCTCCAACACGTCATTAGATGCAAGCAGACTATCCCTCAACACATCATCCTAGCAAAATTTGGGGCCCAACCCTTCCGACTTGAGACAATGTTCAGGTTGGTATTTTTTCTACATCACATTCAAAGATTTTCCGACTTTACTGAAGAGGAAAGATCGATACCCATACTTGGCCTATTATTCTTTAGAGACTATTTCCCTTTCTAGCCATCTTGGTCAGGTTAGAGATTGGTTTGCAGGGATTTCAAATATTTTGGAATCCATGGGAATTCAGTTGGATCGTCTCTCTTTGTTCATATATTCCTTGGACACACTTGGTCACCTTCTACCTACCAGACAAGAGTTGAACAGGATCATCAGGGATGCCATTTACAGGAAATTCATCCAAATCACTTGGGTCAGCCCTCAAGTTGGGCTATGCCCAAAGATGGACTTCTACGTTGAGCACTTCTTGGAGTTGAGGAATGGGCTTATTGTTCGACCCCATTATAGACTTCATCATTGAATGCACGCCCTTCACATTCCCAAGTTCATTTTAGAGTAGGCTCTCATAGACATCGGGTAGAGACAGGCAACCAAATCGATTGATCAAACAGGATCTGCCAACTATTCCAACTACAGGAGGTAGAGACTAAGGAGCACTTCATGTTTCGTTGTCTTGTCTATTATGAGATCGGGGGGAAGTTCCATTACTTTTTTAGGGGGGGCCATAGCCTCGCTAGTTTCTCCAGATACTACGACCAGGGATGTTTAGCCTTATATATGCAAGAGGCCCTCAAGCTCCAAGCCCATATTATCTATCCTCCTATGCTAGATACTACACAACAAATCACTTATTTCTTTATGGTGCTACGTTCAAGAAGGAGCACCAAGCGACAAACTGATATTAGTACAGGTTTGGACTCCAGATCAATGTGGACCCATGGGTCCTTCCCCTGTCCCATGAGATTTCAGTAGCATGACCATATCAAATCCTTCCCTAGGAGATGCATGAGATCCCCCACACCTCAATGACACAACATTTTGTCCAAATAGTAGCACAATGGACGATCTAGGCATTCCACTAGCTCTTCTTCTAGACATCATACTATATTGAGTTTCTTGCATTCAGCATCGGATGTTAGGAGAGATGGGTTTGTTCCATGACAACCTCGCCTCATTACCTTTGGTTATTCTTGGTCATGGATCTTCCCCCCCTATACATATCAGTCCCAATGCGAGCTTTTGGACTTGAAGCCGAGGGTTATCCATGTCTCAGCCCTGCTTTCACTCTCTAATTTATCTTACAATACTTTTCTTTCTGCATCTTGCCTTTTATAGAAGACCTTTTGGTACTTCCGCTTTGTAATGACATCATTGTTAGCAATCCCTTTGACCTACTTTTATGGTAATTAGTCAGACCATTAATAAAATTATCATATCTTATCTTATCTAGTCTAAGCATGCTTAACTCCTTGCAACATCGCAAGCCCAAACCTTGAATAGCCTATGCACCTATGTAGGAGCAATGTGGGTGCACCTGGAAGCTATATTGTTAGTAGACCAGAATCGACCTCATGTCACGCAAGTACAAGCCAGACCCAATTACCGATTCCTTTAGATACAAATAAAAAAATTCTAATTAGTTAATAATTCTAATTTACGGTAGACATTTTTCGATCAATTTTGGACTTAATATTGGATGCTACAAAATCTTGAGTACCATTTGCAGTAAATCTAAATATTTGGACAATTATTTGCTCCTTAAATGGGACACAATAATATTTAAATGAATGTCCATATTTTGCATGTTGTTATAAACATTCAAATAACGGATAAATACATTTGAACATCATTTTCTCGAGTCATCTACAAAGGAGGGGGAATATTTTGATTAGAGATTGGGGTTTAGTCCCTAACATTAATGAGTACACATGAATTAAGGGATTTTCTTTCCAGCATAATTTAGGGAAAATCCAAGGAGTGGTTCAACAATGCCCAATGTGTTGGAAATAGTGCAACTTAGGAAGTTATTCTTATTGTATCTTATTATATTTTTTTGTACCTCCTATGAGAGAAGATATTGATGTAATTGATCATGTAAAACCCTTGAAAGAATCAATATAAACCTTACGATGAAAACACACAAAGAAAAAAATTATTAAATGTTACTTTATCTTCCCCCAAGACAAATCGGCCTAGTAAGGGAAAAGGTCATTTTTGCATGTGTATAAATAGAGAGGTCCAAACGCCTCATTTCTTCACTCACTAAAACTCAAGCAATTCGCTCAAGGAGAGAGAGAAATTTGTTACTGCAGTTAAGAGAAGTGATTTTTGTGGTTTTCACTTGGAGAAGTTTCTCTTTATCTCTCTTGTATCTGTACTCTGTTCTCGAGACTGATTATCTCTATACGAAGGTTGTTGGGTTTTCTCCCTATTAGGTTCCTGGGATAAAACTTTGTGTCTATTGTTTCTGTGCTTGGTTATTCTTTTAGTGATCTTGTTTTATTATCTGCATTTCATTATACTGCTATAATTGTATAAAAAATCTAACAAGGTATCAGAGTAGTACTAGAAGAAGCCATTGTTGAAAACTAGGGTTTCACATTTTGGGGCCTTTCCTCGTCAGTTTGGCTTGAAAAGAGCACTAGAAATATCTCTCTAGGGAAGGCACATCTTTTGGTGAAGGAAAAATCAAGTTCTGAGAAGTTTCAATTTTGACCTAATTCTGCAGCTACTGTAGTTACTGCAGAAATTAGGGTTTCAAGTTTTGTGTTGTTCAGTCCATAGATTTGGCTCGATCTTATCTTCTCTCAACTCGTCTTGATAGGGTGCATCTATATGTGGAGTCAGTTTCCTAAGAATCCAAACATCATTTTTTACCTAACTCCTACTAGGGTTTCTGGTTCAAATCTACTGTCAAGATGATTGGAATGAAGGTTGAAGATCGACTTGATGGGGCTTCCTACTTCATCTCCTAGAACTATAGGGTTCTTCTTATATTAGAAGAAAATGATCTCTTGATGTTTGTAAATGAGAAGGTTCCAGAACCAGAAGTTGAAGATGACAAGTCTCAATGGAGGAAGAATGATGCCAAAGCACGAAGAATCTTGGTGGATTCAGTAAAAGATCATTTGGTTCCTCAAATCTCACAAAAGAAGACAGTTAGGAAGATGTTCAAAGCCCTGAAGAAGTTATTTCAACATAGTAGCATCAATGTGACTCACATTGAGGAACCAACTATCAAATCTGAAGATGTCAAAATCAGAATCTATTGCTTCGTATTTTATGAGGATTTCAGAACACTAAGAGACAAGCTAATTTCTAGTGGTAAATCCATTGATGATAAGGAGCTTGTCATAACTACTTTGAATGGTCTCCCTCCCTCTTGGGAATCATTTATTCAAAGCATAAGTGGATGAACCAAGTTACCAAAATTTGATAGGTTATGGGAAGATTACACTCAGGAAGAGACGAGGATTGCAGCAAGGCAGAAACTTCATGGCATTCAATCTGAGGAGAATCAAGCATTTATGTCCCATGCCAAGAAAGGAAGAGGAAAAGGAAGAAGGTTTCACAATCATAAGAACCAAGGTAGGATATCAAGCCCTTCTCCAGATAGGAAGAAAAAGAAGAAGGATCTCTCGCATATAGAATGCTTCAAGTGCAAGACATATCGCCATTATGCCAGTAATTGTCGAAGTTCAAACAAAAGGAAGCATGAACCTCAATTGTTGATGTAGACGAAGACACCCATCATAAGAAGCAAAGGAATGATGATCGTACAAAATTCTTCTTCATATCAATTTTATCAAGTGTTGTTCCCACCACTAGTGATATATGCTCATAGATAGTGGTGCCTCTAGGCATATGACTGGTTATAAAGAAAATCTTTCAGAAATATTTGAGAAAGAATCCCATCTACGTGTTGTACTTGGGGATGATGCTAATTATAATGTGAAGGGATCTGGGGCTACCTCCCTTCAGTTAGAGTCTAGTGACAAATTACATTTAAGTAATGCACTATATGTACATGGCATGAAAACAAATCTTGTCTACATATCTGCTTTGGAGGACAAAGGATATAAAGTTGCACTTTTTTATGGGAAGGTCCTTACTTGGTGAAAGAAATCAAGAGTGAATACAACAAAAGTAATTGGTGTATGATAGGAGAGCTTATACAGGTTGAGAACACCACCAGCTCAAGCACTAGTACATGACTCTTCCAGCATGGGTGAGCTATGGCACAAAAGACTAGCTCATATAAACTATAAAGCTCATCCAACATTAAGAAATATAGTGACAGGTCTACCAGTACTTCATGTAGACAATGATGGAATATGTAGAGGATGTTCACTTGGCAAGAATGCCAAGGGATCCTTTCCGAATAGTGAAAGCATATCTAAAGGAATTTTGGATCTAGTACACTTTGACTTGTGCGGACCCATTACTGTTGCTGATAACTATTCTCGGAAGACTTGGATATACTTTCTCAAGACCAAGGAATCCGAAGTTGTACTAAGTAAATTCAAAGAATTCAAAGCACAAGTCAAGAATCTGACAGGAAAGAGGATTAATATATTGAGATAAGATAATGGTGGAGAATATACCTCTACAGATTTCAATGATTTCTGCAAGGAAGCAGGAATTAAGAGGGAGCTCACAGTTCCCTACAACCCTCAACAAAATGGGGTTGCGGAAATAAAGAACAGAACAATTGTTGAGGTAGCCAAAGCCATGATACATGACCAGATCCTACCTATTTTTTTGTGGGCAGAGGCGTCTAGAACAACTGTCTATGTACAAAACAGATGCCCTCATAAAATCTTGAAGAACATGACTCTAGAAGAAGCTTTCACAGGAGTGAAACTAGAAGTGGGCCATCTTCGTATATTTGGCTGTCCAGTTCACATACATGTGCCCGACGAGAAGAGGACGAAGTTAGAACCTTTGGGAAAGAAGGGAAATTTTGTGGGATACAATAAGTCTTCAAAGGTTTACAGAATCTACATCCCAGGATCGAGGCAAATTGAAGTTAACCGGGATGTGTCCTTTGAAGAAGAGATGGCTATAAGAAGGGCTCAAGGATCTGATATGGATATAGATGAGGAGGAGCTGATAGATCCGAATGAGATGAAATCATCTCCACCTCCAACAATTCAGAGGGAGTTAGATGAGAAGGATGAGCCAATTGATCCCATTGATCCAGTTGAGCCAGTTGATGGTCCCACAGATATTGCAGTAGGCCGTAAGAGGCCTAGATGGGAACAACAAACATTGCAGGACGCAAAGGGGCATAAATCTCCCCATGGTACTTTTTGAGAAAGCAAGAGACCTCAGAGATTCTCGAGTTATGTACCATTTATGAGTCACATCATTGACTCAGAACCTTCCACCTATGAAGAGGCCTCCAAACACCAAGTATGGAAGGATGCCATGATGAAACAATACCAATCCATAATGAAGAATGATGTGTGGAAGGTTGTACCGAGACCTAAGGGGAAGTCAGTAGTGACTTTCAAGTGGATTTACAAAATCAAGCATGGAGCAGATGGCAGTGTTGAGAAACACAAGGCTTGGTTTTGTTATCACACAACTTGTAGTTGTCCCTAAAGGTTATCCTATCTAGGACGGTAGAGGCGTTGGACAATTAAAGAGGTGACCCAAGAGATGCCACGGTTCCCAATGCAATAGGGTGTCACGTTAACTGAGGCACCCTTCACTTTAGATCAAGACTAAGCAAGACCAAGGGGGAGACCCTAGCTTAGCCAATGAAGGCTAGCGAACCCAATCAAGACCTCCTAGGGAAATGTGATGATGATAAAAGAGAAGATCAAGATAGGATTAGATCTAGATCTAGGATAGATAAGTGGACCCAAAGAGTTAAGGCTTGGTTGAAGAGGCTTAAGAGATGAAAACATGTTCAACAAATAAAAGATAAGGCCACTTATAGGTTATGAGTAGTAGATCTAGAGAGATCTAATGCCAAGTAAAAGTACCCAAGTGGGGCCCACCCTTAAAATATGGAAAATGGTCCAAATGGGGCCCATAAGGTAAAATTTACAATGAATTGGCACTAGGCGGCTTGATATGATATGGATCTATGGATTTGAGAAGAAAATAGCAATACCCACGATTGGGATCTAGCAAATGGCCACGTACCCAACAAGTGCGACCTCCCTTGGAGAGGCCCAGTGCCTTAGATCGGGGGGAAAATGGAGTCATATGTCCACCAAACTTTAGATCGAGAATGTTAAGATTAATATTAAGGTGGGTTTTAATTATTAATCCGAAGTGATTGCTAGATATCCATAGATATGAAAAATAAAAATGCAAGGGTTTTAACTTTTAGGGTTTGATATGACCAATGGATGAAAATGCATGAAACAAGATACTAACCTTGTAGATCTTACCTCTAGAGCTTGAGGCTACTTTGAAAAGTGATAAATTTCCCCTTTGTGTTAATCAAGAGTGAGATCCAAGTCACCCAAGTGAAATCGCTAGCCCTCCAAGGTCATGCGTGCGCCCTCCTCCTGCAAGAAAAGATCTATGTAAGATCATTCTGGCATGAAAATGATTATAAGGATGAAAAGATGAAAAAGAAAGCAACAACTATGTCACTAAGATACAATAATGATACTCCCTCAAAATATATATATATATATATATATATCAAAGGTAAGATATGGGGTTTCCCCACAATAGTGTCCCCTTGAAACGTCCTCCTCTTCAATCCACATGTCCCCCTGTAGAAAAAAATGTTTGGATAGATAGATCCACAATGATACACAAAGAAAGAGCTGTATATTCAAGTTGCAAAGACATCCATTAATACTAAAGAAGCAAGTCCAAAAAAATAGTATTTTTATTCCAAGTTTTGAGAGCTCCAAAGGTGCCTTTGCAATAGGGGGGTCTCTTTCTTAAATAGGATGAAGGAGACCAAAACTCTAAACCACTTTTTAAAATAAGTGGTGGAGATAAACAGATACAATAATACAATCAACGACTAAGATGAGCCGGTACAATATAACATGGATCACTCACATGAGGGGCTGTGCACTACATGAAGGATGCACAAGGAGGGGTGCGCACCACATAAAGATGGCTAAAATACAAGTGTGCCACATAAGAAGACTAGGACAAGTGACTAGGAGTACATGGTGGGGATAGGAGGCATTGATTTCGTTCACTAGCATCACCCCATGGCACAATAATATAACATATGACTCAATGACATGTCCAAGTGAACAAATGATCAAATCATGCCCCCCTCAACTGAGAGAAGAATGCATCAAATGACAACCCCATGACTGTGTGGACCCCACTGAATGCTGCAAGTTGATATGGAAGGAGTAGGATACACCATAGATGACCTCAGAGCAGACCTCATGCCAAAACCTTGCCTCAATTTCCCAAATCGATTTCTTTAATGACCTTTTTATTCCATTTTTATCCCACCTGAAAATCCATCAAACTGCCTGAAAACAACTGTCTGGTGCTTGGGAACAAAATTGACTATACCATCATGTTCAGAAGGGGGTTAATATGGTAATAACAAGTGGATGGACCACCCCCTTCCCCTGTAGCTCCCTAGGCAACGAATTGCCTCCAATCATCTGCAGGACAGGCCAACTCAGCATCGCCAAACTGGTCAACTGGTGGGAAAATGCTCATATCATCCCTGAAACTGCCTGAAACTATAAACAAAGTGTCCCAATGGATACAAAAGAACCAAATATATTAAGGATGAGTACTCATACACCTTGTGGCATCTTGTAAGATCATTTGTAGCATCCACTATACCTGAACAATAATAATATAATGATCTGGAGATAATAATAATCAATAAAAATGCATCAACCATCGTCTGAAACATGTGTCCACTGTATGGAACCACAATAAAGTGCATCAAGGACCATAGATCATTATCAAATAGTATCACTAGCCCAACTCATCATGGATCCCAAGGTTGACTCGGTCAAACTAGGTTTGACTAGGTCAAAACTGATCAAACTATGACCCAGGCTAGGAGAGCCTGCTGCTCTAAGTGCAAAAGGTTAGGAAAAGCTCTTTTAATCATCCTCACAACAAGACTTAAAGCATTAAACATCATTTCACTGGCAGTTAACATTTAATTATAATAAATCATCAAGTTGAATAATAGTTTACTTACAAAAGAACCTCAGGAATATAATCATTTTGTAGACATGATCAATTTGCTATCATAGGGTGAAGGATAAGCATACAAGGATAGGTTAAGGGAAAGGACTTGACTAACTCAACACTGTGATACTTTGGATAAAGGAAAGGGTATTATACACTTAAGCATGTGTTGGACAAATAATACAAGATCCATCTTAAACCCGTATCTATCAAGCACCGAGAGGGATCCAATTTCTTGAGGTGTATTCCTTTTTAAATTTAAACTCAAAAAATTTGACGACATGAATTTTTTTAATTATTTTTATCACTTTTTACGTTTTATTAGATGTAACGCTACATCATACACGTTACAACATATCCCCCATACTGGGCTGTAGAGCACCTCGTTTCACTCGGTGCAACAAGGAATGGCGGTGTCTCACAAATGGGTAAGTTGTTTAGAGAAGTGCTTATTCAACGTTGGAAAAATGTCTACTACTAGAACTGTCGTGAACTGGGTGCCCGGATAACCGTTACTTGAGGTTCTAGGGGACACTTAGAATCAGTTGTCCCTTGCTCCATCTCATATCATAACCCACAGGCTCAATGAGGAAAATTTCATTTAAGGTCAGTAGTCTTTAGATTTGGCATATATTTAACCACTGCTTTATTTGGACCTTTCATTTCATTTCTTATCATTTCCTTGGCCAGCAATCTTTAGATTTAGCATACATTTATCCATTGCTTTT
The DNA here is from genome assembly GCA_027924585.1 of Larix kaempferi. Classification (NCBI taxonomy): domain Eukaryota; kingdom Viridiplantae; phylum Streptophyta; class Pinopsida; order Pinales; family Pinaceae; genus Larix; species Larix kaempferi. The sequence goes on along the minus strand of BSBM01000040.1, from coordinate 4,581,955 downwards.
TAGGCCTTTAGTACCCCTCGGGGATTTTGCATGTGCTTAGAAGCACAACTAATCGCAGCTTTCATCCGAGGTGCATTTACATTTCATTTCACAACCCTTTTCATTGGGCTTTACAAAAGATATATATCAATAGTTTCCAAAGGTAGTACAATTTGCTTCAGGTTTTAGCCAACAAAACTCAAGCAACTATGGAGACTTCCACAATCAAGGTCAAACATTGGGGCAACCGACTAGAGAGATCAAGGTATAAAATCCAACTCACCAAAGGTAAGTTTTTTTGCCAACTCAGAGCTAAGATACTAATTTAACATGGATGCTATCCAACACAGAGTCAAAAGTGGGGAGGCCCTCCATATCACAGGCTAAGGTGTAAGTTAGGGTAGAAACCAAAAGATAGAGGAGGTAATGGATGGATGGAGAAAGTGAAAGTGGTGCCTATGCTAGCAAACCATAAAAGGTGGGAATGATCATGTCCACACTCCTAAGAGGGTAAAACCAACGAGTATACTATAGGAGCTTCTAAGTGCAAGTAATACAACCATATATGTAATAAATGACAACAATTTTTCATTTTTTCATAGATATATTGTCATATCATGATCATTATACATCAAGTCAATCTATCAAAATGACCAAAAGAGAAAGATAATAAAACCAATGCACATCATATACCTCATGGGCCATATACATGTATCTGTTATCTAGACCAAACTGTAACCATTGAGAATCACTGCTACTGAAGCTCTAATCACTGCACTGTACCTGTATGGAATAAAAGCTCATCTCAGTCATCAAATATGAGGTCTTAAGGCTCAGCCTTGGCATAAGGTCTACTGCATGTCTGATATAAGGCTGCTCTGATGTGTGAATAATCATAAATAATATTGCTCATCATAGCTGATCCCCTTGAAAGTGTGTAAAGGCAAAGCTCAAAAATATGCAACTATTTGCTCTGCAACCATGGTAGCCCAGCTACTATGGATGTGATAACAGTTTTGTTTCTAGAGAATTCTCTCAGAAAGAGGGAGTTGATTATGATGAGACATTTGCTCATGTGGCTCGATATACTTCCATCAGGACGATTATTGCTATTTCTTCACCTATGGGATGGAAGTTGCATCAAATGGATGTCAAAACCGCCTTCCTCAACGGTGTTATCAAGGAAGAAGTATATATTGAACAACCAGAGGGTTTTGTTGTCCATGGAAAGGAGTCCCACGTATGCAGGCTGAAAAAGGCCCTATATGGACTCAAGCAAGCACCACGTGCTTGGTATGGATGGATAGATGGATACTTGGTGAGTTTGGGATTCACCAAGAGTGATGCAGACCCCAACCTTTACTACAAGGTTGTGGATGATGAGCCACTGATTTTTGTACATGATGTTGATGATATGTTTCTCACTGCAAATGAGAAACTTATTGTATGGTGTAAAAGGAAGCTTGCCTCTGAATTTGAAATGAAGGATCTTGGATTGATGCATTAATTCTTGGGATTAGAAGTATGCCAAAGGCACATTGAGATTTTCTTGATTCAAGGAAAATACACCATTGACATACTGAAGAGATTCAGAATGTTGGAATGCAAGTCCATGGCCACATCGATGGATGTGAACCTTAAGAAGATGAGAGACTCTACTTCCAATTCCGATTTGATTGATCCCACTATGTATCGCTAGCTGATTGGATCATTGATGTACCTGACAAACACCAAACCAGATATATGTTTTGCAGTGAATTCCCTCAGCGAGTTCATGTGCGAGCCGAGACAGATTCATTGGGTTGTTGCAAAACATGTGTTGAGGTACTTGCGTGGCACTATGGGGTATGGCCTGAGATATGCTTCAAAATGCGACTTGAGATTGCAGGGGTTTCCATATTCAGATTGGGTCGGATGTGTTGCAGATAGGAAGAGCACCTTTGGGTGTTGCTTCAACCTGGCATCTGCCATGATTTCCTGGTGTAGAAGGAAGCAGACCTCAATGCACCTTATTACTGCAGAGGTGGAGTACATGACAGCCAACACTACAGCTTGAGAAGTTGTGTGGCTTCGAAGACTCCTTGCGGGATTGTTTACCTATATTCCAAAGCCAACTGTGATTCACTGTGATAACCAGAGCTATGTGTAGATGTCAATGAATCTCTTATTCTACAAGTCGAAGCATATAGAGATTAGGTATCACTACATTTTTGATATGGTGTAGAAAGGTGCGGTCGAGCTACAGTATGTTCTGACAGATGACCAGACTGTAGATGTTCTTACCAAGCCTCTTCCCAGGATAAAGTTTGTATACTTTCGTGGAAGGATTGGTGTGTCAGATAACATGTCCCTCCTTGAGAGGGAAATATGATACAGAGACCAAGCATCCTCCGGATCACTCTGAGATGGAGTGAGGAGATCTCTCGGACATCCTTATTGGATGGAGAGGCCATTGCATTCTCCGGATCACTTTGAGATGGAGTGAGGAGATCTCTCGGACATCCTGATTGGATGGAGAGGCCGCTGCATTCTCTAGATCACTTTGATATGGAGTGAGGATATCTCTCAGACATCCTAATTGGATGGAGAGGCCACTGCATTCTATGGATCACTCTGAGATAGAGTGAGGAGATCTCTCGGACATCCTGAAAAGGATGGAGAAGCCAACACACACTCCATATCACTCTGAAAGGAGTGAGGAGATCTCTCATGGATATATTTAGTGCATTCTCTAGATCACTCTAAAAAGAGTGAGGGGATATCTCATACATCCTAAGACGGGATGGAATTTGTGGCACACTAGTGCTCTTGGACTCACTGATAGACTGGTTGAGTTGGTGCATGTTCCCCGATGGACTGGGTTGAGCTACGGCACGTTGTCCTTGTGCATGTTCCCCGTTGGACTGGGTTGAGCTGAGGCACATTGTATTGATACCCGATGGACTGGGTTGAGATGATGCATGTTGGAATATCTGATGGACTATGTAGAGTTCTTGAGTTGATGTATGGATCCATCGATGGACTGTGTGGAGCAGATGCATGATGACACCTCTCGATGGAATAAGACTGTTTTGAAGACCTTCAGGTTGTATAGAGATGATCGAGACAGATGTGATGTACAGATGAGAACCAGATGATCGTGATGCTGATGATGATCGTGTCCGAAGAATACCTTCCTTGTTGAGAGGGGGTGTTGGAAGTGCAACTTCGGAAGTTATTCTTATTGTATTTTATTATATTATTTTTGTACCTCCTACAGGAGAAGGTATTGATGTAATTGATCATGTAAAACCCTTAAAAGAATCAATCTAAACCTTGGGGTGAAAACACACAAAAAAAGAATTATTAAATGTTATTTTATCTTCCCCCAAGACAAGTTGGCCCTGTCAATTAGACAAGTCGGCCCAGTAAGGGAAAAATTCACTTTTGCATGTCTATAAATAGAGAGGTCAAGTGCCTCATTTGTTCACTCACCAAAACTCAAGCAATTCGCTCAAGGAGAGAGAAGTTCACTATTGTATCTAGGAGAAGTGATTTTTGAGGTTTTCACTTGGAGAATTTTTCTCTTTCTCTCTCTTGTATTTGTACTTTGTTCTCAGGACTGATTATCTCTGTATGAAGGTTGTTGGTTTTTCTCCTTGTTGGGTTCTTGTGATAAAACTTTGTGTCTATTATTTCTATGCTTGGTTATTCTTTTAGTGATCCTTTTTTATTATCTGCATTTCATTATACTACTATAATTGTATAAAAAACTAACACAATGTAGATATCTTTTTCTATTACTCATAAACTTCTTGCATAAAATTTGGTTTTGTAATTTCACCTATTCTTTTTAGGATTTCACATATTCATGAAATTATATTAAAAGGGAAATCCAAGATGAAGATGCTAAAGAACTTAAGAATGAATATCATAAGAACATACTACTTGTTATGACCTCCTTGCAACTTGGGCACCTCTTAAGAGAAAAAGAAAAATTATCTCAAAAGGAATCATGGTTGAACCTTCTTTTAGCATTAAGGTTGAAGAAGAGAATCTTGTGATGTGACGATCCAAGGTGGGTTGCCGATTTGATCAATGCAAAGCACTAGTATGTCTGGAACCTGTGAAAGAGGCTTGACGTACACCAAGGTGGCAAGTTGTATATGGTCTCACTAAATTGGAATCTATTGTGCGATTGATCATAAAATATTTTTGTTGCTTAGCACTGCCAAGTGTTAAAATCAGTTGAAAAAAAGGAGGTAATCAATCTAACAAGGTGATTTCTAGAAGAATCCAATAGGGTCTTATATCGTCTGAGAGTCATCACCTACATGCAAAGATCCTAGACACCTCTAGTCAAGGTATCGCATGAAGGTCGCTAGTCATCTACTTGAATAATGAAAAAGATAGTGGCATCTCCCGCTCGTATCAAAATGTTATTTCCTCAAATTCCACTTCCTATAAATGGAATAGTTAATAAACCCTCTCCTCTTACGAGATACAATGCTTAGACTCAATCCAAATTTGATGACAACCTACCCTAAATTGCTTGAGAGGGAACCTACAACGATCAAACCAATGACATTTAGTTTTCTTAGGGGATATAATAAGACACCCACTCAACTGCATAAAATGATCTAAGTAGAAGAACATCTTATGACCAAAGGGGCCTATGGAGAAGAGATCCAAGTAGCTTGTATATATTGAGGATAAAGGTCATCCTTGATTGCCCTATTGGTCTTCTAATGAAGGGGGGAAATATCCAAGACCATCCAATTAATAGTTGAGGCGAGGGGGAGGCACTCAATGGATTTTCCAATAGGTTGAAGCCACAAAGAGGTTCAAAGAATCAAACTCTACATCAACCTAAGAGGATTTTGCTAGAGAGATGGGAATTTTTGTGATTTGTATAGGTACTTATTGTAAACATGATTCATAATGGTTCAATGAGAGAAAAAGAGATGTTAGCCAATATATGTTCTAAAGTTATGAATATCGTAATAACCCCATTCATTCATTTTATTTCCAAATGAGATCATTGACAAAAAGATAGGATTGATCTATCGCAATGGAAATAGATTGATTAGATATTGCTACATAGGAAGGCCATATCCATCGAAGGACAAAGAACCAAGTAACTATACATTTCACACCCTGTTGATGAATCAAACATGGAGTGAACCTTGTTAAGGAAAGAAACCAATATGAAAATCCTCTCAAGACACATGTGATAGGCCTCAAACTTGGCTTGCATAGTGGGCTTGTGTGACCACCTGCTTGCATCGAATCTTCCTTGCAAAATGAAGGATTGTATTTGCTCAATGCAATCCAATCAATAAGGAGTAAGCTACAACCTTGAAGCTTAATTGTGTAGAGAACACTCAACTTGACGAATGTGTCGAAAAGATGTATCTTAATTGAGATGTCCTAGAAGTGTATGTTGAAACATTGATGCTCAAGCATAGAGAGAGATCCATACCCCTTGCTAGGTCAAGGTTGGATAGCGAGTGAACCTTAAACTACACTTGGGGCCTATGCACTAATACCAAACAAGTGTAAGTTGCGGTAAGCTCAATTTCACATCCTCTATAAAAGAAACGAAGTTTGATATGGTAATATTAGAAACATTAAAGACTATAAAATTAGTCTTGTTAAGGTTCATCATCAATTACCTAGGATCACAAAAATCATCAGGAGCATCACGTTGCCTTTGTAAAGGGAAAGCTAAGATGATAATGTCGTCTACAATGAGAATTGTAGCATAAAGTTTATTAAAAGTATACCCAAATATGATAGTCCTATAGTTTCTATAAAGATGTAAAATGTCCCCAGATTTGAAAATGGGGTGGATGTTATGTTACCAAATCCACCACCCTAGTGTGTAAGATCCACAGATCTAGCTAGGATCCGTCATGGAAATGGATCCCATGGAGAAGGAAATAGATCCTATGCCCATGAAATGGATCCCATGGAAAATCAAACAAATCCTAAAAATTTGAAACGGATCATGAAACTCTAATTGCTTTTGTGACCCATTGATCCCCCAAGAAATAATTTTTTTAATGAAACACTCTCCCAAACCATAAAAACCTAAAGGCCAAAACCATAAACCCCATTCCTAGTCAGGGCCTAATCTACCCTTATGTCCAAATATGCTCTCGAACTCTAATCCATCAAGGTCTGCTCACAAGGTTTCTATTTGGTCTATCTTTATGGTCAAGGTTTAATATATCCTTATGTGCTACATTGTTTCTCACTTCACTCACACTAATTTCTATTTGATCTATCTTTATGGTCAAGGTCTAATCTATCCTTATGTGCTATGTTGTTGCTCACTTCACCCACATTGTTATTTAGTCTTTCCATAGCCTTCAAGAAAACCACTTTATTCACCATCGATATTGACGCGTGGATGTGGCTCGCAAAAACATTATGACCTGCTTCATGTTCATGTTGAAATGGCCTTTAAAATTATTAATAATCAATCATGGTTATAAGTTATCAAACTATCAATTATGGTACATGAATGGCTAATAGTGATATCTGTGAAAACTTTGTTTTTGGCTATAACTTATTGTTCTACTCTTGTGTTTCCTAAATAGTTTTGTTTCTTCACTCTAATATTTTATTTATTATAAAAATATTTTTATATTTTCTTTACTTATTGTTTCCCCACCATATATGAATTCTATCTTTTCAAAAACCTGACAAAGTTGTATCCATATCCTGGTAACTTAGGTTCAATGATGTCATGTGAAAGAAGGAAACCCTGAGCACACCAAATGAATAAAAAACTCAGCAATATGAAAAGCAAGAGATTTATTATTGTGCTTGATCAATTCCACTTAAAATCCTCCTCTATTACTTTACTAATGCTCATGAATTGGGTTGCTCTCACAATGTATTTGGAGGGAAAAGTTGGCAAGAAGTAGGGGAGAAGCTATGTGGATAAAGCATTAGTTTGGTAAATCATATAGGGCATTAGTATGGGAGAACTAGAAATGGTGATCAATGTTAGGTAGATGGGTCAATTTCTTAGGGAGAGGGGTACACCAAAAAGACTTACAAGATGAGTTAAAAGCTAAGAGTGGTCCACATCCTTTGGTGGCAAGGAACTCTCATTTCTTGCGTCAAAAGAGGCAATTATAGTCTCGTAGAATTGGTTGGAAAGAGGATGGGTCATGGGAAAGGACAAAACTGAGGTATTTGAGCATGGCCTTATGCTCCCCATCATATCGTTACCAACAATTCATAGCATAGTTGCTAGGAGGTCAAGGTATTGTGATGGATGGGTGAGGATAGGAGTCCAAGGCAACTTACCACAAGGCCTTAGATAAAGCATCATATTTGCCAATCATATTTATAAGAGACGAGAAGTGAAAGAGGTGTAGCGTAAGTTAAGAAAGGCAAAAGCCATAAGCCTCAACATGCTCAACGTCAAAGTTCTTAGGATATTTGGACACTTAGGAGTTATTAAGATCAACTTGGTCTAATGTAAGATCAACTTGATCTAATGTATATGTAGGTAAAGTATGGTTTTTTAGTATGCATGAGTATGCAATCCGACAATTACAATATGCTCTAGACATAAAGTGATCTAACAATTCATCTTCACCTCAATCTTAACGGTTATTGATCCATGGCTTGACACTCGATTGGTCCATGATCTCTATTTAAAGAGCATGGAGGGTCATTTGCTTGATGATCAATTGTGAGAAACACATATGTAAATTATTTTTCCTATTGCATTAATATATTGCCTCAGGTAGTTGTTTGGTTGGGGCCGTGGACTGTTTCCCTCTTTGAGGGTTTTAACCACATAAAACATCGATGTGTCGATCAATTTTATGTTTGTGTGAGTGGTTTCTTAAGGTGTCAACCTATGTAGAATACCTTGTTTTAATCAAACATGGTATCAAAGTGCGTATCAAGACTCACTCTTATTGTTGATCCAGATCTTAAACCTAATTAGCTACACGCATCAAAGGATTTCTTAATTATGTTATTTCTATGCACTTTTGGGTCGAGAGAGGTGTTACATTGTGTCTACAACACTACTTTCAATTGGAAATGCTTTTTGCTTCACAAATGTTTCCATTTTGCCCAAAATATGACTATTTTATCATAACCGAGCATATATTGTTTACATTTAAGGATTTTTTTTAATTCTATCACACAACGTTTCATATTTCAATTTGGTTTTCTATGCACTTTTGGGTCAAGAGAGGTGTTACATTGCGTCTACAACACTACTTTCAATTGGAGATGCTTTTTGCTTCATAAATGTTTCCATTTTTCCCAAAATATGACTATTTTATCAGAATTGAGCATGTATTGTTTACAATTAAGGATTTTTTTAATTCTATCGCACAACGTTTCATATTTCAATTTGGTTTTCTGCTTTATTCCCAGTTTGCTCTCCTTTCGAACTGCATATGCTCTTTGTTGTGCACTATGCAAACTCGATAAATCATAAACAGAGTGGAAAGGGATTTGTTGACTGCATATGCTTTTTGCGTAAAGTGAGAAAACTTGCATTTTTCAGGTAAACTAACCAACAACGTCTAACCCCAAATTTTAAAAGTTTCAATTTTGAAATTTCATTTTTTGTTTGTGTAGTTGTGTAAGTGTCCCACGAACCAAAAGCAAGGATATTTGGGTAGGCATGATTTCCCACAACAACCCCCCCATTCTCCTCCATAATATTACTATATATTTTGTTTAACTCACTTGGTTGAAAGTTACTTTATTAAGTTAGAGGTCTTCAATTCAATACTTCTTTAAGTTATTTTTGTAAAGTTAATGCAACATTAATTTATAAAGTAACTTCATTGTAAAAGTGTTTCCCACTTGTTTATAAAAGTGGGTCACTTTTTTTAGAAAGTAACTTATGTGTAAAAGTAAGGTTCTAGGCAAAGCCAATGAAAGGGAGAAATTACTTATTGTGCACCCATTACCATGTGGATCAACCTCTACCTACCATAGGGCTCCTTAGTTCCATTTTATGTTTTTTTCAAAAAGGCTTAACTTTGACATTCGAAGTCCATTTTTAATGTTGGTTTTTTTAAATCACCTATTTTTGCAAGATCTTTGCATCTAGACCACCAATTTCTATTTTGAAGCCATATTACCTACATATTATAATATGACTAGTCCAAGTGATCTTTTTCTTACTAACACCAACTACTTTTCATGGAAAGCTCATATGGAGGATGTCATATGAAGGGACTTTACCGAATTACCTTGGGAAAAGAAATTGCCCCCACTGATGCCTCAAAGAATACCAAATGGGACAATAAAAATGACAAAGCACATGGATTAATGGGAATGTCCATTTTTAATGGCTTACAATTCCAACTTCAAGGAATTAACCAACCAGATGTAGCTTAGACAAAGTTAGATACCATATTTGATCAACACAATGACATTCGAGCTCACCAACTTGAAAATTAGTCGGTTGCCTTCAATACAAGTGATTTCTCTTGCATGAAAGACTACATATCTCAATTCAAAACCCTTAAACTCTCAATAGAAGAATGCAAGATACTTAGGCCAAATAAGCAAGCAATGTATTTTATTGCTCTTGCTAAGCTTGGTAGTCCTTATTCTGTTTTTGTATCTACTTTTTCACTTCAATGGAGAATCTATATGGTTTTCTTACAAAGATCCCACTCTTGAAGGATTTTGTAATTCTTTAATTAGAGAGAAAGATAAGCTCTTGCATCTTGGAGTGATCGACACTGTGAGTGCAGCTTGCAAAGCCTTAATGGCACAATAGAAGGATAAATCCAAGCATCCAAATAAGCAACAACCTCAAAACAATAAACAAAACAACAGTTCCAAACCCTCTCAACAAGTTTCTACACGCAATGGTGATAAAGGCACTAAATTCAAAGGTAAAAATATTGCACGATAGTGCAATTTTTGTGGGTGAGATGGTCATGTGGAATCTAAGAGTTTCAAGAAAATAGAAGCCTTGGAAGCAACAATGAAGAAGCACTCAATCTTGATTCTTCTTCTAACTCTTCTTCTGATGGACATGCACTTTATGGTTTTGGTTTTTCCTTCTGTTAATGCTAATATTGTTCTTATTTTTATGTGTTTCCCTTAGGTTTGTTTGAACTTTATTTTCTTTAATTAATCCATGATTTTGATTATTTTGTTTTTAAATTTTATTTAATTTTTTATTACTTTCATTTTCTTTAGTTTAAAACCTTTAAATGGCTTATGTAGCATGGTATTTTTCTTAAAGTTTTCAATTATACTTTTTTTTAGCTTCATTATAAAGATTATAACCAAAGTTTAGCATTTATCCTAAGAGCATTTGTACAATTTGTTATATCAAAAGATTATGGTAGTGCAAACTGTGAAACAAACCCCTAATGCGCTACAAGAATCCAATATGATGAGAAATCGTGGTTATCCATGTTGGGTAATGGTTCGTTTGAGTTATGATGACTAGACAGGTTGTGTTATAATGATTCAAGATGTTTAAACACATGTTAAAGAATTATGATAGTTTTTAAGTTCCATTGCATTCTATCATTAAGATAAATCAAGGTTTGAGCTGCCACGAGTAAATTTTGGGATCGCGAAATGCAAAGCTGAAGACACCTGTTGCTGAACATGGTTAGTGTTTTAATCTTTGAACATTTGTCATCTGCGTTTTTCTCAGAAGCTTAATTATCAAAATTCTAGTTTTAAGATGGGAAGTGGCGAGATTAACAGGGCAGAACCGATGGACACGAAATGGGCTGTGAAGTTCCCGAAATGTGCAGAATTGTTTAAAGCAGCCGGATGGTTTGACTTATTCGAGAAAATTAATGGGTTTAATGAACAAGTTTCAATTTACTTTGCAAAGAATCTGATTGAGGATGTCATTAAATTCAAAACCTTACAATTCCAGCTCACAGAATCCCTAATTTATGAGGCTATAGGTATCGCCATGGATGGGGAATTATGGTTCAAAAATATTCCTTTTGAGTTCAACCCAAATCTGTTCTTGTTGCCAGGTAATGAAAATTTAAATTGGAGTAATGGAGTTCATATAACAAATTTCCAACCAGAATGGACGGAGGTGCTTGGTGTCATACAGGCCTACATCACGTGTGAGGGCAGATTCTCAATGGTTTTTAAATACCATGTTAGGTTCTTAATGCATCTTAAATTACACTGTAAAATAAATTTTCCTACTTCTGGTACAAGAGCGTCCAAAAAATGTCAAATAAGGTCAAAGCGAATCCTGAGCATTCAAGGCAGTCCATATTTCATCATGGTCTTATAAAGTTGATCATCCAAACAGTACTACAGAAGGAAAAGAAGACCTGAGAGAATTTTATATACTGGTCTGGATTTATGGTTGAACGAGATGAGCGTATAAAGAAGAATAGGTCTAAAAAGAAAGGTAAAAAGGGTGAGAAGGGAGTTTCGATACAAGAAATTTCTAAAAAACCTCTGTTACAGGAAAAAGCTAAAGGTCCCGAAAAGGAGAAACAAGTTGATGTAGTTGAAGATGGACTAGAACATTGTCAAGAAAATCAAGGAATGGAGGACACAATTAATTCTACTGCTGAATAACTTCAAGGTCCAGTTACATCAGAACAGGGCATAACTAAGAACCCAGTCACGCAATCTTCTGCAGAAAATATAAGGAATGAAAGTTTGCAGGTTCAAGACTTACAAGCAGAGGCAAATCTCCTCTTGCAGTTGAAGGAATCGACTTGGAAGTATAGAATAAGATCAACCATGAAGAATAATATGGAAAAAGATTCAAGATTTAATCAGAAGACAGAGGAAATAACCTTAGTTCAAAGTTCTTCGTCTAACGAAGGTGAAGGGGAGAAAGATAAATCAAATTCTCACTAGATGAGCATACAGCAGGATGATTCAAAGGTAGAAGAAGCATATCAAGAGGTGAACAAGGTTGAAGAAGAAGAAATTATTTTCAAGATGGAACAAGATGAGTTTGCAATTGCAGAGAGAATAGCAAAAGATAAATTTGAAGAAGATTTAGTCTTCAAGAAACTGGATATCCCACCTTCCATATCTCAAGATCCCACTTTGCCAAGAGAAGTGAACATATGCTCAGAAGTTGAAAGTCTTAAAAAGGTTCATGATCAACAGCAAGCAGAAATATTATTCCTCAATGAGTCAAATGACAGGCTTACAAAGACCAATAAGCGTTTAAAGGAGGACTTGGGAGAAGTTAATGCTCGTTATCAAGAACTGATAGTTGTTGCTACGAAAGACTTGAAGAGGAAAAGGGAAGCAGAGGCAGAGGCTCAAGTTGATGACTTAAACAAACAGGTACAGAGTTTGAATGAGAAGAACAAGCTTCTGTCAGACAAGATCAAAGATTTGGAAGCTGAGCAACCTCAACATAACAAAAGGACTCATGCACTGGAAGGGATTGCTATGTTAGTAGAGGCTACCAGAAAGGCTACTTAGTGCCTAGTTTGTTTTTAATGCATTCCTATTTTGTATTAAATATGTAATCTTAAAATAGTTAAGTTTTTATTTAAAAGACCTTGTTAAAGACTCGAAGTGATCCTAACTATTTTATGCAACTGTTTTGAGAATAAAAACCTAAAAGTAGTTATAAACTACTCTTTTTGTAAATGGATAAAAGGGAGTAAAAGAGGATGTAGAGGGGTTCGGTTTTTTAGTTTCAAGAAGCTATTGTACAGTGATATGAAAAGCTTGCAAGATTCTCATGTAAGTCATGAAAACTGAGATTAATACATATGTGATATAAGCCATTTTATACTGTTTGATTGAGTTTTTGTTTCTGATTAGTTTGATCATTCAACATATGAATTCATTTTATGTTTTAATGTTTTAATACAGTGAATGCTTATGTGTTGTAGATGAAAACCAGTATGTGTGATTATGAATGAGATGGTTTATGTTTACCTGGTTTACATTTATGATTTCAGTTTTTTCAATGAAGTATATGATTCAGTAACTTGTTTTAGTTTGATTTCTTTTGACTTTCTTGAAATTGAAACAGACAAACCAAAAACCCTAAAAAAATAAAAACCTTTTTCTTGTATATTGGGATAGTGTTGGCTTGCCCCTCTGTAGTCTAGGGTCAATTTCTGGCACTAACATCTTTGGCGACGTTGCCGAGGACGGAAGTGAAGTTTCATCTTCCTTGGGATATCTTTATTGTTCTGGTTTTGAGGTGGACAAAATCAGAAAATTTCTATTTCAGACTACAGTTCACCAAGGTAGTATTTCACAGTGGCTTCCAGGAGGTTTGGGACTAGAGGGAATCCTACTTCACCATTACACCCAGGGGTGTCAGATCCATAAAAGATTTTGAAGAATTCTAATGAGTCACATAACCCTTCTTTTGGAAGATCCAAATCTTCCCCATCTTTACTTTCTCTTGGTCAACCACAGTCTTTATCTTCATTTCTGTATTCTGAACCAAAATTAGAAGAGGTAGATATTTAGACTTTTACCAATCCATTGTCTCCTAAAAAGCTAAAAATAGAATTATTTCCATTACTTCAGTTTAAAGCTAATATTCCTGCCATTCAACTGAGTTCAATTAAAACTAATAAAACCTTTGTCCTCAACCAGTCGAACTACTTCCAAGATGGTTGGACAACAACTTGATATGATGGATAGAATGGTAATAGCTAGGTATGCTCCCTTAGTGCTTCCACAACCTTTAAATGCTCTTCCGGGAGGAGATTATCAAAAATACTTACCTAGGTTTAATGGATTGGGAGAAACAACTACGGAGGAACACTGGAATGCATTCCTTATTTATGCTGATAACCAAAATATAGAAGCAAAGGATGTATGGATGCGAATGTTTGTGCAGAGTCTAGATGGTGATGTTAGAAAATGGTTCAGGGAGTTACCAGTAAAATTAAATAAGACTTATAGAAGAGTTATAGCAGGTATTTATGAGACAATGGGGGGATACAAAGGATCACACATATTATATTACTGAATTTGCAGCCTTGAAGAGAAAACATGATGAAACTATAGCTGACGTTTCAAAATGTTTCAACAAAATGTATGGCAGAATTCCAGTGGAAATTAAACCTTCAGAAACCTTGGCTAAACTGACATATGCAAATGCATTTGATCATGATTTTTCTTTGCACCTGAGAGAAAGGAGACCTATAACATTACTAAATATGCAAGAAGCTGCTCTAGAGGTGGAATCCAACATTTTGGCTTCTAATAGACTTAAGGATCAGTCAGACCATCAGATTCATGATCGAAAGGGTAAGAATGTAGTAATGCCTGCAGCCTCTACATCAAAGAAGGAAGAAAGTCAAATAGATGAGATGAGTAAGATAATTAAAACCTTGACTGCAAAAGTGAGTAGGCTGGAGTTGCAGAAAAATTCAAATAAACATTTTCAAGATGGAGAAAGAAATCCCAATCAAAATCCTAACCAGTTTAGAAGACCATTTGTTCCAAGATTCATCCCTCGAGAAAGGAGAAACAGTGATATTCAGAGGGAGAGGAGAGAAAATGATTATTAGAGAGTTCCTGCCCCTTTCCAATATAATTTTATAGAAGAAGTTGAACAGGTGGAAGATGTGCAGTACGAGGATGATTCAAATCAGAATTTAAACTATTTTGGGGGAATTATCATCTGAAGGTTTTATAACTAAAGGCAGCTATCAGAATTCTGAGTATTATGATTCACATGAGTATCAGGAAGGAAGTGATTATCATCCTCAGGTTTCAGCTAGTATATGTCAGACTGATCCAAAAAATTCTTATAATTTGAGATCAAGCCCTAAATAAGTTGTTCAAATTCCAAAGAAGAAAATAGTTCCACCTGCTAGAAAGTAGGTGGAACATTACAAATGGATTTGGCTTATGCAACAATTCCAGTCTTTAGTGGAGAGAATCGAAGATTGTACAGGGAATTACAGTATGGTTTCATAGTCACGGATGATAAAAATCCAACTAATCACCCCCTTTATTCAGTTGATGAAGAATTGGGTTCCTGTATGCTTCATTTTAGTGATGAAAATAGGGCTAGGGTACTGCAAGTAGAAAAAGAAGAATCAGTCAAACCTACTGTTGAACAAAAAGATGAATTGTGGCAAATGTATTTTGATGGTTCTTCATGTAAAGAAGGAGCAGGAGCTGGCATTTTTTTTATTTCTCCTGGTGCAGAGGTATTTATTTTGATGTAAAAAATGGAATTTGTCACTACCAACAATACAGCAAAATATGAGGCATTGGTACTTGGTTTAAGGGCTGCGAAGGATTTGGAAATTCAACAACTCTCTGTTTATGGCGACTCTGAATTAGTTGTCCAACAGGTAAAGGGAAAATATCAGGTAAAGCAGGATTTGTTGAAGGTTTATAGAAATGAAGTTTGGGATATGATTGACAACTTTTTCACAGCTTTTAATATCTCTTTTATTCCCAGAGATCGGAATCAAACAGCTGATTCATTAGCATTGGCAGCCACTCATTTCAAGATTCCAAAGCATACACAGCTGAAATATCCAATTGAAGTTAAATATAGACCCTCAGTACCAAACAATATAAAACAGTGGAGAGTTTTTGAGGATGATGTGGATATGAAAAAATTCTTGGAATTAGCTGGAGAGTTTTCCAATTATCTTATTGATCATGATCAAGATGAAGAGATAGATGACACTGCTGCATACACAGAGAATACAATTGCTGATCACGGGATTATTGAATTGAAGGGGAATTTTATTCCTAAGGGTTTGGTCCCCCTTGAGAGAATTTTTTCCAAATATGATACTCTGGTGAAACCTTCAATGCAATCTTCAAAAGAAAATATCATGAGCTATAACATTGGTACAGAGCAGCAGCCCAGAATGGTGAAGATCTCTAAGTCTCTTTCAGTTGAACAAAGAAACAAGTACACTGCATTATTGAGGAGGTTTGTTGATATTTTTGCTTGGTGCCATGAAGATTTAAGAACTTATGACACTAGTATTATTCAGCATAGGGTGCCTTTAAAACCAAATGTAAAATGCTTTAAAGAAAAGTTGTGGAGGATTAACCCAACTCTGCTGCCAGTCATAGAGAAAGAAGTCAAGAAGTTATTAGACGCAAAGATAATTGTTCCACTAAGATATTCAACATGGGTTTCAAACTTGGTTCCAGTTCGAAAGAAGAATGGTGAGATTAGGTTATGTGTGGACTTTTGGAATCTTCATAGAGCTTCATTAAAGGACAATTATCCATTGCCAAAATTTGAACAAATTTTACAAAAAGTGGTGGGAGCTCAGAGAATTTCCATGGTTGATGGATTCTCAGGCTACAATCAAATAGCTGTACACCCGGATGATAAGGAGAAAACATCCTTCACTACTCCATGGGGTACATTCATGTATGATAAGATGCCATTTGGGTTGATGAATGTGAGTGCAACATTCCAAAGAGCTATGGATATAGCCTTTGTAGGATAAAAGGAAAAATTTGTTGTAATCTACTTGGATGATATTACTATTTTCTCTCAGTCTCATGATGAACACTTAAAGCATCTAGAGCAAACATTTATGAAGTGTAGGAAATTTGGGTTGTCATTAAACCCCAAGAAGTCACATTTTGTTGTACAGGAGGGAAAACTTTTGGGACATCTTGTTTCAACAGATGGTATTAGAATAGACCCTGAGAGAGTTCAAGCAATTCTGAAGATTACTATCCCAAGATGTAAAAAAGATGTCCAATCATTTATTGGAAAAATCAATTTTCTAAGGTGGTTCATCCCGAATTTTGCTAAGACAATTAAACACATCACATCTATGTTGAAGAAAGATCAGGAAGTGAAATGGACAGCAGAAGCTAAAGCATCATTTGAGAAGATTAAACAAGATTTAACAGAATCCCCAGTCTTGGTAAGTCCAGATTTCTCGAAAGATTTTCTTACTTTTTCTTTTGCATCCCAAGATACCATAGCTATTGTTTTACTTCAGAAGAATGCAGAAGGTTTAGAGCATCCTATTGCCTTTTTTTGTAAGATACTCAGAGATTCAGAATTGAAGTACAGTACACTTGAGAAACAAGCATATGCACTTGTAAAAGCTTTAAAAATTTTCAGGATTTATATTCTGCATTCGAAAATAATTGCTTATGTACCTAATGCTGCTATTAAAGAAATTTTAACCCAGCCTGACAGTGAAGGTAAAAGAGGTAGGTGGATTGCAAAAATTATGGAGTACGAGGTTGAAATCAGGCCTACAAAATTAGTAAAGGGGCAGGGTTTAGCAAAATTGTTAGCTGATTCAAATTGTGAGGCTTTGGATATCCATTTGGTGGCAAATCAACCAACTCAGGAAGAGTTACAAATGAAGGAAAATGAAGAGCAGATTACAGATAAATATGCAGAATCAGAATGGTATGTTAATATTGTTTATTTTTTATTACATTTGAAATGTACAGATCATTTTGACAAGAAGACATCTAGATCATTGAAGTTAAAGGCCACAAGATATTGCTTGGTAAATCAACAGTTGTTTTGGAAAGACCCAGGTGGAATTTTACTAAGATGTTTAGAAAAATCACAAGTGAAAGAGGTTATTTCAGAAATGCATTAGGGTGCTTGTGGGGGTCACAAGTATTGGAAGTCTACTGCATACAAAATTCTTAGGTTTGGGTATTATTGGCCCTCTTTATTTTCAAATGTCTATCAGCAAGTGCGGGATTGTGTTCAATGTCACAAGTTTGTTGGGAGGCAGAAGCTCATTTCTCTGCCATTAAAGCCTATTGCAGTGGATGCCCCTTTTCAGGAATGGGGATTAGATTTTATAGGTGAAATTAACCCTGCATCTAGTGGACAACACGGGTGGATACTTACAGCTACTGATTTTTTCACTAAATGGGTGGACGTAATTCCAACACGTAAAGCAACTGAAGGAGTTATCATGAATTTTATACAGGAGAATATTTTGAGTAGGTTTGGCTGTCCACAGAAATTGCTAACTGATAATGCACCTGCTTTCAAATCAAAAGCTATGGTGAGTTTTTGTGAGCAGAATGGGATTCATTTGAGGCATTCTACTCCCTACTACCCCCAGGGTAATGGTTTGGCAGAGTCATCAAACAAGAACATTATTCAGAGTATTAGAAAACTGTTAAATCAAAATAAGAGGTCATCAGATTTAATGCTTAAGTATGCATTGTGGGTAGATAGAATAACCACTAAGAAAGTAATAGGTTTGTCCCCTTTCCAATTGGTGTATGGTACTGATGCAGTTTTTCCTATTCAGCTAGGCATTCCAGTAATGAAGTTTTTCCAAGATAAGCAAGAAAAACCTAATGATCTCCAAAGAAGAATTTTCTCATTGATTGAATTGTAGCAAGAACGTGAGTCTACAGCAGAAAGAGCTGATGCATACAAAAGAAAGATTAAAGCAGGGTTTGATAAAAAGGTAAAAGAAAATGCTTTTTCTCTTGGTAATATGGTGCTAATATGGGATGCCAGTAGAGACCAGAAAGGTCAACATGGTAATTTTGACAATCTTTGGTTAGGTCCCTTTATGATTTCAAAGATTTTAGAAAATAACACTTGCATACTTCAAACTTTGGCAGGTGAGGAATTGTCTACTCCGGTTAATGGACGCTTCCTCAAACATTTTTATAGTTCGTGAAGGTAAATAATATCACACTCATTGTACATGCCGGTGTGAAATAAGACTCCATACCCAATGGAAGTTTTCATAATAAAACAACAGTTTCAGGTGGCAGAAAGGTACTGGTCTTCAAGTTCTTGAATCCTCACAAGTAGGTCTTCATCCCACAGCAGGAGCCAGATGTTAATGTTAAGATTGTTCTTATTTTTATGTGCTTCCCTTAGGTTTGTTTGAACTTTATTTTCTTTTATTAATCCATGATTTTGATTATTTTGTTTTTAATTTTTTCTTACTTTCATTTTCTTTAGTTTAAAACTTTAAATGGCTTATGTAGCACGGTATTTTTCTCAAAGTATTCAATTATAATTTTTTTTAGCTTCATTATAATTTGGCCTAAGAGCATTTGTACAATTTGTTATATCAAAAGATTCTGGTAGCGCAAACTGTGAAACAAACCCCTAATGCGCTACAAGAATCCAATATGATGAAAAATCATGGTTATTCATGTTGGGTAATGGTTCGTTTGAGTTATGATGACTAGACAAGTTGTGTTATGATGATTCGATATGTTTAAACACATGTTAAAGAATTATGATAGTTTCTAAGTTCCATTGAATTCTATCATTAAGAGAAATCAAGGTTTGAGCTGCCACGAGTAAATTTCGGGATCGCGAAATGCAAAGCTGAAGACACCTATTGTTGAACGTGGTTAGTGTTTTAATCTTTGAACATTTGTCATTTGCGTTTTTCTCAGAAGCTTATTTAGCAAAATTGTAGTTGTAAGATGGGAAGAAGTGGCGAGATTAACAGGGTAGAACCGATGGACACGAAGTGGGATGTGAAGTTCCCGAAATGTGCAGACTTGTTTAAAGTAGCCGGATGGTTTGACTTCTTCGAGAAAATTACTAGGTTTAATGAACAAGTTTCAATTTACTTTGCAAAGATTCTGAGTGAGGATATCATTAAGTTCAAAACCTTACAATTCCAGCTCACAGAAGCCCTAATTTCTGAGGCTATAGGTATCGCCATGGATGGGGAATTATGGTTCAAAAAGATTCCTTTCGAGTTCAACCCAAATCCGTTCTTGTTGCCAGGTAATGAAAATTTAAATTGGAATAATGGAGTTCATATAACAAATTTCCAACCAGAATGGAGGGAGGTGCTTTGCGTCATACAGGCCTACATCACGTGTGAGGGAATATTCTCAATGGTTTTTAAATACCATGTTAGGTTCTTGATGCATCTTAAATTACACTGTAAAATAAATTTGCCCTACTTCTGGTACAAGAGCATCCAAAAAATGTCAAATAAGGTCAAAGTGAATCCTGAGCATTCAAGGCAGTCCATATTTCATCACGGTCTTATAAATTTGATCATCGAAATAGTACTATAGAAGGAAAAGAAGACCTCGAAGCATTTTATATACTGGTTTGGATTTATGGTTGAACGGGATGAGCGTATAAAGAAGAATAGGTCTAAAAAGAAAGGTAAAAAGGGTGAGAAGGGAGTTCCGATACAAGAAATTTCTGAAAAACCTCTGTTACGGGAAAAAGCTAAAGGTCCCGAAAAGGAGAAACAAGTTGATGTAGTTGAAGATGGACCAAAACATTGTCAAGAAAATCAAGGAATGGAGGAGACAATTAATTTTATTGCTGAACAATTTCAAGGTCCAATTAAATCAGAACAGGGCATAACTTAGAACCCAGTCACGTAATCTTCTACAGAAAATATAAGGAATGAAATTTCGCAGATTCAAGACTTACAAGCAGAGGCAAATCTCCTCTTGCAGTTGAAGGAATCAACTTGGAAGTATAGAACAAGATCAGCCATGAAGAATAATATGGAAAAAGATTCAAGCTTTAAT
Organism: Larix kaempferi; assembly: GCA_027924585.1. Taxonomy (NCBI): domain Eukaryota; kingdom Viridiplantae; phylum Streptophyta; class Pinopsida; order Pinales; family Pinaceae; genus Larix; species Larix kaempferi. Next base: position 4,561,534 of record BSBM01000040.1, on the reverse strand, counting down.
CAGAAGACAGAGAAAATAACCTTAGTTCAAAGTTCTTCGTCTAATGTAGGTGAAGGGGAGAAAGATAAATCAAATTCTCACCAGATGAGCATACAGCAGGATGATTCAAGGGTAGAAGAAGCATATCAAGAGGTGAACAAGGTTGAAGAAGAAGAAATTATTTTCAAGATGGAACAAGATGAGTTTGCAATTGCAGAGAGAATAGCAAAAGATAAATTTGAAGAAGATTTAGTCTTCAAGAAACTGGATATCCCACCTTCCATATCTCAAGATCCCACTTTGCCAGGAGAAGTGAACATATGCTCAGAAGTTGAAAGTCTTAGAAAGGTTCAGGATCAACAACAAGCAGAAATATTATTCCTCAATGAGTCAAATGACAGGCTTACAAAGACCAATAAGCGTTTAAAGAAGGACTTGGGAGAAGTTAATGCTCGTTATCAAGAACTGATAGTTGTTGCTAGGAAAGCTTTGAAGAGGAAAAGGGAATAAGAATCTCAAATTGATGACTTAAAGAGACGGGTGCAGAATTTGAATGAGAAGAACAAGCTTCTGTCAAATAAGATCAAAGATTTGGAAGCTGAGCAGCCTCAACATAACAAAAGGACTCATGCGCTGGAAGGGATTGCTATGTTATTAGAGGCTACCAGAAAGGCTACTTAGTGCCTAGTTTGCTTTTAATGCATTCCTATTTTGTATTAAATATGTAATCTTTAAAAAGTTAAGTTTTTAGTTAAAAGACCTTGTTAAAGACTCGAAGTGATCCTAACTATTTTATGCAACTGTTTTGAGAATAAAAACCTAAAAGTAGTTACAAACTACTCTTTTTGTAAATGGATAAAAGGGAGTAAAAGAGGATGTAGAGGGGTTCAAATTTTTGGTTTCAAGAAGCTATTTTACAGTGATATGAAAAGCTTGCAAGACTCTCATGTAAGTCGTGAAAACTGAGATTAATACATATGTGATATAAGCCATTTTATACTGTTAGATTGAGTTTTTGTTTCTGATAAGTTTGATCATGCAGCATATGAATTCATTTTATGTTTTAATGTTTTAATACGGTGAATGCTTATGTGTTGTAGATGAAAACCAGTATGTGTGATTATGAATGCGATGGTTTATGTTTACCTGGTTTACATTTATGATTTCAGTTTTTCAATGAAGTATATGATTCAGTAACTTGTTTTAGTTTGATTTCTTTTGACTTTCTTGAAATTGAAACAGACAAACCAAAAACCCTAAAACAATAAAAATCTTTTTCTTGTATATTGAGATAGTGTTGGCTTGCCCTTCTGTAGTCTAGGGCCAATTTCTGGCACTAACATCTTTGGCACCGCTCCCGAGGATTGAAGTGAAGTTTCATCTTCCCTGGGATATCTTTATTGTTATGGTTTTGACGTGGGCATAATCAAAAAATTTCTATTTCAGACTATAGTTCACCAAAGTAGTATTTCACAGTGTCTTCCGGGAGGTTTGGGACTAGAGGGAAGCCTACTTCACCATTACACCCAGGGGTGTCAGATCCAGAAAAGATTTTGAAGAAATCTAAACAAGTCACATAACCCTTCTTTTGGAAGATCCAAATCTTCCCCATCTTTACTTTCTCTTGGTCAACCACAGTCTTTAACTTCATTTTTGTGTTCTGAACCAAAATTAGAAGAGGTAGATATTCAGTCTTTTACCAATCCATTGTCTCCTAAAAAGCTCAAAACAGAATTATTTCCATTACTTCCAAGATGGTTGAACAACAACTTGATATGATGGATAGAATGGTAGCAGCTAGTTATGCTCCCTTAGTGCTTCCACAACCTTTAAATGCTCTTCTGGGAGTTGATTATCAAAAATACTTACATAGGTTTAATGGAATGGGAGAAACAACTGCGGAGGAACACTGGAATGCATTCCTTATTTATGTTGATAACCAAAATATAGAAGCAAAGGATGTATGGATGCGAATGTTTGTGCAGAGTCTAGATGGTGATGTTAGAAAATGGTTCAGGGAGTTACCAGCAAATTCAATAATACTTATAGAAGAGTTACAGGAGGTATTTATGAGACAATGGGGGGATACAAAGGATCACACATATTATATTACTAAATTTGGAGCCTTGAAGAGAAAACATGATGAAACTATAGCTGACGTTTCAACAAAATGTATGGCAGAATTCCAGTGGAAATAAAACCTTCAGAGACCTTGGCTAAACTGACATATGCAAATGCATTTGATCATGATTTTTCTTTGCACCTGAGAGAAAGGAGACCTATAACATTACTGAATATGCAAGAAGCTTCTCTAGAGGTGGAATCCAACATTTTGGCTTCTAATAGACTTAAGGATCAGTCAGACCATCAGATTCATGATCGAAAGGGTAAGAATGTAGTAATGCCTGCAGCCTCTACATCAAATAAGGAAGAAATTCAAATAGATGAGATGAGTAAGACAATTAAAACCTTGACTGCAAAAGTGAGTAGGCTGGAGTTGGAAAAAATTCAAATAAACCTTTTCAAGATGGAGAAAGAAATCCCAATCAAAATCCTAACCAGTTTAGAAGACCATTTGTTCCAAGATTCATCCCTTGGGAAAGAAGAAACAGTGATATTCAGAGGGAGAGGAGAGAAAATGAAGATCAGAGAGTTCCTCCCCCTTTCCAAAATAATTTTATAGAAGAAGTTGAACAGGTGGAATATGTGTAGTACGAGGATGATTCAAATCGGAATTTAAACTATTTCAGGGAATTATCATCTGAAGGTTTTACAACTGAAGGCAGCTATCAGAATTCTGAGTATTATGATTCACATGAGTATCAGGAAGGAAGTGATTATCATCCTCAGGTTTCAGCTTGTATATGTCAGTCTGATCCAAAAAAATCTTATAATTTGAGATCAGTCCCTAAACAAGTTTTTCAAATTTCAAAGAAGAAAATAGTTCCACCTGTTAGACAGTTGCCTAATCAAATACAGGGAAAGAAACAAGACCATAGTGATTAGACTAAAGCAGCAAAAGTTGAAGAAACCAGCAAAAATACACAAGTTTTTAACTTTGAGAATGAATTGTGCAAAATCAAGGTTCCAATGTCATTCACTGAGTTAATGAAGACTCCTTGTTTTAGAGATACATCATGTAAGTTGTTTAATGTTCTAGTTAATTCTTCTCCTTCAGATACAGTAAATTTACAGGAAGAACATCAAACAATAATTCTTGGGTCTGGTTGATCTGAAAAGCCTGAAGGTGTTTCTACTTTTCCTCCACCTTTTTATATAACTTTGATTATTCATGACCAAATGATTCACAACTGCCTTCTAGATTATGGAGCCTCACATAACTTGATGCCTAAAGCAATTATGGAAGCCCTTGGTTTGAGTATCACAAAGCCTTACCATGATTTATTTGCATTTGATTCTAGAGCTGTGAAATGTCTAGGAGTGATAAAGGATCTTGTGGTTAATATTTCTCAATTGCCAATGAAGAGTGTTATAACGGATGTAGTAGTTGCTGACATATCCCCTAAGTTTGGCATGCTGCTCTCAAGGTCCTGGGCAAAGAAAGTAGGTGGAACATTACAAATGGATTTGGCTTATGCAACAATTCCAGTCTTTGGTGGAGAGAATCAAAGATTGTACAGGGAATTACAGTATGCTTTCATAGTCACAGATGATAAAAATCCAACTAACCAACCCCTTTATTCAATTGATGAAGAATTGGGTTCTTGTATGCTTCATTTTAGTGATGAAAATAGGGCTAGGGTACTGCAGGTAGAAAAAGAAGAATCATTCAAACCTACTATTGAACAAAAAGATGAATTGTGGCAAATGTATTTTGATGGTTCTTCATGTAAAGAAGGAGCAGGAGCTGGCATTGTTTTGATTTCTCTTGGTGCAGAGGTCATTAGTTTGATGTATAAATTGGAATTTGTCACTACCAACAATACAGCAGAATATGAGGCATTGGTACTTGGTTTAAGGGATGCGAAGGATTTGGGAATTCAACAACTCTCTATTTATGGAGACTCCAAATTAGTTTTCCAACAGGTAAAGGGAAAATATCAGGTAAAGCAAGATTTGTTAAAGGTTTATAGAAATGAAGTTTGGGATATGATTGAAAACTTTTTCACAGCTTTTAATATCTCTTTTATTCCCAGAGATCATAATCAAACAGCTGATTCATTAGCATTGGCAGCCACTCATTTCAAGATTCCAAAGCATACACAGCTGAAATATCCAATTGAAGTTAAATATATACCCTCAGTACCAGACAATATAAAACAGTGGAGAATTTTTGAGGATGATGTGGATATTAAAAAATTCTTGGAATTAGCTGGAGAGTTTTCCAATTCTCTTATTGTTCATGATCAACATGAAGAGATAGATGACACTGTTGCCTACACTGAGAATACAATTTCTGATCACAGGATTATTGAATTGAAGGGGAATTTTATTCCCAAGGGTTTGATCCTCCTTGAGAGAATTTTTTCCAAAGATGATACTCTGTTGAAACCTTCAATGCAATATTCAGAAGAAAATATCGTGAGCTGTAACATTGGTACAGAGCAGCAGCCCATAATGGTGAAGATTTCTAAGTCTCTTTCAGTTGAACAAAGAAACAGGTCCATTGCATTGTTGAGGAGGTTTGATGATATTTTTGCTTGGTGCTATGAATATTTAAGAAATTATGACACTAGTATTATTCAGCATAAGGTGCCTTTAAAACCAAATGTAAAACCCTTTAAACAAAAGTTGCAGAGGATTAACCCAACTCTGCTGCCAGTCATAGAGAAAGAAGTCAAGAAGTTATTAAACACAAAGATAATTGTCCCACTAAGACATTCATCATGGGTTGCAAACTTGGTTCCAATTCGAAAGAAGAATGGGGAGATTAGGTTATGTGTGGACTTTCGGAATCTTAATAGAGCTTCATTAAAGGACAATTATCCATTGCCAAAAATTCAACAAATTTTACAAAAAGTGGTGGGAGCTCAAAGAATTTCCATGGTTGATGTATTCTTAGGCTACAATCAAATAGTTGTAAACCCGGATGATAGGGATAAAACAGCCTTCACTACTCCATGGGGTACATTCATGTACGATAAGATTCCATTTCGGTAATGAATGCGGGTGCAACATTCCAAAGAGCTATGGATATATCCTTTGTAGGAGAAAAGGAAAAATTTGTTGTAATCTCCTTGGATGATATCACTGTTTTTTCTCAGTTTGATGATGAACACTTAAAGCATCTGGAGAAAACATTTATGAAGTGTAGCAAAATTTGGGCTGTCATTAAACCCCAAGAAGTCACATTTTGTTGTACAGGAGGGAAAAATTTTGGGACATCTTGTTTCAACGGATGGTATTAAAATAGACCCTAAGAGAGTTAAAGCAATTCTGAAGATTACTATCCCAAGAAGTAAAAACGATGTCCAATCATTAGTTGGAAAAATCAATTTTCTGGGGTGGTTCATCCCGAATTTTGCTGAGACAATTAAACACATCACATCTATGTTGAAGAAGGATCAGGAAGTGAAATGGACAGCAGAAGCTAAAGCATCGTTTGAGAAGATTAAACAAGGTTTAACAGAAGCCCCAGTCTTGGTAAGTCCAGATTTCTCAAAAGATTTTCTTACTTTTTCTTTTGCATCCCAAGATACTATAACTGTTGTTTTACTTCAGAAGAATGCAGAAGGTTTAGAGCAGCCTATAGCCTTTTTCAGTAAGACACTCAGAGATTCAGAATTAAAGTACAGTACACTTGAGAAACAAGCATATGCACTTGTAAAAGCTTTAAAAAATTTCAGGATTTATATTCTGCATTCGAAAATAATTGCTTATGTACCTAATGCTGCTATTAAATAAATTCTAACCCAGCCTAACAGTGAAGGTAAAAGAGGTAGGTGGATTGCAAAAATTATGGAGTACGAGGTTAAAATCAGGCCTATAAAATTAGTAAAGGGGCAGGGTTTAGCAAAACTGTTAGCTAATTCAAATTGTGAGGCTTTGGATATCCATTTGGTAGCAAATTAGCCAACTCAGGAAGAGTTACAGATGAAGAAAAATGAAGAGCAGAATACAGATAAATATGCAGAATCAGAATGGTATGTTAATATTGTTTATTTTTTATTGCATTTGAAATGTCCAGATCATTTTGACAAGAAGGCATCTAGATTATTGAAGTTAAAGGCCACAAGATATTGCTTGGTAAATCAGCGGTTGTTTTGGAAAGACCCAGGTGGAATTTTACTAAGATGTTTAGAAAAATCACAAGTGAAAGAGGTTATTTCATAAATGCATGAGGGTGATTGTGGGGGTCACAAGTATTGGAAGTCTACTGCGTACAAAATTCTTAGGTATGGGTATTATTGGCACTCTTTATTTTCAGATGTGTATCAGCAGTTGCGGGTTTATGTTCAATGTCAAAAGTTTGCTGGGAGGCAGAAGCTCATTTCTCTGCCATTAAATCCTATTGCAGTGGATGCCCCTTTTCAACAATGGGGATTAGATTTTATAGGTGAAATTAACCCTGCATCTAGTGGACAACAAAGGTGGATACTTACAGCTACTGATTTTTTTACTAAATGGGTGGAGGCAATTCCAACACGTAAAGCAACTGAAGGAGTTATCATGAATTTTATACAGGAAAATATTTTGAGTAGGTTTAGCTCTCCATATAAATTGCTAACTTATAATGCACCTGCTTTCAAATTAAAAGCTATGGTGAGTTTTTGTGAGCAGAATGGGATTCATTTGAGGCATTCTACTCCCTACTATGCCCAGGGTAATGGTTTTGCAGAGTCATCAAACAAGAACATTATTCAGAGTATTAGAAAACTGTTAAATCAAAATAAGAGGTCATGGGATTCAATGCTTAAGTATGCATTGTGGGCAGATAGAATAACCACTAAGAAAGTAATAGGTTTGTCCCCTTTCCAATTGGTGTATGGAACTGATGCAGTTTTTCCTATTCAGCTAGGCATTCCAGTAATGAAGTTTTTCCAAAATATTCAAGAAGAACCTAATGATCTCCTAAGAAGAATTTTCTCATTGATTGAATTGTAGCAAGAACAAGAACGTAAGGCTACAGCAGAAAGATTTGATGCATACAGAAGAAAGATTAAAGAAGGGTTTGATAAAAAGGTAAAAGAAAATACTTTTTCTCTTGGTAATATGGTGCTAAGATGGGATGCCAGGAGAGACCAGAAAGTCAGCATGGTAAGTTTGACAATCTTTGGTTAGGTCCCTTTATGATTTCAAAGATTTTAGAAAATAACACTTTCATACTTCAAACTTTGGAAGGTGAGGAATTGTCTACTCCGGTTAATGAACGCTTCCTCAAACATTTTTATAGTTCTTGAAGGTAAATAATATCACACTCATTGTACATACCGGTGTGAAATAAGACTCCATACCCAATGGAAGTTTGCAGAATAAAACAGTAGTTTCAGGTAGCAAAAAGGCAATGGTCTACAAATTATTGAATCCTCACAAGGAGGTTTTCATCCCACAGCAGGAGCCAGATGTTAATGCTAAGATCGTTCTTATTTTTATCTGTTTCCGTTAGCTTTGTTTGAACTTTATTTTCTTTTATTAATCCCTGATTTCAATTATTTTGTTTTTAATTTTTATTTAATTTTTTATTACTTTCATTTTCTTTAGTTTAAGACCTTTAAATGGCTTATGTAGCACGGTATTTTTCTCAAAGATTTCAATTATATTTTTTTTAGCTTCATTATAAAGCTTATAACCAAAGTTTAGCATTTATCCTAAGAGCATTTGTACAATTTGTTATATCAAAAGATTCTGGTAGCGCAAACTATGAAACAAACCCCTAATGTGCTACAAGAATCCAATATGATGAAAAATCGTGGTTATTCATGTTGGGTAATGGTTCGTTTGAGTTATGATGACTAGACAGGTTGTGTTATGATGATTCGAGATGTTTAAACACATGTTAAAGAATTATGATAGTTTCTAAGTTCCATTGCATTCTATCATTAAGAGAAATCAGGGTTTGAGCTGCCACGAGTAAATTTGGGGATATCGAAATGCAAAGTTGAAGACACCTGTTGTTGAACGTGGTTACTATTTTAATCTTTGAACATTTGTCATCTGCATTTTTCTCAGAAGCTTAATTAGCAAAATTGTAGTTGTAATATGGGAAGAAGTGGCGAGATTAACAGGGCAGAACCGATAGACACGAAGTGGGCTGTGAAGTTCCCGAAATGTGTAAACTTGTTTAAAGCAGCCGGATGGTTTGACTTCTTCGAGAAAATTACTGGGTTTAATGAAGAAGTTTCAATTTACTTTGCAAATAATCTGACTCAGTATGTCATTAAGTTCAAAACCTTACAATTCCAGCTCACAAAAGCTCTAATTTCTGAGGCTACAGGTATCGCCATGGATGGGGAATTATGGTTCAAAAAGATTGCTTTCGAGTTCAACCTAAATCCGTTCTTGCTGCCAGGTAATGAAAAATTAAATTGCAATAATGGATTTCATATAACAAATTTCCAACCATAAATGATGGAGGTGCTTGGCATCATACAGGCCTACATCATGTGTGAGGGCAGATTCTCAATGGTTTTTAAATACCATGTTAGGTTCTTGATGCATCTTAAATTACACTGTAAAATAAATTTTCCCTACTTCTGGTACAAGAGCATCGAAAAAATGTCAAATGAGGTCAAAGCGAATCTTGAGCATTCAAGGTAGTCCATATTTCATCATGGTCTTATAAAGTTGATCATCCAAACAGTACTACAGAAGGAAAAGAAGACCTGGGAGCATTTTATATACTGGTCTGGATTTATGGTTGAACGGGATGAGCGTCTAAAGAAGAATAGGTCGAAAAAGAAAGGTAAAAAGGATGAGAAGGGAGTTCCGATACAAGAAATTTCTGAAAACCCTATGTTACAGGAAAAAGGTAAAGGTCCCGAAAAGGAGAAACAAGTTGATGTAGTTGAAGATGGACCAGAACATTGTCAAGAAAATAAAGGAATGGAGGAGACAATTAATTCTACTGCTGAACAACTTCAAGGTCTAGTTAAATCAAAACAGGGCATAACTAAGAACCCAATCACACAATCTTCTGCAAAAAATATAAGGAAAGAAAGTTTGCAGGTTCAAGACTTACAAGCAGAGGAAAATCTCCTCTTGCAGTTGAAGGAATCGACTTGGAAGTATAGAACAAGATCAACCATGAAGAATAATATGGAAAAAGATTCAAGCTTTAATCAGAAGACAGAGGAAATAACCTTAGTTCAAAGTTCTTCATTTAATGAAGGTGAAGGGGAGAAAGATAAATCAAATTATCACCAGATGAGCATACAGAAGGATGATTCAAAGGTTGAAGAAGAAGAAATTATTTTCAAGATGGAACAAGATGAGTTTGCAATTGCAGAGAGAATAGCAAAAGATAAATTTGAATAAGATTTAGTCTTCAAGAAAATGGATATCCCACCTTCCATATCTCAAGATCCCACTTTCCCAGGAGAAGTGAACATACGCTCAGAAGTTGAAAGTCTTAGAAAGGTTCAGGATCAACAGCAAGCAGAAATATTATTCCTCAATGAGTCAAATGACAGGCTTACAAAGACCAAGAAGCGTTTAAAGGAGGACTTGGGAGAAGTTAATGCTCATTATCAAGAACTGATAGTTGTTGCTAGGAAAGCTTTGAAGAGGGAAAGGGAAGCAGAAACTCAAGTTGATGACTTAAACAGACAGATGCAGAGTTTGAATGAGAAGAACAAGTTTCTGTCAGACAAGATCAAAGATTTGGAAGCTGAGGAGCCTCAACATAACAAAAGGACTCATGCGTTGAAAGGGATTGCTATGTTAGTAGAGGCTACCAGAAAGGATACTTAGTGCCTAGTTTGTTTTTAATGCATTCCTATTTTGTATTAAATATGTAATCTTAAAATAGTTAAGTTTTTAGTTAAAAGACCTTGTTAAAGACTCGAAGTGTTCCTAACTATTTTATGCAACGGTTTTGAAACTAAAACCTAAAAGTAGTTACAAACTACTCTTTTTGTAAATGGATAAAAGGTAGTAAAAGATGATGTAGAGGGGTTCCATTTTTTGGTTCCAAGAAGCTATTTTACAGTGATATGAAAAGCTTGCAAGACTCTCATGCAAGTCATGAAAACTGAGATTAATACATATGTGAAGTAAGCCATTTTATACTGTTTGATTGAGTTTTTGTTTCTGATCAGTTTGATCATTCAGCATATGAATTCATTTTCTGTTTTAATGTTTTAATACAGTGAATTCTTATGTGTTGTAGATGAAAACCAGTATTTGTGATTATGAATGTGATGGTTTATGTTTACCTGGTTTACATTTATAATTTCAGTTTTTCAATGAAGTATATGATTCGGTAACTTGTTTTAGTTTGATTTCTTTTGACTTTCTTGAAAATGAAACAGACAAACCAAAAACCCTAAAACAATAAAAACCTTTTTCTTGTATATTGAGATAGTGTTGGCTTGCCCCTCTGAAGTCTAGGGTCAATTTCTGGCACTAACATCTTTGGCGCCGCTGTCGGGGATGGAAGTGAAGTTTCATCTTCCCTGGGATATCTTTATTGTTCTGGTTTGAGGTGGACAGAATCAGAAAATTTCTATTTCAGACTACAGTTCACCAAGGTAGTATTTCATAGTGGCTTCCAGGAGGTTTGGGACTAGAGGGAAGCCTACTTCACTATTACACCCAAGGGTGTCATATCCAGAAAATATTTTGAAGAAATCTAAACAAGAGTCACATAACCCTTCTTTTGGAAGATCCAAATCTTCCCCATATTTACTTTCTCTTGGTCAACCACAGTCTTTATCTTCATTTCTATATTCTGAACCAAAATTGGAAGAGGTAGATATTCATACTTTTACCAATCCATTGTCTCCTAAAAAGCTTAAAACATAATTATTTCCATTACGTCAGTTTAAAGCTAATATATTTGCCATTCATCTCAGTTCAATTACAACCAATAAACCTTTGTCCTCAACGAGTCAGACCACTTCCAAGATGGTTGGACAACAACTTGATATGATGGATAGAATGGTAGCAGCTAGGTATGCTCCCTTAGTGATTCCACAACCTTAAATGCTCTTCCGGGAGTAGATTATCAAAAATACTTACCTAGGTTTAATGGACTAGCAGAAACAATTGCTGAGGAACACTGGAATGCATTCCTTAGTTATGTGGATAAACAAAATATAGAAGCAAAGGATGTATGGATGCGAATGTTTGTGCAGAGTCTAGATGGTGATGTTAGAAAATGGTTCAGGGAGTTACCAGCAAATTCAATAAGTCTTATAGAAGAGTTACAGGAGGTATTTATGAGACAATGGGGGGATACAAAGGATCACACATATTATTTTACTGAATTTGCAGCCTTGAAGAGAAAACATGATGAAACTCTAGCTGACTTTTCAAAACGTTTCAACAAAATGTATGGCAAAATTTCAGTGGAAATTAAACCTTCAGAAACCTTAGCTAAACTAACATATGCAAATGCATTTGATCATGATTTTTCTTTACACCTGAGAGAAAGGATACCTATAACATTACTAAATATGCATGAAGCTGCTCTAGAGGTGGAATCCAACATTTTGGCTTCTAATAGACTTAAGGATCAGTCAGACCATCAGATTCATGATCGAAAGGGTAAGAATGTAGTAATGCATGCAGCCTCTACATCAAAGAAAGAAGAAAGTCAAATAGATGAGATGAGTGAGATAATTAAAACCTTGACTGCAAAAGTGAGTAGGTTGGTGTTGGAGAAAAATTCAAATAAACCTTTTCAAGATGGAGAAAGAAATCCCAATCAAAATCCTAACCAGTTTAGAAGACCATTTGTTCCAAGATTCATCCCTCGGGAAAGGAGAAACAATGATTTTCAGAGGGAGAGAAGAGAAAATGAAGATCAGAGAGTTCCTCTCCCTTTCCAAAATAATTTTATAGAAGAATTTGAACAGGTGGAAGATGTGCAGTACGAGGATGATTCAAATCAAAATTTAAACTAGTTCGCGGAATTATCATCTGAAGGTTTTACAATTGAAGGCAGCTATAAGAATTCTGAGTATTATGATTCACATAAGTATCAGGAAGGAAGTGATTATCATCCTCAAGTATCAGCTAGTATATGTCAGACTGATCCAAAAAATTCTTATAATTTGAGATCAGGCCCTAAACAAGTTGTTCAAATTCCAAAGAAGAAAATAGTTCCACCTGTTAGACAGCTGCCTGATCAAATACAAGGAAAGAAACAAGAACATAGTGATCAGACTAAAGCTACAGAAGTTGAAGAAACCAGCAAAAATACACAAGTTTTTAACTTTGAGAATGAATTGTGCAAAATCAAGGTTCCAGTGCCATTGACTAAGTTAATGAAGACTCCTTGTTTTAGAGATACAGCATGTAAGTTGTTGAATGTTCTAGTTAATTGTTCTCCTTCAGATACAGTAAATTTACAGAAAGAACATCCAACAATAATCCTTGGGTCTGCTTGATCTGAAAAGCTTGAAGGTGTTTCTACTTTTCCTCCACCTTTTTATATAACTTTGATTGTTCATGACCAAATGATTCACAACTGCCTTCTAGATTCTAGAGCCTAACATAACTTGATGCCTAAAGCAGTTATGGAAGCCCTTGGTTTGAGTATCATGAATCCTTACCATGATTTATTTGCATTTGATTCTAGAGCTGTGAAATGTCTAGGAGTGATAAAGGATCTTGTGGTTAATCTTTCTCAATTGCCAATGAAGAGTGTTATAATGGATGTAATAGTTGCTGACATATCCCCTAAGTTTGGCATGCTGCTCTCAAGGTCCTGGGCAAAGAAAGTAGGTGGAACATTACAAATGGATTTGGCTTATGCAACAATTCCAGTCTTTAGTGGAGAGAATCGAAGATTGTACAGGGAATTACAGTATGCTTTCATATCACAGATGATAAAAATCCAACTAATCACCCCCTTTATTTAGTTGATGAAGAATTGGGTTCCTGTATGCTTCATTTTAGTGATGAAAATAGAGTTGGGGTACTGCAGTTAGAAAAAGAAGAATTAGTCAAACCTACTGTTGAACAAAAAGATGAATTGTGGCAAATGTATTTTGATGGTTCTTCATGTAAAGAAGGAGCAGGAGTTGGCATTGTTTTGATTTCTCCTGGTGCAGAGGTAATTAGTTTGATGTATAAATTGGAATTTATCACTACCAAAAATACAGCAGAGTATGAGGCATTGGTACTTGGTTTAAGGGCTGCGAAGGATTTGGGAATTCAACAACTCTCTGTTTATGGCGACTACGAATTAGTTGTCCAACAGGTAAAGGGAAAATATCAGGTAAAGCATGATTTGTTGAAGGTTTATAGAAATGAAGTTTGGGATATGATTGACACTTTTTTCACAGCTTTTCATATATCTTTTATTCCCAGAGATCAGAATCAAACAGCTGATTCATTAGCATTGGCAACCACTCATTTCAAGATTCCAAAGCATACACAGCTGAAATATCCAATTGAAGTTAAATATAGACCCTCAGTACGAGACAATATAAAACAGTGGAGAGTTTTTGAGGATGATGTGGATATGAAAAAATTCTTGGAATTAGCTGGAGATTTTTCCAATTCTCTTATTGATGATGATCAAGATGAAGAGATAGATGACACTGCTGCCTACACAGAGAATACAATTGTTGATCACAATATTATTGAATTGAAGGGGAATTTTATTCCTAAGGGTTTGGTCCCCCTTGAGAGAATTTTTTCCAAAGAGGATACTCTTCTGAAACATTCAATGCAATCTTCAGAAGAAAATATCATGAGCTGTAACATTGGTACAGAGCAGCAGCCCAGAATGGCGAAGATTTCTAAGTCTCTTTCAGTTGAACAAAGAAACAGGTACATTGCATTGTTGAGGAGGTGTGTTGATATTTTTGCTTGGTGCTATGAAGTGTCACGTACCCACCCATCCATCCAAGGCAAGGGAGGGAAGATGATGCCAATCTATGGAGCTTTTCATAAAAACTCATCCCATTCATTAGATTCATACAATTAAAAACCATTGTGTGCAGATGCAACTCAATTGAATATGCACAGCGGAAATAAACAAATCATCCACACACATTTTATATGCATACAGCATATCAATATAATCGTCAAACTAAACATTGCAGAATTAAAATACAGAGACAGAGAACACTTATCTTCGTTGTGCAATTGTCCCAAACAACTAACTATGTCGCTGCAACATTCCACCCAACCATAGGTCTCTGCCCAACCTGTATTCTTTCAGCACTCAGAGACCACCCCCATGCTGGGCATGATTCCTACAAGCAAAAGGGGACATTCAAGCTCATGCAAAGCCAAATAAACATTTCATATGAGCCAAGCCAGTCCACAGCTGGGTTTATCAGGCTACATTTCAACCCTGGATGCTTGCACTCAAGATCAAGCCAAAACAATGGATTGGGAGAGGGAAATTTGACCAGAGGGAGGAAAATGCTTTCTCCTGCACGTTCATAAGCATTTAACAGCCAACACAGTCTCAATGGAACCCCATTTCCATTTCCCTTCTTCCCCACTGGTATGTAATACAAAAATGCCCTTCCCAGCTAGGAGAATGAAGGCAGACACGGAAAAACCATGGACGAAAACGCCCAGGTGGATCCAAACTCGTGAGGGAGGAGGGTTGGTTTATGGATAATGGCTTGGGGAGCAATTCATGGCTCTTTTCTTGCCCAAGAAGCCAAACGCGATTCCCATGCAGGGTGGCTTTCCCGTACCCGAATTTGGACAGCCATACCTCTCTTTCCCCAAGGCATTAACTACCTCAACCAACTCTTGGGAGAAATCAATGATTGGGTACAAAAGTCAACATGGGTAGTTGAGGGTTTGATGGTGTTAACACCAAAAAAATGCTCACTAGCTCATTCCCTTATTCACATGACCCATTTGTCCACTTTTCCACCATCTGAGCCTTTGAAGCCAACAAAAAGTCATCAAAAGACCTTAGTACACCCCTTTTTCCCACTCAAAAAGATTATTTTTCCTAAAAAAGCATAAAAAACCCTCAAAAATGGTCCAAATTCCCAAAATATTAAAAAGGGAATAAAAATATTAATTTTATTCAAAAAAGGAAAAAATGAGGGAAAAGTACCTAAACCATGTTGGTCAATACCATTGGTTTCCACAAAACCACAAATGGTATTCCCCACCACCAAAACCTATAAAAAGGTGGTAGGGGCTCCTCATTTCACATCCATCCATATTCCTATCCTCATGTTGCCAAAATATCCCTTGAGTATTTGGCCATTGTAGCAACCTTGGAGAAAGGACCCATTGGAGATTGGAGTTGCTCACCATTGGAGCTATTCAAACAACCTTCATCACTTGAAGGTATTGTTCTTGCAAGCACTTGCTTGCCCCCCATTTTTTCAATACAAAATTATTTCTTAAGTTTCTTGTTCTTGTTTTTTTTAATTCAAAATGCACATGCTAGTTTAGTTTAGTTTAGATTTAGTTTATTGTTATTTATTTCTATTGAAACTGCTGCTACTAGTTAGCAGGTGCCCATAGCACTAAGCTTGGTTGCAAAACCAAGCCAACAATTTTTGGCGACTCCGCTGCTTTTGAATCTTTAGATCTCACTTTTGCTTTAAATCTTAGTTTTTGATTGTATTAGTTAGTTTTATTCATAGATCTGCCACCCTAGACAGCAGATCTATTGCTGTTCTAGGTCTTGGCCCATTTTTTAGCCATTAACAACCTGAAATTCTCAATTTTCGAGTTCATTTTTCGGCGTCCGCGTACGGCTTTCACCTCGCGGCTTTTTGCTCGACAGTCGCGCGGCTCATCGCGACTGCGCAGCTTTTTTCCGCGCGGTTCACCGCGGCTTCGCGGCCATTTAGCGCGCTGCACATCGCGGCTTCGCGGACCTTTTCCGCGCTGCACATCGCGACTGTGTGACGAAATCCCGCGCTGCACATCGCGGCTTCGCGGTCAAAACCCGCGCTGCCCATCGCGACTGTGCGACAGAAACCCGTGCGGTCCATCGCGGCTGTTCTGTCAAAACCCGCGATGCCAATTTTTTCATTCGGCCGATTCGTTTAAAAAATTAATTTTTTGCTGTATTATCTGCCCACTTAGCTATTTTTACAATATCAAAAATTCCAGCATTGTTTACAGCCATAGAAAAATTTTTACTATTTAGAATGCACATGTGAAAAAAGTCTTTTTAAAAATTTTCAGAAATTGAAAGAAGAATTTCTTTTGCTTTTTATCTAGATTAAAAAAAAAAATTGTTGTTTGCTTCTTTAATTTTTGTCCATAGCAATTGTTGAAAACGAAATCCATTTATTTCTCAAAGAAGTCATATTATTTGCTTTTCTATTTCAAAATATCCTTCGTTTTTTGAATAGTTTTTTGCAAAAGCATTTAATTTCCATTTATTGAAAAAGTCATAATATTTGCTTTTTATTTCAAAAGATCCTTTGTTTTTTGAAATCTTAGCATTTACTTTTTCAATTTCAGTTTGAAATATCACACGTGCACCCACTCAAACACTAATTTTAAACTGAGCCTTAAAACTTACCCTAATTTCAACCCACTTTTAACCCCACTTGGGGAACACTAAAAGAACTTTGTAGCTAGGTAGTATTGAGGAGATAGGTGTTCCAATAACACCCCTCAGTTATTACATCTGAGACATAGTTGTTGTCCATTAGGGAGCTGAAATCTCTTAGTATTTATTGGCACGGTCACAACCGGTTTATGGGAAGGCCTCTCCCCTAGGAGGGTTGAAGTCGCGTGGATGGTTCCGGAAGCCTGAGTGGAATACCAAAATCCATTCAGTAACCGAAGGGCTACCATTCGCAGTTCTCGGGATATCCCTGTATAGGGGTATTGCGATCAAGGACCAAACGGCAGATTTACCTTTTCTCGACGTGTCATGAACGGAGTATCCTAGTAGACATTCTTTAGGATTGATTACCCGGTGTCCCTCCCAGTAGGGGGATATCTAGCCATTGACTCAACACTCAATATTGTCTGACTTGGATTTCATCACCTTGCAGAGAATATAGTTTGTTGATTCACAATACTTTTAGCTAGGTGTTTGCATGATTCAACCCACCTTTGGTCTAGTTACACCTATTTTTTTTCTAGAAGCTGTTTGCATGTTGGTACTCTGACCATTTTTTGCATCCCTCCACTTATTATAGCACAGCTGCTATAATAAGTGCCTTTTTGAGGTTGATTTTTTGGCCTGAGAGCCTTCATGTTCACTCCCCTTCTTGCACCCTTGGTTGCATTAGGGTTTTGAGTTTTTTATACATTACCATTTTTACACATACAGATTTTTACACAAAAAAATTATTTTCTCACCATTGAGAATTTTAGACGCTCTCGTCGTCTACAAGGCGAACTCCCAGAGTTCAGTCTACTTGGCTCGCCACGTCACCGACGCCGAGCCTTATCCCTTGACTCGACACATCGTCGGTCAACCAGACAGTCATCCGATTCTGACACGCCTCACTTCACATCTGATTCTGAGGCAGAATCCGAAAACCCCACTGTGTTATTCCCAACCAACCATATGGCTGGAACACCATTTGACCCACTCTTTACCAGCACCATAGGAGAGACATCCACAGACCCTTCTACTGCGGTGCCATCCATGGCAGCAACCACCCCCCTGGGTATGCCTAATATGGGCAACACTCCACCCTTAGGAATGCCCAACACAGGGCCACCTCCTGTTATAGGAATCCCCAACACAGGGCCACCACCTGTTATGGGTATGCCCAACATAGGGGTCACACCCCCTCTGATTCCCACAACCCAGATTCCAGGAATCACCACTACTATTCCTAACCCAAGTGTAACCCATGTTGCACTTGGAAGCGCTAGCCCACACCAGACCACACCTATTGGAGGACATATACCTTCAATCCCTAGCATACCTTTAGGCGTTACTGGACCCCTACATCATACCACCATGACTAGGCATGTCCCAGTCCCAGTCACCACATCTGCTAGCTTACCATACATGGCAAGTCTGAACTTGCCAGACTTAGCCAGGCTCACCAATGATCCTATCAGACACGATCCTGCGTGGCCTCACATGCCCACCAAACTCCCCTCCGACATCCCTAAATTTGAGGGCAAGACAGGTGAGGACCCCCAGAACCATATCATGTCCTTCCATCTATGGTGTTCCTCCAACTCCATAGTGGAAGACTCTGTCTGCCTCCGTCTATTACAGCGCACCTTCACTGGCTCTGCAGCTAAGTGGTATATCGAGCAGCCCCATGGGACACATGCCACCTTTACCTCCCTTGCCTCGACCTTCCTGCAGTTCTTCCAGTTACCTGTCCGCTATGATGCGGGAGTTGAGATCCTACTGTCTTGCAGACAGAACACGGCCACCCACATCACTGACCACATTCATGAGTGGCGTCGACGCCGAAGCCTCTGCAAAATCAAGTTAGACGACCGTATCTTCTTAGATTGGTTTCTCAAATCCCTCCTCCCTCTCATTGCGAAGGATGTGGCATCCGAAAGACCCCAGTCTGAAGAAGAGGCCATCCTCAAAGCCCAACAGTTTGATCTCATTTACGCCCAGTCGGGTTATCTGTATACCATTATACCAGACGCCCCTCGGGGCGAGTCATTCCAACATGATGCGTCGGGGGCATCCCATGCCGCTGATGGCATCATTGGTCGTATGGCCTCGCATCCCCAACCCTTTTCCATTGCACATCCTAGCCATGGTCCCGACCTTTCATGGGATACATCTCAGTCTGGAGCAACCAGTTCTTATGCTCCCACGGCACATCACCACCATACCCATGGACCTTCATGTCCACCTCAGTGCTTTGGTCATGCACCACCTACATACGCCCCCCAAACTGCACCTCAACCAATGTATTACCCGCAGCAAGCTGTGACAGCTAACTCAACACCTCCAATAGATCAGGGTTACCAACAACCCCAGTAGGTATCTGGTCCACTTCCAACCCCACCGGTGTATTATCCACCACAACCTGCTCCCGCACCTGCAGCGAACCAAAATCCTCCCACTGCTCAAGGGAAAGTGTACACACAGCACAACCAGCCCCAGAACCAGCACAACCAGCACAACCAAGGTGCGCAACAAAACCGTGGTAGAGGTCGTAACCGCGGTAATAACCAACAACATCAGCAAGGTCCTCCACCTCCCAATCCTCCGCAAAATAACAATGCTGCTCCTCCCAACCGCAATCCGGATCGGAATCCCAAGCAGCCTAGAAATAATAACCTCAGAACAAACCACCCTTGTTCTATCTACGGGGTCTATGGTCATTACACGCATTCTTGCCCACATTTGGAACGAGCTTGGCAACTCTGGACCGACGATGCCCATCGTCAAGGGCAAGCGGCTCCTCAGCCGCCACCCAACCCTCCACCACCTCAACATCAACCGTTGGTGCTGCAAAACCCCTTTCCAAACTAGGGTGTAGTGAACACTCATCCGTTAGCTCCCCCTCAGGGCAACGTGCCACCACAACAGATCACTTATGCAGCCCCTGATCAACCCATGTTCGATTCAGGTACTCACCATTTGTTGATGATGTCAACTGCCGATGCCAACCTCCAAACCCGTCGGAACCAATATGGCTCCACTTCTGAAGCCCCTCCCACCGACAAGAACACTAACGTTAATCCCACAGATCACACGTTACGTATACCTCCGGCTCCACTTGATGGCACTTCCAAAGCACCTCGCTTCCCACTTCGTCGCATCAACAATAATCCCAATGCTCGGGCTGCGTCGAATTACAACATCGTAGATGACTTAGCCCAGTCTCCTGCATCCATGTCTGCTTTAGAGGTCTTGAAAAACTGTCCTTCACAGCGCAAGACTTTACTCTCTGCCATTGGCGCCATTGACCCCAATGATTCACAATTGATCGCATTCGATTCAGACCAGTCTGAACCACGCCTGCCTTCCTCTTTAGCTTTCCAAGTTTCCGTTTCTGTTCGGAATCTTGTCATCCATCGGTGCATTATCGATGAAGGGGCCTCTACATGCGTCATGTCCACATTCGTTTGGCAGAAGTTGGGATCTCCCACTCTCCAGCAGTCCACCACTGCGTTGCGAGCCTACGATGGCCATTCGGCTCAACCCCAGGGTCTCTTACCTAATGTCCCCGTCCAGCTCGCGGGTAAAACCGTGCTCATTGACATTGAGGTCATCAATGCCCAACTTGACTATAACCTTTTACTTGGCCGCAGCTACATGTATGCCATGCGGGCTGTTGCCTCATCTGTTTTTCGTACCATGCAGTTCCCCCATGAGGGACGCGTGGTCAAGGTCGACCAACTCACCTACTACGATCCTAAGGCCCCCGCCACGCCTGAAAATGTTCTCCCCATGGTTGAACAACCTGTTTGTGGTGCAAATACCTCATTCGTTTCCTCAGTGGGACCCGGACTATACTCCGACGCGCCGATGACTTCTACATTCCAGACCATTCCACCACCGTCACCGGAGACACACGTCGCTAACCTCTGCACTCTTTCACAAACACCCGGTAATCAACCACCCTTGTTCCCGAAACCACCATTGGTCCCTAGTCACATTGGGGTTACACCCATCCACACAATCCCCTTTCTATTTCCTCCTTCGGGTGTAGTAAGCGCCCCAGTTATGGCTACCCTTAGTCTCCCCGGGTTAACATTGGGATTACCCGTGTGGTATATTTCGCCTCCCGTTCCCCCGCCGACACCAAATGTCATCCTGCAACCAGTGCAACCCATTGTCACTTCTACCCAACCACCTCCCGGTATCAATACTCCTTCGTCATCGACGAATCCCCCTCCACTCATCAGGCCCACTGGGGGCAGAGGCCCACAACCATACACTGCGGTACCCCCACCCAAGGCAGTTAAACCTCCCCCCATATTCCGTGCTCCTCCAAAATGCTCGCTGTGTGATGAATTAGGCCATCCAACCCATCAGTGTCCACAGTTACCTGCATTACAGGAACACATGCAAATGTTGGACGACGAACCCAACATCCCGGTGGTCAAACTCAATCCAAACCCCATGCCTCGTGATAAATCACTGCGTACCAACCACCCATGTGCGATATGCGGTATTTACGGCCACTACTCACATCACTGTCCTGCCATCCCAAATTACAGAGCAGCTCTCTACAAGATGAACAATTTGGACCTTGAGACGGCACCTCCTACTATCGAGGAGATCTACCCTCCCGCATCATCCTCATCCGGAGAGATTAACACCATCTACATGATCTCTTCGACTACCACTACCTCATCACTTGATTTGACCACTCAAAGCTCCCGCAATGATGAAAAGATTCTAGAGGCCCCTACTGCCCTTGATTATCCCTGGGGAGACATGCATCATCGCCCATACTTCCTCCTGGAAGAGACTTCATCCACCACCGCTACCCAATCCGCAGTTGAGTCCAAAGATTTCCTTCCTGTTAAAGTCGACTGGTTAAAGGATCCTATTCCTACTCCTGATGCCTCTGAGGAGAACAACATAGCCAATATTCCTCCCATCATCCACATTGACATCTCTGACCCACCTGGTGCCCTTCATACCATTACATTAGGAGCCTCCCACAGTGAGCATGAGATCGGAGAATACCAACAACTGTTCCAAGAATTCACTGATGTCTTTACTTGGTCAGATACCGAAATGCCTGGCCTTGACCCCGCCATTTATACGATCTCCACTGGATACCCCTCTGTCTGGTCGGCCCCTTCCATTGATCCCGTTCACACACATGTTCCACTCTGCTACGTCGGTTTTGCCGATGGTGCAAGCCGTTGGTCCCCCAATCTGGCCTCCGCAGCTTGGGTAATATATTCCCCTTCACATGAGTTGATCCACATCGACGGAGTGTTTTTGGGTGCCGCTACCAACAACTAGGCTGAATATGATGCCGTGACCGGTCTCTTGGCCACAGCTCTCCTAATGAGCATACGTCACCTTAACGTTTTCTTGGACTCACAACTCCTAGTTTCCCAACTTAACAATGATTACCAGGTACGCGATCCCTGTCTGTTCAGAAAATTTTTGCGCACTAAACAAATGATTCGACAGTTTGAATCCATTTCATTCACACATGTCCCAAGAAACCTCAATAGTGTAGCAAACCATATGGCCAACAATGTACTTGACTGGCACACTAATCGCATCATACCATAAACAAATAATACATCCACGTGCATAACATGTGCCTCCACGGGCATATACCAAAACAAAATGTGCATCCACATGCATACCATGTGCCTCCACGGGCATATACCAAAAATGAAATGTGCATCCACGTGCATACCATGTGCCTCCACGGACATACAGAAAATCAAACATGCCTCCACGGGCGTACGAAAAGACAACAAGTGCATCTACGTACATACACGACTATATACCAACATCAAATATATATATATATATATATATATCAATCATCGTATAGTCAGAACATGTCATAGGTGCCCTCAGCACCCAATATACAAAAAATACATCATCCGTACAAAAAGAGATTCCCCATATGCTCATCAGCATTTGGGGGCAAATACATATCATCTAGTCATGAAGGTACCTGGGCTCCTCTGGCGCCTCCTCCGCTGGCCCCGCCGGATCATGGCGAGCCTGAACTCTCTGCTCTGCTGGCCCCGCTGGATCATCCCGTAGACGGATCCTCCTCTCAGCCGGCCCTGCCGGGTCATCCCGAACACCATCCCTGTGCTCGGCTACAAAAACCGTTGTCCTCAACAGGAGCGACCGCCACTCAGGCAGCGCACCGAAGCAACGCTCCACGACGTCCCGGTCTAGGTCTCTCCAGCCATCCTCGGGGAGTCCAGCTAGAATCATGTCGAATGTCTGTCTGACACCCTCTATGGCATCCTCTCGAGGGCCAACCCCTCGCCCACGAGCCGCAAATCCTCCACCACGTGGAGGTGGTACCGCTGCAGGTGGTTGAGCGACCACCATCACCCGCCCCCGATGAGCCACGTAGTCGGCCGGTGGTACAGGCCCAACATCTGCACAATGCAAATAAACCATCACATACACATCTAACTATAATCATAAACAAATCACATGATATAGTATAAAACAAACCACAAAACATACCGTCTAAACCCCAAGCCTGTCCCTGGGCTCGAGGCATCTCTGGGTCGCCTCGGTAGTCCATGCTAGCATATGGGTAATCCTCAATCACCAGGGGCATCTGCTCCCACTGCTCATATACCTCCTCCGTAAAAAACCCGCAGACACCACCACCACCACAAGGCATCATATGCCCCCACCGCACCATGCGCGGCTCACTCACCAGACCATCACGAATGGGCACCCGTGGTCGCAAGGTCGGCACCCGCTCGAAGAAAAAACAACATAGAAAGGAGGCATAACAGAACTCTCCTCCCTCTCGATAGCACTTGTCCAGATCTCTCCGGACACTTGCTAGAAACATCTGAGCCCATGCATAATACGTCCCCTGAAGCACAGAGTCCACCATCATCGGTTGTCATCGTTTGTCTCCCGGACAAACGATGTGGCGCCGCAGCACCCAGCACTCGCAGCGCACCTGCCCCAACAGCCCTCATGTCCCACTCCCGTAGTGATCGCAGACTCAAGGCACTATTCTACAAAATGGCCCCATCAACACAAAAGGTCTGCAGCAAATCCTCCATATCAACCCCTGGCGGGATCCTCGGCAGAAGATCTCCCACCTCCCCCAAACGAGGCAACCCAGTCAGAAAGTATACGTCTGTGAGGGTGATCTCCAATCTCTGTCCCCCAGTCATAAAAGCACCCTCCGCGGGCACCCACCAACTCACCAACTTGTTCAGGAGCCGTCTCACTGAACGCATTGGTGGGATCTGAGTGAACTTCAAAAGTCCACTCACCGCTAGAGTCTGCCGGACCCCCGGATCAGTATGAATCTTCTCCATCAGATCATCATCTATCTCCCGCTCTCGCCATGAAGACAATGGTCTCCTCAACATCCTGCCAAAAAACAGAAGAAATTTTTAGCCCCGGCAAAAAGAAATTTGCAAAAATACCATCGCGGCTTTTCCATCAAAAGCCGCGATGATCATCGCGGATATTTGCCAGATAGTCGCGATGAACATCGCGACTATCTCCCATGAACTTGCGATGAACATCGCGGGTTCCAACCTCACAGTCGCGATGAGCATCGCGACTGTCGGCCTAAAACCCGCGCGGTTCATCGCGGGAAGAGACCCGAAACCCGCGATATTCCACGTTGGAAGGTCAACATGGAATTTCACGGCCTTCGGGGGCCCGCCGCCAAACAAAAAAGACATAATTGAAAAGGCTAAGGAAAATAGGGTTACCTGAAACTCGCAGAATCGAAAACCAACGATCAAATCTCCCAAAAATCGAGAAAGAGCTCTGACTGCTCTGCCAAACTCACACGTAACAATGACACGTCATATGGGCCCCACGCCCTATTTATAGAAATTCCACCATTTTTCAAACCGCCATTCCGGTCTCATACGACGTTCGTTTCTCAAACCGTTGGAACCATTGGAATCAGCGCAACGAGAACTTCATGATAGATTTTTCCTTTTCCTGTTTTCATCAGGTCCATTTTTTGACCATTTTTTGGGCGCCCTCATCGCCTCGATTTGCGTGCCGCATCGACCGTCGTCCGTTTTGGACATGTCTTATATCGCTGGATTCAGTTTTCCGCGGTCGTGATGATGCTTGATATCACTTCTCGCTCTCACGCCTAGATTTTTCGGGCATTTTTTCCATGCCCCCTCGTCACCTCGGTTTGCGTGCCACATCCGTCGTTCTCCGTTTTTGACAGTCTTTATATCGTCGGATTCAGTTTTCTGCGCTCGTGATGATGCTTGAGATCATTTCTCGCTCTCACCTCTAGATTTTTAGGGCATTTTTTCATACCGTTGTTACCTCGGTTTGCGTGCCATATCGGCCGTCGTCCGTTGTCGACAAGCCTTATAGCACCGGATCCAGTTTTCAGCGCTCGTGATGATGCTTGAGATCATTTCTCGCTCTCACGCCCATACTTTTTCGGCCATTTTTTCAAAATGCCCTCTCATTGCCTCGGTTTGCGTGCCACAATGGCCGCAGCCCCCTTTTGACAATCTTTATGTCACCGGATCCAATATCCCGCACACATGATGACGCTTGAGACCTTTCCTCGCTCCCATCAAACCCTCTTTGTTCGGTTTAATTTTATCCCTTTTTCAGGCCGAGCAATCCCTTTTACGAAAAAGGAACTTAGGGAGTTTCTGTTAAGCTCTTTTCTGACTCCTAAAACAATGAAAAGATCGTCGAGCAACCTTGCTTCCTTTCATGCTCGCTAAACGTATCTGAAAGGGCGTCTACCTGGTATAAGTTTACCTCTTTTCCGGACCTTGTAGACTAATTACGAAAAAGGTATACTCTAGTCACATCGGCTAGAAGAGTTCTCCATCTGCATCATTTTATGCTTTTTCGGGCTTTGGAGACTAACTTACGAAAAAGAAACACCAATGGAGTCCACTTACCGCTTTCAGACTCTCTAAAAATGAAAGCGACCACGAGCAATCACCATCCTGGGCTCGTAAAACCAACAGGACAGTAGTCATAACCACTGCAGAGTCTTCTTATCGTTTTCAGACTCCTTAAAAATGAAAGCACCAATGAGCACGAACAGTCCTAGGCTCACAAATCCACAGGATAGTACCATTTTAGAGCACACTTTTATACCTTCTTGGAGCTCATTAAAACTACGAAGAAGGACCCAACGGTGCTTCTCGGTGCCACGACAGATCACGGCTACTCATATGGCAGCTTCCCCATTTTTGGTCGCCTTTGTTCAGAGTATTCTGCAGTATGTCACCCTGAGAATCCCTCGACAACACCCATCAGCTTGACCCCCCCCAGAGTCAATACATTCCCTTCAGTCCTTAAAAGCAGTGATATCCACAACTACAAGTCAGCTACCTACGCTGCCAGGTCAACCATGTCATCATGCTCTGAACAAAGAAAGTTTGAGTCTACCCACTATATGACCCCAATTACTTCCCATCCCCACAAGTATGTCAGTCCTACCATCAGTACTACCATACTTCAGTTCTACACCTCGCGCTCCTATCAAGGAAACATCATTGCCTTGTTAGTTGCCCGTCTCCCTCTGTCGACGACAACCAAATTTATTCCAGAGGATAGACCTAGAGGTCCCTGTGTCTTGGACTCATCACCATTTATGATGAGTTCCTACGAATCATTTTGAGAAGAGTCCTCAGTGCCTCTCCAAATGGTTGTTTCTCACATGCTCGACTTCAACACCTTGATCGCATCATTGAGACTCGCACGGGGCATCGGTCCGTTCACTTATTGGTCGAAGACCCCGGATACCATCTGACTCCTCCACATTTGAGAGTCTACCTATGGATACAACCAATTATACTTTTCCTATAGATATCCGGGTTGCGCATGGCGACAGTATTCAGATGTACCCCAGTTTCATACTCCCTTGAGTATACAGTTACATTGATTCTCAGAGATGACTCACACTTTTTAAGTCCCTACAAATGTTGGACACCTTCACTTTCAGCAGTTCAACAGTCATTCCAGTGTATCAGTTATTGAGATCAGTCATGTCATGATCATGAGTACATCCCAAAATAATGTCCCCTCTGGACCATTATGATGTACCAGTATATTTTTTATGTATTAGATCCCCCTTCTTGGGACTAATTGTTATGTATATGTCTTGATACGAGCATGGGTATGCCCGCCTCGTCCATTATCAGAGATTATCCCTCATTCATATTGAGGCCATGTAATATTTGTTTATTTTTTGCAGCTTCCAAGGGTCGCGGATCCAATCTCCAATCGGTCTCGTCTCCTCCCAAAAACCCCAAAAAAAGACAAAAAAACTATGATGTCTATCGGCCATACGATGAGCTCCTGCCCTCACACATCAGGGGGCAATCTGTTAACACCCAAAAAGTGCTCACTAGCTCATTCCCTTATTCACATGACCCATTTGTCCACTTTTCCACCATCTGAGCCTCTGAAGCCAACAAAAAGTCATCAAAAGACCTTAGTACACCCCTTTTTCCCACTCAAAAAGATTATTTTTGCTAAAAAAACATAAAAAACCCTCAAAAAGGGTCCAAATTCCCAAAATATTAAAAAGGGAATAAAAATATTAATTTTATTCAAAAAAGGAAAAAAGGAGGAAAAAGTACCTAAACCATGTTGGTCAATACCATTGGTTTCCACAAAACCATAAATGGTATTCCCCACCGCCAAAACCTATAAAAAGGTGGTAGGGGCTCCTCATTTCACATCCATCCATATTCCTATCCTCATGCTGCCAAAATCTCCCTTGAGTATTTGGCCATTGTAGCAACCTTGGAGAAAGGACCCATTGGAGATTGGAGCTACTCACCATTGGAGCTATTCAAACAACCTTCATCACTTGAAGGTATTGTTCTTGCAAGCACTTGCTTGCCTCCCATTTTTTCAATACAAAATTATTTCTTAAGTTTCTTGTTCTTGTTTTTTTTAATTCAAAATGCACATGCTAGTTTAGTTTAGTTTAGATTTAGTTTATTGTTATTTATTTCTATTGAAACTGCTGCTACTAGTTAGCAGGTGTCCATAGCACTAAGCTTGGTTACAAAACCAAGCCAACAGATGGGTACTCTCATTGACACTTGGATTGACCTAATTGGCTCCAAGCGTTTGAATATTTCCCTCACAATTCCTTGTAAAATCATGCCCCCATCTCTTGTTGCATTGCATAGCTAGTTGTGGGTATTTTATTAAATGCATATTTACAAGATATTTGAAATTCCGATGTGCCTGGCTAGCACGTAAACCATATGCATCAATAAATCGATTGCGGGGGCTTGTCCTTGAGCTCCTCACCATGATTTTATAACAATATTACATCGTTTACTTTTTAATGCAATGGGATCAAGATGGGGACGTGACATTCCCCTCCTCTTGGAATAACACTATCCTCGGTGTTCCAACAATTCAGATTATATACCCACTTTACACATGCCTCAAAATTCATAACTGGTGGCAGGTCTATCCTGCATTTCATTTTTTCACTTTTGAGCTTTCAGGACCAAGTCCTTTGACTTCCACAACTGCTCATGTTAGCTTTGATCTGCCATCTCTGCAGGTGGGCATTGCTCTACAGCGATCCCTTTCTTTTATTTACCTTCCAGCTGATCTACAAGTCTGGAATTTCATGGATTCCATCTTTCTTTCTGCCTTGACAGCTATTTGAGGAATATTTTCAGCCAAAACAAATAGCTTTTGGTCTGCTGCCATGATCACGGTGCACAACTGGCTCTCACTTTTCTCACTAGCAACACTTGGCTGGTAACAGCTATAACCAATGGCTTTCAATGTCTCACCTATGAGACTCATCATGGCAATTCCTATTAGAACAAGCATAACACAATATTAAAATTTATCAATTATTTTCCAAATTGACTTGAAACGTCCATGCTTTACTCATGAGACTTCCACACATTTCATGCTTTCCCACGTACACATGAACTCATTCATGTTCATCCTTTCACAGGAAAATAACTATTTGAGCATTCACAATTCATTTCAAGCAATAAACACAATCAACTTCCAATCACAACATGCATTCAACAATCCTTTGTTTCTGAAATGCATCAATCAAAAAAGAAAGAGAAGAGTAAGAGTTTCCCCCTCTTAGTCTTGTTCCAATCCTGAGCCACACCACAACTCTGGTTTTCATACTCCTTAGCCTCTTTCACTTCAATGTGAATGTTTGACTTGCCCTTTCTTTGCTATGACACTTAGTGTCTAGGGTTTGTCTAGGGTTTGTCTAAGGATTTTCAACCAGGGAACCCTTCCCCATTGTTGCTTACAGAACCTTTGGTTGCTAGGACCCACACATGTCCACTAGCACCATCTTTCATTACTACTCATACTGAGCTCTTTTAGGACGGTAATCATGTCCACATGCATCCCTATGATGTCTTCATAGTCCTTGCTTCCAGCAATACCTATACTCAAACATTGAATCAATTCACATGCTTAGTTTATTTCATAGGGTTTATCTCTAAACAAGAGTTTAAGAAATCATAACCAAATCATATACACCCGTATTTCATATTAAATAATCAATAAGCTGCAAGATAGCCAAATACTTATCTGTATTGGATGTCTTCACTTTATTCCACATGCTCCTTCTTTGCTTTACAAGCATTGGATTTCCCGTGGATACAATAATGAATGTTGGGCCAGCACGCAGGCTACTCCACAACATCAAGTGGTTAATGTTCCCACCAACTATTCTCTGAATTTATCAAGCATCAGATACTCTCTGGATTTACCAAGAGTTTTATAGCGCATGACCAGTTACTCTCTAGTTTACCAAGCATTTTATAGCGCTCCGACCAGTGACTCTCTCGTTTTACCAAGCGTTTGTGGCTCTTTCAGGGTCCTTACTTCCTGCAACGGCCAAGGTTTCCAACAAAGAAACAATAGTGTATTAGCTTGGTTGTCATAAGACTTGTACCTGAAATCTTCATTATTCCAAACAAGAAATAAAGGAAATGAATACTTATCTCTATTGTGCATTTCCTTTTCTGGTCCATAGGATCCTACTTCGCTTCGCAAGCCTTGGGATCTCCTATGGACTTGGATGTTTGGCCAACACGTATGCTGCTCCATAACATCAAATAGTTAATTCCCAACCAGTGTACCTTCACGCCGACTAGATTTACCAAGCATTCGTGGTGCCCAACCAGTCCCATACCTGGTTGGCCCTCTCCATTGTCGAGCCAGCACATTCATCTGGGTCATCAACCAATGGAAGGAAACTGCACCACCGACCATTATAGGTCAAGGCTCTACCACTCTGCCTTAGGCTTGCATCATCCTTTCACTATTATCTCCACAACACCCAAGCAAATAATGCCAAACCAGTACATCAATTGGGTTTATTAGGCATGCAACAACCCTTCATCAATACCTCCACAACACCCAAGCAATTAATGCCAAACCAGTACACCGACTGGGTTCATTAGGCATGCAACAACCCTTCATGCGCATAACAATTCTTCATCCACACAAGGATGGCACTCCTTCACCCGTGAAAACCAACGGTTCCTTTTAAGAACTTTATAGGTGACTTTCTTGACTGCAGGCTATCATGGCCCCATGATACCCACTCACACTACACAAAGGTTACCACTGCTCATACAGTCCTTTTGAGTATCCTTTCTTCACTTTGCCTCTTAACGTGCGACACCGAATTGCATCTGTGTAAGCTAATAGCACAAGAAAGATAAGCAAACTCATCAGTATTGCTGCTCAAAAATTGTAACCATATTTCATAACATTCACTATCAAGTATTGAAACACCAGGAATGCATCCATTCCCTTAGGGTGCAGTCAATATTGAAAACCCTATCATAACCCAGCACCAGAAAGGTGTGCACTCCCTTTCGGATGTGAGACATGTAGGCCCTAATCATACTCAAGCAATCTAGAATAATAATGAAATAATAAAACATATTCTGCATATTAAATCTAATAACCAGACATGTATATTCTAAGTTAGGGTTACAGAATACTTATCCCTTTCCAAATGTATCCTTCCTTCATTTGCGAAGAATGGGAGCTCCCTTCTCTGAGTCAACAGTACTTCGGGTTGCCACCCCAATATTTCCACGTTCCATAACCCACACATGCCTTCTTGGCATAATTTCACCATCTCACTCACATGGCTTTCCAACATGCAGTGCAGCTAGGATATTAACAAAACTTACTATGGTGTTTCACCCGAAACCCATTTCCAAAGGATGGGTTCATTCCCATCTAGTTTGGCTTCTGCAGGACATCACAGATGGTCTTCCTGCAATGTGTCATCCTGGTACACTTATCAAATAGCCAAACAGTTAGCAACATTTAGCAATAAGCCTCGAATATGATTGTTCCATAACCAATCAATAACATTAATAATTAATTCAACATGAATTTGCAATTTTGTCTCCTACAGAATTGATTTGTTCAATCGTGAGGCTACCCTCATATCGTTTGCCTCTTTTAAGTGGTATCACTCTATCCATTATGGTTTCACTCTTGCTACCATACATGAACATCCACCTACGATATGTACTCCTGACACAATCTTTATAAAAGCCAAACAATCATTAGCAATTATAAGCAATTTCTCAAATCTGAAATCTACAAATCTGTTTTTATACAGAAATTAGATTTGCAACCATGAGATTATTCTCATAAACTTTAATCAAACAATTTTCAGATTTGTTTCATGCATAAGTTACAACCATAAGAACCTTCTCATAAACTTTGGCTTCTGCACATGGTAGATCCTGATCTTTACTATAGACTTATCCTCATTGCCATACGCAAGACTTTTCTACTTGAAAATTGAACTTCAATCAGCCAAACATGTTATGAGTATCTATGCATATAATCTTTTCATTGCTATAGCAGTTACTGAAGTGATCTCAAAATTATAATGCTCAATAATTCAAACACCTTCAGTTGTTAACATTTGAAATGCAATGAAATATATATATATATATATGCATCATCATCATAATAAAATTGCAAGACACAGTCACACTATCCATGCAATTTAAATAAACTGTAAATACTCAGGACTTCACATTTCATGCAACTCTGTCTTTCCAATAGAGTGCTCTAGTAGCCCATCACATGACTATCTTCTTTATGCAATCACTCTCCTGCATTCACAGCAACTCATGAAATGGTCTCGGTATTAACAATGGATCACCATTTCATCGATTATCCAATTGCATTGAAACATATATATCACAACCATGCATTCACACCATGCGTCTCAACATGTGCACCCGCACATATGCATGCACATTCACAACATTTACATAATCTACTAATGTGTGTTCACTCAATGCATAACCCTTCAATACAACCTTGCATTGATCCATGAATACTATGCATTTCAACATATTATGGCCTAACCATGACTATCTCCTATGGAATACAGTTACAACAAGACCATAAGTCATCACTTGTTTTGGTTGTTAAACTCACAACCATCCTACCCACATGGCATGATATAATTTCATATGAATGCATCGAGGTTCATAAGAAACTATAGGGTGTAAGGCTCACTGCCTTCACTTACCCACACCTCACCATAATTGGTAGGTTGACATTCACATTCAGGCACTCAATACCACATGCAAACCAAATCAACAAAGTTTAATCATAGTTGAAGGGATCTTACCAAGCCCTTTTTCAACATTCATGCACTTTAAGCACAAATAACCATTACATGCATGGCTATCATTAACATCACTGGATGTTACATGATCAGTTGGCCTCTTACCAAGGCTACACAGTCCTTTTTCCAACCTTATGATCACAGATTTGTTGCACCATCTTTTCTTCATAAGGTTGTTGGTCATATGCAACAATCATCAACCACATCTTTAACCATGCTTCGGTTATCTTTGGTCCTACAACCAATGTGAACACAACTAATTATTAGCAACCACAATAATTATCTTAAGTGGCTCATTGCATATGTAAAACCTCACTATTTTACCAATATGCAATATCATATATATATATATATATATATAAACACAAACATTTCTCATACACTGTGCAATGTTTCTTAATATACCGTCTAGTGCATAGTCATATCATCTATCTAATCTCTTGCATTTTCAATCATGCTTCTATGGTCTAATTTGTACATCCATTATTAACAACGTTATTGGTGATCAACCATAGTCAATACCATTAATGGGCTATTGCATGTGTGACTTTCACTACCTTTACCCATATGCAACATCATGCTCATACATAAGCAATCGACATGCACTATGCAATGACTTTTTAGTCATGCTTACTAATTCATGTACATTTAATCTGCTACTCTCTTGCATTTCCAGCATCCCTATGCCATAATTTCCAGTATATAAAACTTGGGAAATATAAATACAATAGCAAGAGAGGAGTTAAGTAATTCTCCATTTCCAATTCCTCATTATGACATTGAGTTCCTCCTCTGCATCATAGCTGGTCATTTTCTTGGCTTTCCTACCAAGCATACAAGCAATCATTAGCTATTATCTTCTCATGAATTAGCAATTCAACATATGCATACGTGTAATCATTCATTCTTGATATTTTTCAAATATGCAACTATTATGCTATAAACAGAAATAGTTTAAGGTGAGGAATTTCCCTCTTATCAGCATTGCCTTGCTGCTCTCATTGCTCTTCTACAATGCATATTACAGCCAACTACTGTTAATGCAATTCCCGCTTCTCATCCCAAGCATAGAGAATGCATTTCACACTTTCAACGACTACCTCCGGGGGACGACGGGGATCAAGGGGGCTTGCCCCTGTAACATCCCCTCTCACCAAACCAAGCAAGAGAGAGAACATCACTCTAATTCCGGGCATCTAGCCCCATATCCCATAAGTAAAAATTCATTCATTGATAAAAAAAATACATGTACAAATGCATATTGTAATTGAACACAGCGGAATTAAAAATCATGTTTAATATCTAACATACATTCAACATTTTCATGACAGCCATTGAATAAATACATTGCAGAATTTAAACACATGAGAGTATTTATCTTCAACAAAGTAGTCCCGAGCAACCAACTATGCAACTGCAACGTTCCACCCAACCATAGGCCAGTTGTGCTTATCAATCTCTTGATACAACTGCCACCCTCGAGCTGGGCATGATTTCTACAAGGTAGAAGGGAACAGCAGACTCATACATAGCAAAAATACACCAAAATCAACCAAGCCAATCAGCAGTTGGGTTTATCAGGCTGCTAGGAGATGGAAAAGGAAGAATTGCTAAGCTATTGAGCTCAAGCACAAAGCCATGGATACCTCCACAAGATCTATCTAACTTGGCACCCACAATACCTACACACCCAACACAAGGAAGTATTCTCTTCACTGCTACACAGTCCCTCAAGCCATACCTTCATTTCTAGTGCTCTCAGGGTGTGCATAGAAAAGTAGCCAAAGCCCTCTTGATCTTTCTGAGAGGTTACTCCCTTCACTAGGTTTATCAAGCCAATTCTGTCCACTACCACTCTAAATTTCATGCTCACAGGTTCAAACCAAAACAGAGATGCACATAACAGCGAAAGTATAAGTGTTGGGCATGAAGAAACATTTTTACAGTGAGATGCCCAAAGATTGGGTTCTACCAGTTTCAGAAATTCGTGGGTAGCCAAAAACGAAATGGGAGAAGGGGAAAACAACCCTAGGAGAGAAAATCATTTTCAAAAGAACGTTTATGGGCATTCAAGGGACAAAAATGGCCTCCATAAACCCCAAAATCGTGGCCCCCTTCCTTCCAGCCATTGTGCAATACAAAAGCGAGTTCTTGGGCATGGAAAATGCAGGAAAATGGTGAAAAACGTGATGGGGAAAGTCCCAGTTAACTCAGACTGCATGAGAGGGAAAAGACCATGGGTGGAAGATGGCTTTGGGCACCATTCGTGGATGTTTTCTTGCCCAAGAAGCAAAAATACGAATTCCCAGGTTGATGGCTTGCCCATGCACGAAATTGGCTGCCATACCTCTCCACTCCCAAGGAATTAACTGCCTCAACCAACTCTTAGAAGAATTTAATGATTGAGTGCATAAGCCAAAATGGGTAGTTGAGGGTTTATGGGTTTTCTCATTGACACATGGGTTAGCACCATTGGCTCAAGGGTTTGAATAATTTCCCTCCCTATTCCTTATAAAAATCATGCCCCCATGTCTCTGTTGCATTGCATAGCTAGTTGTGGGTTTCATTAAAATTCGTATTTACATGATGTCTTAATTTACATTGTGTCCGTCCAGCATAAGAACCATGGGCATATATTTTTAATTGTCGATACATAAAAAAGCTAAATCAATGGTGGGGCCTTGGCCTTGAGCTCCTCACCATGATTAGATAACAATATTTACATCATTTAGGATTTAATGCAATGGTGGTCAAAATGGGGACGTTACATTCCCCTCCCCTTACATTAGCACTATCCTCAATGCTCATCAAAATTGAACAAAAATGGATATGCCACTCTCATGGCATCCTCCAGCTCCCATGTAGCCTCATCGGAACCGTAGTGCTTCCATTACACCTTTACATGCCCGATGGCTCGGTTCCGGAGCAATGTTACCTTCTTGTTTAGGATGCGCAACGGATCAGTTTGGAACTCTCCCTCGAGTTCCACCTGGATCACATCCCAATTAATCACATGGTTAGGATAATGTACATATTTCTTAAACAAAGAGACATGAAACACATTATGAGCTCTAGTGCTAGCAGGAAATGCAAGTCTATATGCAACTGGCCCTATTCTTTCAAGCACTTCAAATGGCTCACAGTATCTAGGTGATAGCTTGGCACAACTCCCAAGATTCAAGGAACTCTTCCTTGACTTCACTCTAAGATACACATGATCCCCGACACTGAATTCCCTAAGTACCCTTATGCTTATCTGCATAGCTTTTATGTCTATCCTGGGTTGTTTTTAAATTATGCCTGATTTTTGCAACTTCTTGTTCCATTTCCTTAAGCAATTCTGGCCCAAGTACAATTATGTTCACTGGATTGTCCCAAGTCACTGGTGCCTTGCACCTTCTGCCATACAAAGCCTCATATGGACTCATTCCCAATGATTCTTGCTACCCATTGTTATATGCAAACTCTACCAAGTGTAGATAATCCTCCCACTTGGATGGTTTGTCCATTACATACATGCGAAGCATGTCTTCAAACACCCGATTTACTCTTTCCGTTTGCCCATCTGTTTGAGGATGGTACGTGGTACTAAAGCTCAACTGTGTACCCAAATCTGCAAAGAGACCTTTCCAAAAATTGGAAGTGAACTTGGTATCCCTGTCAGAAACTATTTCCTTAGGAAATCCATGCAATCTAAAAATTTCCTTCATGAAAATATTTGCAATGGCATCGGCTTTATGTGTGGACTTAACCGGTATAAAATGTGTTGCCTTTGTTAACTTGTCCATTACCACCATGATGGAATCATGTTGTCTCACAATCATTGGCAATCCTGTAATAAAATCCATGGAAATTACTTCCCATTTCCATTCCGGGATTGGCAATGGATCAATAAACCTGCTGGGTGTTGGTGTTCAACCTTCACCTGCTGACACTTCATGCACCTGGAAATGTATTCAGCGACATCCTTCTTCATTCCTGGCCAGAAATAATATTTTCTTGCTGTAGCAATTGTTTTCTAATATCCTGGGTGACCGGAGTATGGAGATTTATGGATTTCATCCATAACAATCCTCCTCAAATCTGCCATATTTGGAATATAGGCTCTATTCTTATAAGTAATAAGTTCGTCTTCTTCCAAATGGTATCCTTCATACTTCTTTTCAAGGTTTTGTTGCTGCAACTTGTCCTATATCTGCACATACACTTCGTCCTCAACAATATGATTAACAATTTGCTTCCTCAAATTTGGTTGGCAAGTGCTAAGCGCTGCCACATGTATTTCATGTACTTTCCTGCTGAGTGCATGAGCCACCTTGTTCTCTTTTCATTTTATGTGTTTGATCTCAAAATCAAATTCACACAAAAATTTCAACCATCTAGCTTGCCTAGCATTTAAAGTTGGCTGATCAAACAAGTATTTCAAACCACAATGGTCCGTCCTTAGCTCAAATTTCCTGCCCATTAAGTAATGCCTCCACATCTTTAAAGTATGTACTATGGCTGCAAGTTCTAAATCATGAGTAGCATAGTTTTTCTCGTGCTCCTTCAACTTTCTCGACTCATAGCATACCACGTGGTTGTCTTGCATAAGACTCCTCCAAGTCATTGGTTGCATGCATCGGTACACACCACAAAGTCTTTTTCTGGGTCTGCAATTTTCAAAATTAGTGCACTCATAAGAAGATTCTTCAACCGTTGGAAACTTTCCTCACATTTTGGTGACCATTCAAACTTTATCCCCTTCTTTTGCAAAGAAGTGATCGGGTTTGCAACCTTGGAGAATCCTTCAATAAACCTCCTGCAGTAACCAGCAAGGCCCATAAAAGATCTCACATCTGTCACATTCCTTGGAGTTGGCCAATTCATAATGGCTTCAATCTTCTCAGGGTCCACAGATATTCCTTTGTCTGAGATAATGTGACCCAAATAATGAATTTTATCTTTATAAAAGTAACATTTGCTCAACTTTGCATACAGTTTATGCTCCCTTAGCAATTGCAATGTCGTTCTCAAATGTTCTTCATGCTCTTCTTCATTCTTAGAATAGATGAGAATGTCGTCTAAAAAAACAAGAACAAACTTGTCCAAATACTTGCTAAAAACACTATTCATGAGACACATGAATGTAGCTGGTGCATTTGTGAGACCAAATGGTACCACTACAAACTCATAGTGTCCATACCTTGTTCTAAAGGTTGTCTTATGAATACCTTCCTCTTTGATTCTTACCTGATGGTAACCAAACCTCAAGTCGATCTTTGAAAATACCTTTGCTCCTCTCATTTGAACAAAAAGGTCATCAATTCGGGGCAATGGGTATTTGTTCTTCACAGTGACCTTGTTCAACTGCCTGTAGTCAATACATAACCTGAGTGTTCCATCTTT
This sequence comes from Larix kaempferi, assembly GCA_027924585.1. Taxonomy (NCBI): domain Eukaryota; kingdom Viridiplantae; phylum Streptophyta; class Pinopsida; order Pinales; family Pinaceae; genus Larix; species Larix kaempferi. Next base: position 4,523,858 of record BSBM01000040.1, on the reverse strand, counting down.
CTTTTTCACAAATAGAACAGGTGCTCCCCATGGGGACACACTTGGCCTGATATATTTTTTTCAGCAACTCTTGTAATTGTATTTTCAATTCTAGCAATTCCGGTGTATTCATCATGTACGGTGTCTTAGACACTGGTGGAGCTCTTGGAACAAGTTCAATTGTAAAATCAATGTCTCTCTTTGGAGGAAGTCCAGGAATCTCATCAGGAAAGACATCCCTGAATTCCTGCAATACGTGATAGTCCTCTAACTTAAGAGTTTCATTCTTCATTGCCTCCAAAACATGGACTACATACAATTGACAACCTTTCCTACAGAACTTCTTCAACTACATGGTTGAAACTTACCTAACAGAAGTCACCTTTGGAATGCCTTTTACAACCCTTGGGTTTCCTTCCTCGTCCATGCATTCAAAAGTTTTATTGTAGTAGTCAAGTTTAACCCTGTGCGCTTCTAACCAATCCATTCCAATGAGAATATCATAGGAACCAAGTGGCAAAATATTCAGATTTGCATAAGTGAATAGCCCGTCCATCTCTAAGGGACATTTCTCTACAATTTCACTGACTTTTCTCTTGGTTCCAGTAGCTAGTTGAACTAACCATGATTTACTATGCTTTGACTTCTTAAAAGCACAAATCTTGACAATTTTAGGAGTGATATAACTGTGAGTAGATCCAGGATCAATCAAAATAGAAATAGATTGCTTAGCAATCTTACCTTCAACTTCAACAACCGTCGATTGATGATCTGCCTGGCGGTCATCTAGTGCTGCATAGATTCTAGGGATTGTCCTCGCTACTTGACCCACAGTTTCATCTCCTTGGATGTTGTGAACTTGATTTGCATTCCCATTCTGGTGTGGACAATTCCTAAGCATGTGGTCTCCTCCACAACCCCAACATTGAAGTGGTTCTCTTGGCTCCTTTGGATCTCTTGGTTTGTCTCCCATCATCCTAGTTGGCTTAGTCACAACCTGTGATGGCTGCCTTTGCTGATTTCTGGTATGAGGAGGTTTGAAACCTTTCTTCTTTTGGTCAAACTTCTCATTTTTCTTGTCCTTCCATGCCTTACGGAAATCAGGTTTGTTTTTGTTTTGATCATAGCAATACTTGGCCTTCCTTATTTCCTCCTCTAGAGTTCGAGGCTCATCAAATTCAATTCTATCTTTATATGACTGAGGTAGCTCACTTAGAAGACGCTGAATTTTCACCTTATCATCTCGAATATACCTGACATACATCAGCATCTCCAAGAACTTGTTTGCATATTCTTCCATGGTCAATTGTCCCAATCTCAGCTCATGGAACTCTTTGATCTTGTCATCATAGTACCTGTCAGAGAGGTACTTCTGCCTAAAGTATTTCGTGAACTGCTTCCACACAATCTTTCTTTCATTGATCTTCTTCACTTGCCTGATGTGTTCCCACCATATAGATGCTCGTCCATTCAATTTGAAGATGGCGACCCTTGCATTCATATTTCCAGAGTAGTCTTGGACTTGGAAATACTTTCTCATCCCCAAGAAGCCAAGCTTCAGCTTCTTGACCATACTTTACCTCTCCATCAAATGTAGGAGGTTTTGCCTTCTTAAATTCTCCATGTGAATTGTTCTTGTAATGTCTTTTCCTCTTATTCTTGTGAGATGAAGAGCTTGAACCCTCAATGGATCCTTCAGAGTCAGATGATCTGCTAGAAGAGATTTCTGGAGTATAGGTTCTGTCTTTAGAAACTCTTCTTGAGATATTGGACCTCTTGCGGGAATTTCTCCTTGAACTACTCTCACTCTTTTCTGGATTTGATGTCTAATGCCCAGAGTTTATTTGCCTTTGGATGTCTATCAAACTCTGCAGCATAGTGGCATTCAACTTATTTTGTTCTTCCTAAGCTTTAATCATCCTCTCATTATCTTCTCTACAGCTTTGCAACTCCACCCTTAGGGTCCTCATGGTGGCTGCAATATCTGGGGGAGTCTCTCGATTTCTTCTCCCATTGGATTCTGTTTCAACATTCTCAACATGTATATTTTCCCCCATGGCATCTATCTCAGATTCATAGGAATCATGTGCATCATCCATGATGTTGATATTCTTGGCCCAACCAAGACTAGAACTTTCCAACTGCACTTATCTGGAATGCTGCTTTGATGTGACTATAATTCTACAAAATGTGTTTATAAACACCACTGTTAGCTGCATTATAATGCTATAAATTCTTTGCATGTATGTGGGGAAATACCATATTGACAACTTTGTCCATTCATAGACTTTCCCCGTTGGCGCAATTATTAAGGTTAAAATGGCCACCATTGTCGCGGAAATTTGGCTTAAAAAGTGTTGCTCGTGTCGCGGATGTTAAGGTTATTTTCGCTGCTGCGCACCGCGCACGTTGCAGATTTTATCCTTAAAATTGTCGCGGGTGGCACGACTCCTATTGCTAAGTTGCCGCCGCGTGTGTCGTAGAATTTAATGCTAATTCTGTCGCCGCGCATGCAGGAGTTAACGTTAATTATGTCGCCGCACACGCAGAGGTTAACGTTAATTCTGCTGCTGTGCACGCAGAAGTTAATGTTAATTCTGCCGCCGCGCACGCAGAAGTTAACCTTAACTTCGCTGACACAGCCATTAGGCAAAAATCTCGAAACACTTAGAAAAAAAAATTGAATTTTCTCTTCCCTTTCGGCGCAAAATTTAACAACTATTTCGCCGACCGTTGCTGCACTTTTGGGCTTATCTTTGACGACAGAGTCGCAAGAGTTAGCCCAATTCTCACCGCCGCGTGTGCAGAAAATTAGTCTAACTTTCGTCACCGCGCACATAGAAGGTTGGCCTAACTTTCACCGCCGCGCGCGCAGAAAGTTGGCTTAACTTTCGTCGCCGTGTCGCGCAAAGTTAACCTATTTTTCGCCGCCACCACAGCCCTTAGGCAAAATTTTGAAAAAAAAAAAATTCTATCTTTCGGCGTCGAATTAACAACTATTTCGCCGACTCAATTTTCGCCATCGCACGCGCAGAAAATTAGTCTAACTTTCACCGCCACGTGCGCAGAAAATTAGCCTAACTTTCGCCGACGCGCGCGCAGAAAGTTAGCTTAACCTTCGCCGCCGCCACAACCCTTAGCAGAAAACTCAGAAAAATAGTTAGAAAAATTTTTGCAAATTTTCAAAGACAATTAGAATTCTTTTCTTGAAATTTGTCCTTCGTTTCCTTACAGAGGTGAGCTACTTACAAATCCTATTTCACATATAGCAGAATAGTGAAAGGATGCCAAGAACTTGCACCTCTGAAAAGGGATTTTCTCCCTCCTTCCTTACTTTCATAGCATGAAATTAATGCAAGAATTTTGCAAGAATCCCCAAAACAGTAATGGAAATGATTTCTCATTCTAATCAATAGAATCCATAAGATCTTCAGGTTTCTCTAATTCATTTTAACTTCAAATACTACATACATACACACGATGAGTTATATCTCTATGAAGGGCCCAACAGCCATAGTGTTGAACTATAAGCTCTAATACCATTCTGTAACGTCCCCTCCCACCAGACCAAGCAAGGGAGAGAACACCACTCTAATTCTGGGCATCTAGCCCCATATCCCATAAGTAAAAATTCATTCATTGATAGAAAAAGACATGTACATATGCATATTGTAATTAAACACAATGGAATTAAAAATCATGTTTAATATCTAACATACATTCAACATTTTCATGACAGCCATTGAATAAATACATTGCAAAATTTAAACACATGAGAGTACTTATCTTCAACAAAGTAGTCCCGAGCAACCAGCTATGCAACTGCAACGTTTCACCCAACCATAGGCTAGTTGTGCTTATCAATCTCTTGATACAACTGCCACCCCCGAGCTAGGAATGATTTCTACAAGGAAGAAGAGAACAGCAAACTCACATATAGCCAAAATACACCAAAATCAGCCAAGCCAATCAGCAGTTGGGTTTATCAGGCTGCTAGGAGATGGAAAATGAATAATTGCTAAGCTAGTGAGCTCAAGCACAAAGCCATGGATACCTCTACAAGATCTATCTAACTTGGCACCCACAATACCTACACACCCAACACAAGGAAGTATTCTCTTCACTGCTACACAGTCCCTCAAGCCATACCTTCCTTTCTAGTGCTCTCAGGGTGTGCATAGAAAAGTAGCCAAAGCCCTCTTGATCATTCTGAGGGGTCACTCCCTTCACTAGGTTTATCAAGCCAATTCTGTCCACTACCACTCCAAATTTCTTGCTCACAGGTTCAAACCAAAACAGGGATGCACATAACAGCAAAAGTATAAATGATGGGCATGAAGAAACGTTTTTACAGTGAGATGCCCAAAGATGGGGTTTCTACCAGTTTCATAAATTCGTGGGCAGCCAAAAACGAAATGGGAGAAGGGGAAAACAACCCTAGGAGAGCAAATCATTTTCAGAAGAACGTTTATGGGCATTCAAGGGACAAAAACGGCCTCCATAAACCCCAAAATCGTGGCCCCTTCCTCCCAGCCATTGTGCAATACAAAAACGAGTTCCCAGGCATGGAAAATGCAGGAAAATGGTGAAAAACGTGATGGGGAAAGTCCCAGTTAGCTCAGACTGCGTGAGAGGGAAAAGGCCATGGGTGGAAGATGGATTTGGGCACCATTTGTGGGTGTTTTCTTGCCCAAGAAGCAAAAATACGAATTTTCAGGTTGATGGCTTTCCCATGCACGAAATTGGCTGCCATACCTCTCCACTCCCAAGGCATTAACTGCCTCAACCAACTCTTGGAAGAATTTAATGATTGGGTGCATAAGCCAAAATGGATAGTTGAGGGTTTATGGGTTTTCTCATTGACACATGAGTTAGCACCATTGGCTCAAGGGTTTGAATAATTTCCCTCTCTATTCCTTATAAAAATCATGCCCCCATGTCTTTGTTGCATTGCATAGCTAGTTGTGGGTATTTCATTAAAATTCGTATTTATATGATGTCTTAATTTACATTGTGTCCGTCCAGCACAAGAACCATAGGCATATATTTTTAATTGCCGATACATAAAAACACTAAATCAATGGCGGAGCCTTGGCCTTGAGCTCCTCACCATGATTAGATAACAATATTTACATCATTTACGATTTAATGCAATGGTGGTCAAAATGGGGACGTTACAGCCCCCTTGTTTTTTTTTGGTAAATCTTTCCATTTCGCGCAATCTGGTGCATAAGTTCCATGGCATTTTTCAACTTTCGGCACCTGAAAAATCTCCCTGGAAAACAGTTGAAATTCCCTATTTCGGAGCAACTCGTCCAATTCTTCTAACCTGTTGCGGAGCAACTCGCTGAGTTCTTCCGACCTGTTGTGGAGCAACTTGCTAAGTTCTTCCGACGAAAACACTTAGAAAAATTTTGATATTTTTCGGACCAACTCGCCGAATCCTTCCGCCATTGCGGACCAACTCGCCGAGTTCTTCCCCCGTTGCGGACCAACTTGTCGAGTTCTTCCGGTCGAAAACGCAGCTTTTCCTTCCGATAACTTTGACGCAAACTCGCCAGTTCTTTCCGCGGTTTCGGCAAAAACTCGCCAACTCCTTCTGTCGTTTCGGCCTAGAACTCATAAGTTTCCGCCAAAATTTTCCTTCTTTTTCGGCAAACTTATTGATTTTCTACCGGTTCGTTGTGGAACAACTCACCAATTTTTATCGGCAACTTCGGCGGAAACTCACCAGTTCTTGCCAGCAACTTCGGCGCAACTCAGTGAGATTCGCCGAAACGCATCGGCTCAACTCCACGAGACTCGCCGAAACAGTTAGGCAAAACACTTAGAAAATTTTTGAAATTTTTCACAGTGATCTCTACTGAGCAGGAAGTATACTTACCTCTGCAATTGTGATAGGTAGCCCATGAAGGCCCAATGCTGCAACTAGCAGCTCTGATACTATTCTGTCATGTATCCACCCATCCATCCAAGGCAAGGGAGGGAAGATGATGCCAATCTATGGGGCTTTTCATAAAAACTCAGCCCATTCATTAGATTCATACAATTAAAAACCATTGTGTGTAGATGCAACTCAATTGAATATGCACAGCGGAAATAAACAAATCATCCACACACATTTTATATGCATACAGCATATCAATATAATCATCAAACTAAACATTGCAGAAGTAAAATACAGAGACAGAGAACACTTATCTTCGTTGTGCAATTGTCCCAAACAACTAGCTATGTCGCTGCAACATTCCACCCAACCATAGGTCTCTACCTAGCCTATATTCTTTCAGCACTCAGAGACCACCCCCGAGTTGGGCATGATTCCTACAAGGAAAATGAGACATTCAAGCTCATGCAAAGCCAAATAAACATTTCATCTGAGCCAAGCCAGTTCACAACTAGGTTTATCAGGCTACATTTCAACCCTGGATGCTTGCACTCAAGATCAAGCCAAAACAATGGATTGGGAGAGGGAAATTCGACCACAGGGAGGAAAATGCTTTCTTCTGCAGGTTCATAAGCATTTAACAGCCAACACAGTCTCAATGGAACCCCATTTCCATTGCCCTTCTTCCCCACTGGTATGTAACACAAAAACGCCCTTCCCAGCTAGGAGAATGAAGGCAGACACAGCAAAACCATGGAGGAAAATGCCTAGGTGGCTCCAAACTCGTGAGGGAGGAGGGTTGGTTGATGGATAATGGCTTGGGGAGAAATTCATGGCTCTTTTCTTGCCCAAGAAGCCAAACGCGATTTCCTATGCAGGGTGGCTTTCCCATACCCGAATTTGGACAGCCATACCTCTCTTTTCCCAAGGCATTAACTACCTCAACCAACTCTTGGGAGAAATCAATGATTGGATACAAAAGTCAACAAGGGTAGTTGAGGGTTTGATGGGTACTCTCATTAACACTTGGATTGACCTGATTGGCTCCAAAGGTTTGAATATTTCCCTCACAGTTCCTTGTAAAATCATACCCCCATCTCTTGTTGCATTGCATAGCTAGTTGTGGGTATTTTATTAAATGCATATTTACAAGATATTTGAAATTCCGATGTGCCTGGATAGCACGTAAACCATATGCATCAATAAATCGATGGCGGGGCCTTGGCCTTGAGCTCCTCGCCATGATTTTATAACAATATTACATCATTTACATTTTAATGCAACGAGGTCAAGATGGGGACGTGACATGAAGATTTAAGAACTTATGACACTAGTATTATTCAGCATAAGGTGCATTTAAAACCAAATGTAAAACCCTTTAAACAAAACTTGCGGAGGATTAACCCAGCTCTGTTTCCGGTCATAGAGAAAGAAGTCAAGAAGTTATTAGACGCAAAGATAATTGTTCCACTAAGATATTCATCATGGGTTGCAAACTTGGTTCCTGTTCGAAAGAAGAATGGGGAGATTAGGTTATGTGTGGACTTTCGGAATCTTAATAGAGCTTTATTAAAGGACAATTATCCATTGCCAAAAATTGAACAAATTTTACAAAAAGTGGTGGGAGCATAGATAATTTCCTTGGTTGATGGATTCTTAGGCTACAATCAAATAGCTGTACACCCGGATGATAGGGAGAAAACAGCCTTCACTACTCCATGGGATACATTCATGTACGATAAGATGCCATTTGGGTTGATGAATGCGGATGCAACATTCCAAAGAGCAATGGATATAGCCTTTGTAGGAGAAAAGGAAAAATTTGTTGTAATCTACTTTGATGATATTACTGTTTTCTCTCAGTCTAATGATGAACACTTAAAGCATCCAGAGCAAACATTTATGAAGTGTAGGAAATTTGGGTATCATTAAACTCCAAGAAGTAACATTTTGTTGTACAGGAGGCAAAACTTTTGGGACATCTTGTTTCAGTTGATGGTATTAGAATAGAGCCTCAAAGAGTTAAAGCAATTCTGAAGATTACTATCCCAATAAGTAAAAACGATGTCCAATCATTTATTGGAAAAATCAATTTTCTGAGGTGGTTCATCCCGAATTTCCCTAAGCCAATTAAACACATCACATCTATGTTGAAGAAGGATCAGGAAGTGAAATGGACAGCAGAAGCTAAAGCATCGTTTGAGAAGAATAAACAAGGTTTAACAGAAGCCCCAGTCTTGGTAAGTCCAGATTTCTCGAAATATTTTCTTACTTTTTCTTTTGCATCCCAAGATACTATAGCTATTGTTTTACTTCAAAAGAATGCAGAAGGTTTAGAGCAGCCTATAGCCTTTTTCAGTAAGACACTCAGAGATTTAGAATTGAAGTACAGTACACTTGAGAAACAAGCATGTGCACTTGTAAAAGCTTTAAAAATTTTCAGGATTTATATTCTGCATTCAAAAATAATTGCTTATGTACATAATGCTGCTATTAAATAAATTCTAACCCAGCCTGACAGTGAAGGTAAAAGAGGTAGGTGGATTGCAAAAATTATGGAGTATGAGGTTGAAATCAGGCCTACAAAATTAGTAAAGGGGTAGGGTTTAAAAACACTGTTAGCTGATTCAAATTGTGAGTCTTTGGATATCCATTTGGTGGCAAATCAGCCAACTCAGGAAGAGTTACAGATGAAAGAAAATGAAGAGCAGATTACAGATAAATATGCAGAATCAAAATGGTATGTTAATATTGTTTATTTTTTATTGCATTTGAAATGTCCAGATCATTTTGACAAGAAGGCATCTAGATCATTGAAGTTAAAGGCCACAAGATATTGCTTGGTAAATCAGCAGTTGTTTTGGAAAGACCCAGAGGTGTAATTTTACTAAGATGTTTAGAAAAATCACAAGTGAAAGAGGTTATTTCATAAATGCATGAGGGTGCCTGTGGAGGTCACAAGTATTGGAAGTCTACTGCATACAAAATTCTTAGGTCTGGGTATTATTGGCCCTCTTTATTTTCATATGTGTATCAGCAGGTGCGAGCTTCTGTTCAATGTCAAAAGTTTGTTGGGAGGCAGAAGCTCATTTCTCTGCCATTAAAGCCTATTGCAGTGGATGCCCCTTTTCAACAATGGGGATTAGATTTTATGGGTGAAATTAACCCTGCATCTAGTGGACAACACAGGTGGATACTTACAGTTACTGATTTTTTCACTAAATGGGTGGAGGCAATTCCAACACGTAAAACAACTGAAGGAGTTATCATGAATTTTATACAGGAAAATATTTTGAGTAGGTTTAGCTCTCCATATAAATTGCTAACTGATAATGCACCTGCTTTCAAATCAAAAGATATGGTGAGTTTTTGTGAGCGGAATGTGATTGATTTGAGGCATTCTACTCCCTACTACCCCCAGGGTAATGGTTTGGCAGAGTCATCAAACAAGAACATTAATCAGAGTATTAGAAAATTGTTAAATCAAAATAAGAGGTCATGGGATTCAATGCTTAACTATGCATTGTGGGCAGATAGAATAATCACTAAGAAAGCAATAGGTTTGTCCCCTTTCCAATTGGTGTATGGTACTGATGCAGTTTTTCCTATTCAGCTAGGCATTCCAGTAATGAAGTTTTTCCAAGATAGTCAAGAAGAACCTAATGATTTTCAAAGAATAATTTTCTCATTAATTGAATTGCAGCAAGAACATGAGGCTATAGCAGAAAGAGTTGATGCATACAGAAGAAAGATTAAAGCGGGGTTTGATAAAAAGGTAAAAGAAAATACTTTTTCTCTTGGTAATATGGTGCTAAGATGGGATGCCAGGAGAGACCAGAAAGGTCAGCATGGTAAGTTTGACAATCTTTGGTTAAGTCTCTTTATGATTTCAAAGATTGTAGAAAATAACACTTTCATACTTCAAACTTTGAAAGGTGAGGAATTGTCTACTCCGGTTAATGGACGCTTCCTCAAACATTTTTATAGTTCTTGAAGGTAAATAATATCACACTCATTGTACATACCAGTGTGAAATAAGACTCCATACCCAATGGAAGTTTGCAAAATAAAACAGCAGTTTCAGGTGGCAGAAAGGCACTGGTCTACAAGTTCTTGAATCCTCAATAGAAGGTCTTCATCCCACAGCAGAAGCCAGATGTTAATGATAAGATTGTTCTTATTTTTATGTGTTTCCCTTAGGTTTGTTTGAACTTTATTTTTTTTTATTAATCCATGATTTTGATCATTTTGTTTTTAATTTGTATTTAATTTTTTATTACTTTCATTTTCTTTAGTTTAAAACCTTTAAATGGCTTATGTAGCATGGTATTTTTCTCAAAATTTTCAATTATACTTCTTTTTAGATTCATTAGAAAGCTTATAACCAAAGTTTAGCATTTATCCTAAGAGCATTTGTACAATTTGTTATATCAAAATATTCTGGTAGTGCAAACTGTGAAACAAACCCCTAATGTGCTACAAGAATCCAATATGATGAAAAATCGTGGTTATTCATGTTGGGTAATGGTTCGTTTGAGTTATGATGACTAGACAGGTTGTGTTATGATGATTCGAGATGTTTAAACACATGTTAAAGAATTATGATAGTTTATAAGTTCCATTGCATTCTATCATTAAGATAAATCAGGGTTTGAGCTGTCACGACTAAATTTGGGGATCGCGAAATGCAAAGCTGAAGACACATGTTGCTGAACGTGGTTAGTGTTTTAATCTTTGAACATTTGTCATTTGTGTTTTTCTTAGAAGCTTAATTAGAAAAATTGTAGTTGTAAGATGGGAAGAAGTGGCGAGATTAACAGGGCAGAACCGATGGACACGAAGTGGGCTGTGAGGTTCCCAAAATGCGCAGACTTGTTTAAAGCAGCCGGAGGTTTGACTTCTTCGAGAAAATTACTGGGTTTAATGGAGAAGTTCCAATTTACTTTGCAAAGAATCTGACTGAGGATATCATTAAGTTCAAAACCTTACAATTCCAGCTCACAGAAGCCCTAATTTCTAAGGCTATAAGTATCGCCATGGATGGGGAATTATGGTTCAAAAAGACTCCTTTCGAGTTCAACCCAAATCCGTTCTTGCTGCCAGGTAATGAAAATTTAAATTGGAGTAATGGAGTTCATATAACAAATTTTCAACCAGAATGGAGGGAGGTGCTTGGCGTCATATAGGCCTACACCACGTGTGAGGGCAGATTCTCAATGGTTTTTAAATACCATGTTAGGTTTTTGATGCATCTTAAATTACACTGTAAAATAAATTTACCCTACTTCTGGTACAAGAGCATCCAAAAAATGTCAAATAAGGTCAAAGCGAATCTTGAGCATTCAAGGCAGTCCATATTTCATCATGGTCTTATAAAGTTGATCATCCAAACAGTACTACGGAAGGAAAAGAAGACCTGGGAGCATTTTATATACTGGTATGGATTTATGGTTGAACGGGATGAATGTATAAAGAAGAATAGGTCTAAAACGAAAGGTAAAAAGGGTGAGAAGGGAGTTCTAATACAAGAAATTTTCTGAAAAACCTCTCTTACAGGAAAAAGCTAAAGGTTCCGAAAAGGAGAAACAAGTTGATGTAGTTGAAGATGGACCAAAACATTGTCAATAAAGTCAAGGAATGGAGGAGACATTTAATTCTACTACTGAACAACTTCAAGGTCCAATTACATCAGAACAGGGCATAACTAAGAACCCAATCACGCAATCTTCTGCAGAAAATATAAGGAATACAAGTTTGCAGGTTCAAGACTTACAAGCAGAGGCAAATCTCCTCTTGCAGTTGAAGGAATTGACTTGGAAGTATAGAACAAGATCAGCCATGAAGAATAATATGGAAAAAGATTCAAGCTTTAATCAGAAGACAGAGGAAATAACCTTAGTTCAAAGTTCTTCGTCTAATGAAGGTGAAGGGGAGAAAGATAAATCAAATTCTCACCAGATGAGCATACAGCAGGATGATTCAAAGGTAGAAGAAGCATATCAAGAGGTGAACAAGGTTGAAGAAAAAGAAATTATTTTCAAGATGGAACAAGATAAGTTTACAATTGCAGAGAGAATAGCAAAAGATAAATTTGAAGAAGATTTAGTCTTCAAGAAACTGGATATCCCGCCTTCCATATCTCAAGATCCCACTCTGCCAAGAGAAGTGAACATATGCTCAGAAGTTGAAAGTCTTAGAAAGGTTCAGGATCAACAGCAAGCAGAAATATTATTCCTCAATGAGTCAAATGACAGGCTTACAAAGACCAATAAGCGTTTAAAGGAGGACTTGGGAGAAGTTAATGCTCGTTATCAAGAACTGATAGTTGTTGCTAGGAAAGCTTTAAAGAGGAAAAGGGAAGCAGAGGCTCGAGTTGATGACTTAAACAGACAGGTGCAGAGTTTGAATGAGAAGAACAAGCTTCTGTCAGACAAGATCAAAGATTTGGAAGCTGAGCAGCCTCAACATAACAAAAAGACTCATGCACTGGAAGGGATTGCTATGTTAGTAGAGGCTACCAGAAAGGCTACTTAGTGCCTAGTTTGTTTTTAATGCATTCATATTTTGTATTAAATATGTAATCTTAAAATAGTTAAGTTTTTAGTTAAAAGACCTTGTTAAAGACTCGAAGTGATTGTAACTATTTTATACAACTGTTTTTAGACTAAAACCTAAAAGTAGTTACAAACTACTCTTTTTGTAAATGGATAAAAGGGAGTAAAAGAGGATGTAGAGGAGTTCGATTTTTTTATTTCAAGAAGCTATTTTATAGTGATATGAAAAGCTTGCAAGACTCTCATTTAAGTCATGAAAACTGAGATTAATACATATGTGATATAAGTCATTTTATACTGTTTGATTGAGTTTTTGTTTCTTATCAGTTTGATCATTCAGCATATGAATTCATTTTCTGTTTTAATGTTTTAATACAGTGAATTCTTATGTGTTGTAGATGAAAACCAGTATGTGTGATTATGAATGTGATGGTTTATGTTACCTAGTTTACATTTATGATTTCAGTTTTTCAATGAAGTATATGATTCAGTAACTTGTTTTAGTTTGATTTCTTTTGACTTTCTTGAAATTGAAACAGACAAACCAAAAACCCTAAAACAATAAAAACATTTTTCTTGTATATTGAGATAGTGTTGGCTTGCCCCTCTATAGTCTAGGGTCAATTTCTGGCACTAACACCTTCAATGAAGCTTTTTCGCCTTCTTCTAATGAGTGGTTCATTGATTCTAAAGCATCTTATCATATGGTTAAAGATAAAGCCATTTTTTCTACTTTAAATGAATGTAACACCAAACAAATATTTGGTGATGATAGATCTCTTAGTGTTGTAGGGTTTGGAACAATTCAGCTAGATGATAGTCATTTCAAAGATGTATTACGTGTTCCAAATCTTTCCTGCAATCTTTTGTCAGTCTATCAGATCACTCATTCTGGTGAAGGTAAAACTATAGAGTTTTCATCTCACCAAGTTGTAATCGAAGATTTAAAAGACCTTAAGCATATCCTAGCAACTAGAATTGTTGATGATATTATAGGTTGTACAAATTTGACAACTTTGGGTCATCATATATTCCATCAATTTTTATTGTTAATAGCGATGACTTGAACAAACTTTGGCATGAGTGATTTAGTCATCTAAACTATCGCTCATTGCAAAAACTATGTAATAAAAAAATGGTGACTAGTTTTCCTCTCATTTCTTGCAGAGATGGTGTATGTCCAGGTGTGTCCTCACCAAACATCATTGGGACAGTTTTGACAAATGTTCGTCTTGGCATGCCTAGACCCCCTTGTAACTTGATCACACTGATTTGTGCCATCTGCTTCATTCTACTTCATTCTTTGGGTTCAATTACTTCTTAACTTTCATTAATGACTTCTCCATACGCACTTGGATTTACCTCTTAAAACTTACGAGTGAAGTTTTTGACATATTTTTGGCTTACAAGGCCCTTGTAGAAAAACAATCAGGACATCAAATACAAAAGTTAAGAACAGATATTGGAGGTGAACATGTAAACAATAAATTTACAAATTACTGCACTGCACAAGACATTCAAATGCAAAATATTATTTCATACACACCACAACAAAATGGTGGTGTTGAGAGAAAGAATCACACATCAAAGAAAATGACAAATTGTATGATCTAATATAAGGGATTAAGTCCTCATTTTTGGGCAGAAGCCATTAATTATGCCAATATAGTCAATCGCACCCCCACAAAGGCTTTAAAAGATATAACACTGAAAGAAGCATGGAGTAAAATTAAATCAGATGTAAGCCACTTTCGTGTGTTTGATAGTGAACCATGGGCTCGCATTCTTGATGAAAAAAGGAAAGCATTGTAGCCTAAGAGTGAGAAGTGCATTTTGTTGGATATTATGAAGATGAAAAAGGTTATAGACTTATTCAACTTCAATCCAATGAAATCATTATTAGGAAAAATGTTAAATTTGTTGAAATATCTCGGCCTATTAGCCTACTTCAACGTTTTTGCATCATTGGTTTGCGAGCCATGTTTGATGATTGTGCCATCTTTAATTCCTAAATTTTCTGCTAGTGGTCCTATTCTAATTTATTCTTTAAATGATGACAGTACAGATGAAAATCCACCTCTGCATGTTAACGTTCCTCTAATTGGATCCATTGAACATGAACTTGCACTAGCACCAGCACTTCCTAGATGTGTCCATACAACATGAGAAGCAACTGGTGATCTTGCCGGTGATTCCACGGGTCAACGTCGAACACGTTCACAGTTCTAGCGAGCTTCTTCTCTTTTAGCCCAAGTTTCAGAGACTCGTGATCCAAAAACAATTGCATAAGCTTTTGGTCATCCAGCTTGGGATGCAACAATGAATGAAGAATATTGTTCCTTAATGGTGAATGATACTTGGGATCTTGTACCTCTTTTGAAAGGAAGAAAACTTGTTAGATATAAATGGATGTATAGAATTAAGTATGCATCGGATGGAAGTATTGAAAGACTTAAGACAAGGTTAGTCACCAAAGGATTTTCTCAATTTGAAGGAATTGACTACAATGAAACCTTTGCCTCTGTCGCCAAAATGGATTCCATCCACCTTTTTCTAGCCCTTGTCAGTTCACATAAATGGAAGGTCCATCAAATGAATGTCAAATCCACCCTTCCATGGGGATCTACAAGAAAAAATTTGCATAGAACAACCCCCTGGCTATGTTCATAATGACTCCAGCCTTGTTTGTAACCTTAAGAAATCTCTCTATGGCATTAAGCAAGCTCCTCGTGCTTGGTATGCCAAAAATTCTTGACATCGGTTTTACTAGATTCCATTATGACCCCAATGTATATGCCAATAAAATACGAAACCATCTCATAATCCGTGTTCTTTATGTTAATGACCTTATTCTTACTAGTAGTGACCCTGAACTTTTAACCCATGTGAAATACAACTTTAAGAATAAATTTGAAATGACCAACTTTGGACATTTACATTATTTTCTAGGCCTCCAAGTCTTGCAAACCAAAAAAGAAATTTTTTTTCTCAGTCTCAGTATGCGTGTGACCTTCATCACTTTCACATGGAAGATTGTAATCTAGTCTCATCTCCCTTCTAGTTTGGAGTCAAACTTATTACCATCTGCACTACACCCAAAGTAGATGCCACCTCGTACCGTCAATTAGTTAGTAATATTTTGTACTTGACTCATACATGCCCTGGTATTTCCTTTGTTAATGGTATTGTTGCCCAGTATATGCAAATACCCCATGAAAGTCATTGGAAAGCAGCAAAAAGGATGCTTAGGTATATTTGAGGTACAATTTAGTTTTGGATTCATTACAACTCAAGGGGGGACTCCTTCATTGATTAGTTTCACTAATTCTTGGGTTAGCAACCTTGGTGATCAAAAGTCTAGTACAGGTTATGTTTTCAATCTCAGTTTTGAACTTGTCAGTTAGGCTTGTAAGAAACAACAAGCTCTTGCTCTTTCTTCAATAAAAACTGAGTATCGAGTTGTCATTGATGCAAGTCAAGAAGCCCTGTGGATTTGACAAATCCTTTCAAAGTTTGGATTTCAGTAGCAACATTCGACTACCCTATGGTGTGACAATCAGAGTTCCATCAAGCTCGCCAAAGATCCATTTCAACGTCAACGCAACAAACACATTGACTACAAATGCACTCCATCAAAAGCTTATTCAAGATTATGTTCTCGAAGTGCTCTTTTGCCCTGCAGATGATCAAGTTGCAGACATCATCACAAAGTCCCTTATAGAAGAAAAGTTTTCTAAACATCAATCTAATTAGGAGCTCAAGGATTTGTCATTAAGGGGGGATAAGCTCTAAAGTCTCCTTCCTTCTCCTATTGTGTCACCTTTATAAATCCTTCAATCCTAACCCAAGTTGTTCTTAAAGGGGAATGTTAGGATATTTAAACAATTAGGAGTTAGTTAAGATCAACATCGTTTAATGTGTCTTCAAGTAAATTGTACTTCTTTAGTATGCATTAGTATGCATTTGTACTTATGTAATTCAACAGTCACAATGTGTTCTAGACACTAGCACAACCACTTAACTTGTAGTCGTTGAATACCAATAGATTATGACAGTGGATAGATCACAGTGCTCATGATGTTAGATGAAGACGGTGACAAATAATCGATGTGACAAGTCAAATTCCACACGAAAGATGAAGTGTTTCCACCGAAGTCATAAAAGGTTACGACATTGCAAAAATTGTGGCGATTGGAACCAAGAAAATCACCTATAGAAAATCCTTTCACCAACACGACTTAACGTTTTCAATGGCATCATGCAGCAAATTCATAAACATTAGGCCAAAGTTTCATGAATCCAACGGTGTTGAAACACTTGCCTAGACACGACCATTCTTTCATCAAACAAGATCTGTAATAAGGGACTAGAAATCCATGTGTTCAAATAAAACCTTTGTTCTATATTACGAAAGAGCTCTTCGGTCGTGATCGTGAGTGAATGTTTCTTGATTGGTTCATCCTCGCTTTTCTTCATTTCCTTCACCTCCATCTCCGTTGAGAGTCAAACCATGAACCTTCATGCCCACGGTAAAATAAAAACCCACCTGCGGTAAAATAAAACTAGCAATAAAAAGTAAAACCCCACTCATAGTAAAACTACGAAGAAGAATCTTTGAGAATCTAGGATTTGTGGAGATCGACCTCCATCCTAGGCCAAAAGTGGAGAGAATAACATCGACATGTATTATTCTAACACCTATCGACGTAATAAAGTGATCCAACGGTTCATCTTCACCTCAATATTAACGGTTATCGATCCATGACTTAACACTAGATCGATCCATGATCTCTATTTAAAGAGCATGGAGGGTCATTTGCTTGATGGATTGTGAGAAACTCACATGTAATTTATATTTCCTTTTGCATTAATATATTGCCTCAAGTAGTTGTTTGGTTGTGGACGTGGAATGTTTCCCTCTTTAAGAGTTTTAACACGTAGGACAACGATGTATTAATCTATGATATGTTTGTGTGAGCAGTTGCTTAAGATGTTCGACCTGTGTGGAAATACCTTGTTTTAGTCGAACAAAAGTAGATGACGGTCACGCACTGCAAACAAGACTAGAGAGAAGAGAGTAAAAGTAGGGAGGGTAAAGGAATTGAAGGTGTGATCAAGAGGTAGAGTAGGGGAGAAAAAAGATCCTAAATGTAGGTGACGAGGTCTTGGTTTATCTATGACAAAGTGTACTACACTATCAGCGCCACTGTGAGAGATGCAAGTATAACTACCAGAGTCTGAGAATCAAGAATGTCCATTAAGAATATAAAGTCCATGAGATTCCCCAAGCTAAAGAAGGTGTCTCCCTTAGGTTAATATAGCTAGAAGTATTTGTCGAAGCTCTCTAAACACCTACAATCTCATGAACCAACTCATGCAAGATTCATCCACATATTGATCATGAATCAAAACCTGTAACGATATGGTACAAGCATTGAAGTGGCCCAAAGTGATGGCATCTTCCATGGGGGAAAAATGGGAAATTTTTGGGTACATGTCAAGGAAGGGATCCTCATCCCAATTGCATCATTAAGAATAATTGTGAAACCCTTGGTCGTGTTGGATACTCTAGTGATGGAGCTGGCATAAAAATGTCGAAGCCATCTCAAACTAAGCAAGAGAATGGTTTTGAGGATGATTCCAATTTACCCATGCTTGATTATGTTGCCATTTCCAAAATTAGCCCAAATGACATGGGAGCTATTGGAAAGCAACAATTTTAGAAAGCACGTAGAGCCATTTTAAGAGATCTTCAATCTATAATTTCAATTAGTTACTGTAACAGATGTCTCCAAGGCAGTTTTTCCTAATCTAAATTAGGGTCTTATTATAAGATTTGGCATTGATATCTTTGTTCTAATCTAAGATATATTGGAATCTTAAAGACACCAAATGTTTATGCACAACATAGTTGTCATGTCCCAAATTTGGCTGTCACATCCCCATTTTGACCCCCTTTGTATTAAATTGTAAATGATGTAAATATGGTAATTCAATCATGGTGAGGAGCTCAAGGCCAAGGCCCCACCATTGATTTAGCGTTTCATGTATCGGCAATTAAAGAAATAGATGCCTATGGTTCTTGTGCTAGATAGGCACGATGTAAATAAAACATCATGTAAATACGAATTTTAATGAAAAATACCCACAACTAGCTATGCAATGCAACAAAGAGATGGGGCATGATTCTACAAGGAATAGGGAGGGAGATTATTCAAACCCTTGGGCCAATGGTGTTAATCCATGTGTCAATGGGGAAACCCATAAACCACCAACTACCCTTTTTGTCTCATGCACCCAATCATTTAATTCTTCCAAGAAATTGGTTAAGGCAGTTAATGCCTTGGAAATGAAGAAGTATGGTAGCCAATTTCGTGCATGGGCAAGCCATCAACCTGGAAATTCGTGTTTTTGCTTGTTGGGCAAGAAAACACCCACGAAATGGTGCCCAAAGCCATTCTGAACAGGGAGTCTTCTCTCATTCACGCAGTGGGAGCTAGCGGGGTCTTTCCCTACACGTTTTTCATCCAAATCCTGCATTCTTCCATGTCTGGGAGTTCGTTTTTGCATATACAGTAGCTTGGGAGAGAAGGGCCACGATTTGGGGACTGTATGGAGGTCGTTTTTGCCCCCGAATGTCCAAGGACGTTTTTCTAAAAACGGATTTGGCTTCCCTGGGTTGTTCCCCAACTTCCCATTTCGTTTTTGTGGGTTCCCACGTTTTTCTGAGTTAGCTGAAACCCCATCTCATGCATCTCACTGTAAAAACGTTTTATCCTGCCCCATAATTGTGTTCTGCTGTTGTGTGCATCCTCGTTTTTGGTTTGAACCTGTGAACTGAAGTTTTGGAGTGGTAGTGGACAGAAGTGGCTTGATAAACCTAGTGGGGGAGACAACCTCTCAAGAAGATCAAGAGGGCTTAGGTTACTCTTCTATGCATACCCTAAGAGCACTAGATAGGGAAGGTATGGCTTGAGGGACTGTACAGCAGTGAAAAAAATACTTCCTTGTGCTGGGTGTGTAGGTATTGTGGGTGCAAAGCTAGATAGATCTTGCAAGGTTATCCCTGGCTCTGTGCTGGAGCTCACTAGCTTAGCAACTCTTCATTTCCATCTCCTAGCAGCCTGATAAACCCAATTGTAGATTGGCTTGGCTCATCTTGGTGTATGCTGGGCTATGTGTGAGTCTATTGTTCCCTGGTTCCTTGTAGAGATCATGCCCAGCTCGGGGGTGGCAGTGGTGCTGAGAAATTGAGGAGCACACTGGCCTACGGTTGGGTGGAACGTTGCAGTTGCATAGCCAGTTGCGTGGGACTACTTTCGCATAAGATGAGTATTCTCTTGTGTTAAATTTGCAATTATCATTTGATGAATATTATGAATGTATGTGGATGTGTTAAATGAATTTACTTCCGCTGTGTCTTCAAATGGTTATGCATTTGCATATGTTCATCTTCTTTTAATTTGAATATTTGTTTATAATGTATGGGACTGGATGTCCGGTTTAACCTCACGATCCTCTCCATCTAGCTGGTAGTATGGGAGGGGACGTGACATTGGCATTGGGTCACAAGGGCCTATGTCCAATGACCATATTCATGAGAGTTTATCAAATTGATGTTAAGGGTCAAAATATTGTATAGGAGGAAAATTACTAGTTTCCTAGGTTGAGGGTGGAAGCTTTGGGATTTGACATAAGGAGGATAATAAATGATATTTGCACATTATAATGGCATAAATATTTAATAAAATATCTAAATAAATAAATACAAGAGAAAATCAAAGTGGCAATTGATCATGAAGACACATGGAGGATGTGGGACCCACACAAGCTAGATTTACCATGCCACATGACATCCTACTCTTGCCATTCGAATCCATAAGAAGCCAAATGTTCTTGGGGTGAGTTAGAAAGTCAATATACTTGGCATGAGTCATGTAAGGTCGAATTGGAGTGAAAGAATAACTCCCATGGAAGAGGAAGAGGCAATTTGGAGCTAGTGAGACACTTGGGATAGATTCCCTAGCTCTATGACAACAATGATGAAGATGCTATGACACTTATAACACAAATCAGACCTGAGGGATGACATATGACATTTATGACATGTCAGGGCTAAAAATAGTCTTCAAGAGGGCGCTCAAATGAGTTAGGGCAGCCAAAGAGACACCAATTTGAATTGGGAGAAGGAGAGGGCTAGAATTGGAAGGACAAGTGGCATACTTGGGAATCTCTTCCCAAATTGAGTTGGCATGAATCTCTTGGAAGGAATTCGACCCATGGAGGACATTAGAAGTTTATAAAAGTCATAAACAAAGAAGAATGACAGCTTTTGATCATTTTTAGAACTTGCAATTGCATTTGTGAAGAGGGAGAGCTAGTGGATGACTAGTTTCTTACCTTAGCCAATTTCGAGGGTGAAAGATTCCCATCCAAGTTGGTAATTGGAAAGGCCATTCAGACCTTTCATTTTGAGCTTTAATGGAGTCATTTGTTGCAGGTGTAAGCTACAGGACAGATCATGTTTTCTTCTATTGCAGCTCATTCCTTCAACCATTTCTAGTTTTCATTGCATATTCTTGATCCTTGAGGGAGGGCGTTTTTGGTGAGCTATTGTACTCTTTGGGGGAGCTTCTAATGCCCCATTTCTTTTATAATATGAATTAAATACTCTGTTCTTCATCTCCAGAAATTTTCAGGTCGAAATATCAAGTGGTTGTATGTAAAATTGATGATTATTGAGCAAACAGTGACCATTCCCCCACTAGATTGATGTATGCCAATGTATTGATGATGATTTCGAATGGAAGAATGTTTCTCTGATATATTCGTGATGTATGGACTGCCATTGATGAGTATTACAAGTTTCATGTTCAGCACTTGAGCATTTAGAGCCATCTTGCTCAGTTTTATTTCATTTGAAGAAGATTTAATGTTATTTCCCCCAAGGTCGAAACTAGTCTTCTTGCATCTGATTTAAGGGAGTTATAGCAGACATTAAAAGTTGAATGGTGATGCATATGAGTTCATGTTGATGTCATTTATATTTCCCTTGCTTCCATTCAGAATTTCGAGTTGGATTGAGTGCATTTGGAAAGTCATTTTCATCATCTACCTCTAGGGGATTTGAACCACAATTTTACTAGTAAAACTCCATACATTGATCATATTTCCAAAGTGAGTTGTAGAAGTCATTTGATGGTTAAAAGAAACCTATAAACACCATTTTTATGTATTAACATCATTCATACACCTACTGGTACAATTTGAGAGCATTTGGAGCTATTTAGAGCCATCTATCATTGGGGGTTTAAAACTCGAAATTACTAGTAATCTTCCCTACTTTGTCCAGATTGTAAATGAATGTGCAGAAGTGTTTTAAGGGTTTTTAAGTATCCATGAGCCTCTTTTATGTGTATTATGTTAAGATTTAATATGCTAAGACAGAAAATAGCAGCATTACATTCCATTTCACAATAATAGCATATATAGGATCACTGAAGAAACAACAAACACAGCATAAACACAAGAGACACAGATTTATCCTGGAAAACCCTCATGGGGTAGAAAACCCAGCAAAGCTTCCTCAATACAGATGACCAGCAATATACAAATATGCAAACCAAAGACATGATCTCATCCTCCACCATAGCAGACCTCTCCTCCACAAGTGCGCTACATTCTGAGTGAGGGAAGTGTGTGTATAATGAGGAACACACCTCCTCTATTTATACACATCTCCGACTTGTACTTTATATTAACTAGGTTGGCCCCAACTTTACCATTGGGTTAAACACCCCAATACAACTGACTGGGCCGACCCCACTAGGGTGGTCTAACAACCATTTGACCCACATAACACATACAAGGCCAACCCCCACTATGGAAGTCTAATAACCCAAGTTACCAAATTCCGACGGAGGAATAAACATCTCCAGATATACAAAAAGATCTTCACGGAGGAATGAAACATCTCCGGAATAATAAAGTACAAATATAATATTCTTTGAAGTTACAATATCTCAACACTCCCCCTTAACGAGAATGATATTATAACAGCATCTGCACGAACAAGGAGTCATCAACATCATACATGATACATCTATAAATCAATGGAAGCTTTCTCAACATCATCAGTAACTCAAGCAGTTACTGGAACATCTTCAATACTGGAACATCAACATCTTCAGTACTGAGTCTTTATCTTCTGCAGCACTCGAACAGCTACAACAACATCAACATCTGGATCCTCACGATCATCAGCATCGGGATCATCTCGATCTACAGCATCTGGATCATCTCGATCTACAGCATCTGGATCATCATCTCGATCTACATGATCAGCAACATCGTCATCTAGATCAACACGATCAGCAGCATCGTCATCTAGATCATCAGTATTAGTATCCACACCAATACAAGTATACACATCATCAATACAAGTATCCTCATCAATACAAGTATACATACAAGTATCCTCATCAATACATATCATCAATACAAGTATCAATACATCAATACAAGTATCCTCATCAGTCATAATAGCAACATACCCTGCAATACACACGATCATATTATAGGATGATCAATCCCACTCTCTTTAGGACATAGGTCCATGGATGATACAATCCAGATCAAGTTTCAGGATGATCAATCCTTATCGCTTTAAGACAAGTCTCATGTCTAGGGACGATGCAATCCCATCATGTACATTTTGAACCTAGTTCACGGACGATGCAATCCTCTCACGTACATTTTGAACCCAGTTCATGGATGATGCAGTCCTCACGTACATTTTGAACCCAGTTCACGGACGATGCAGTCCTCCCATACATTTTGAACCCAGTTCATGGACAATTCAATCGTCACGTACATTTTGAACCGAGGTCCAGGGATGATGTAGTCCTATCTTCAATTCTCGGAGACATCAGTCTACGGATCAATTCTGGGACCGAAGTCCGGGGAAGATACAATCCCTTACCTGTTCATTCAGGACTTCATTATAGGAGACCCAGTCTACGGCTCAATTCTGGGACTGAAGTCCAAGGAAGATACAATCCCCTACTTGTTCATTCAGGACTTCATTCTCGGAGACATCTTGTCTATGGATCAATTCTGGGACCGAAGTCCAAGGAAGATCCAATCCCCACATGTCCACCAAGGACTTCATTTTCGAAGACATATGTCTACGGCTCTCTTTAAGACTGAAGTCCAGGGATGATCCAATCCTCACATGTCCACCAAGGACTTCATTCTTGAAGACATACGTCTACGGCTCTCTTTAGGACTGAAGTCCAGGGATGATCCAATCCTCACATGTCCACCAAGGACTTCATTCTCGAAGACATACGTCTACAACTCTCTTTAGGACTGAAGTCCAGGGATGATCCAATCCCCACATGTCCACCAAGGACTTCATTCTCGAAGACATACGTCTACGGCTCCTTTTAGAACATGTGTTCAAGGATGATGCAATCCCCTTGTCAACTTAGACCCTGTCTAAGGACCATCCACCAACCTCTCTGTCGGCATCACCAATATATGTATCCACATCATCGACCTCTCTGTTGATGCAGGCAATCTCATCATAAGTGACCACATCACTTCCCCTTTCGAGAAGGGTCCTATCAAGCTTGTCTCGGAAATACTCAAACTTTACTTGAGATAGAGGTTTGGTTAGTATATCGATAACTTGTTACAAATTCGAACTTTAATTCCTTTTTGAACCATATCTCGTATATAGAAATGTCAGATCTCTTATGTGCTTTGACTTATCATGGAACACTGGATTCTCTGCCATTTTGGTACAACTCTGTTTGTCACATAGGATCACAGTTGAGTCCATCTCTAAGTCAAACAATTTTGAATCCATACTGCTTCATAACTTAGCAAAGCAAGCAGCCATATATTCTGCTTGTGCTAAGAGCCACACTAGATTGTTTCCTGCTAAACCACGAGATCATGGCTGATCCTAGACAATAACATCCTCTCGATGTGCTCTTCCTGTCTAATACACTTCCTGCCCAATCAACATCTGTGTAGCCATCTGAAGTCATGATCTCCAAGATAACATAGATCAAATTCTATCGTATCCTTTAGGTACTGCATCACATGATTTGCAACTTATCAGGTGAACACATCTAGTTTCCACTAGATACTAACTCAAGGTGTTCACAGCAAAGCATATATCTGACCTAGTATTCGTTAGATACATCAATGACTCAATAATTTGTCTGTACAGAGTTATATCCACTAACTCTGATGAGTCATCCGCTAACAGCTTCAAGTTGGAATTCATGAGAGTGGCCATTCCAACACATCAAGTCCTTTTAATATTTATCGGCATATTTTCCCTGGTTGAGAAAGATTCCTTCTGAGCCTTGCCATACTTCCAAACCTAGGAAGTAATGCATCAATCTGAGATCTTTCATTTTCATTTCTGCAGCCATCTTCTTCTTTCTTTTCATGATCTGTTTCTCATTCCTTGTCAAAAAGAGATCATCCTCATACAATAATGGTGTGATAGGTCCATCATCCACAACCTTAAGGTAAAGGTTAGGATCAGCTTTACTTCTGGTAAAGCCCAAGCTTTGTCAAGAAGCTGTCAATTCTCATTCATTCACACTCTGCATTGAGTGATCTTCTGCATATCTATCTGTGCCATCTCTCGTTAGATGGGTCTACTGATATGAGCCTCAATATCATTCGAACTCTGTGGTGAGTTCCTTCTTGCATCCATGTCATCTGTGTATAGAATCCATATTCAACCTTGTAGCAAAGGTTGAGATCCACATCACCCATGATGATTATTAAGCTCATCAATTGACTACCAATCCTGGGTACCCATACAGAACCTGAATCACACTTCTTCTTTAATTACACCATTAAGAGAATGGTCTTATCTATCCACTTGGAGCAAACATCTTGTCATGATTCTCTTCCTCTTTCTAAGAGAATCTTCTAGCCATGAGCCTTCTATATTTTGTTTGATTTGTAAATCTTCTTGTTGAACATCCATCACTTGTTCGGTGTTCATCATTCTTCGTGATCTTTCCTACAAAACAAAATTAAGTACATGATTAGTAATACTTCAAAATCATGAAATCATGTTGACATGATAACCTATTATGCATACAGATATCATTTACATAGTTATGCAACTATCTTGACCAATACTTTGGCACAACACTTTTCCATATCCTGTATGCATACAGTGGCTATCTAGATGCCTTCCGTCTCTACCAGAACATACTATCGAGAGTGTGCACAGCTCTCAACATGTCAGCAAAGAGGTTTCATTCTAGACAAGCAACAATGGAATGTTTGTCCAACTTACCAATCATATGCATATTAGTAGTATATTGTTCAATGCTCTATGAATGTTTACACTCAGCATGATATATTCTAGGAATACAAATATGCATACAAGCAATATCATTTACTATTTCAAATAACAACTCAAATACTTATCTTTTATGTTTGTGTGGTTGCATCCCGCTTGATCTTCTATATGTCTTTTGAACTTCTATTCATTATGTACCACTGTGCATGCTCAAGTGTGCACTAGTGTCATCCTCATGATCTCATACACAAACATACATTCATTAATATATTCTCAATATTATCAAAACATTATAATTCTAAATAATCTTGAATATGTATAGTCATGATCATTAGTATTCAAGGTTTCAAGGAAGTCTTCTTTTACTCATGCATATTCTTGTTTAATCATATTACTCTTCTGGTTAATTAAATCATCAAGATAAGAGACATAATATGCATAAACCCTTGATTACTAACTTTATGAATAAGCATAACCAATCATACCAAGTATACTTATATAAGGGATCCTTACACAAGGTAAGATTCTAACTTGACATAGGAAAACATACCTGCATTAGTATACCTGCTTAGTTATGTCTAACATACCTAAACAATATCTTCTTTGTTCCCTTCAATGATTTAGAGATCCTGTGCTAGAACCTGCATATCTCATAGGTTAAGCATAATATAACAAAGTCATACATACCTCGTAAGTAGAACAAAGATTATGGACGAGTCTTTGTCTTCATGTTGTCATGGTCATGGAACTTGATTTGTCTTTCGTGATGTACCTGTATCTTGTTAGCAAACAACATCAACCTCATACAACACCATAATGCATTAGTACAATCATATAGCCCTAATCAATGAATGTCTTCGATCATTCACATGCATTCATACTGTTACTAGGGTGATAAGACAATTCTAACATTAATCAAGATTGTACTAATAAATAATATGAAGACAAACACATTATGAACTTAATCAGGAATCAGATTTCAAGACATACCTGAACCTCCTTAAGTCATACCTGTCGAGACTTCTTGTAGCCTTCTTATGTAAGGCCTTAGCCTCAACTCCCCCTGAAACTTGATCTGGAGCTTGATTAGGGTTTGCTAGAGAAACCCTAAAAATTCAATCTTTGACTTTCACACTTCTGAATGGATGGAAGGATGTGTCTTGTTGAGCTGATCAAACTAACATACTTCAATTTTGAAATATCCAAAATTTGACCCCTCAAAATTGCCTTCGAACTTCTGGATCTTCTGGACAGGATCCTGAACTAGGGTTTGATGAAGCCCACCCTTCTTCCCAATCAAAAGGTTCGATCCAAGGCTCTAAACTCTTATTTTTCTGAGGAGCTTCCAGCCGTGGTCACAGACTTCAAAAATTCCAACTTTTGTTGAAGCCCTAATTTTCCATCTTTCCGATCAAAATCCTAAATTGGGGTTTGATCAAGCCCGGTCTTCTACCCAACCAAAAAATTCGATCTTGGTCTCTAAATTTCAATTTTCCTGAGTAGCATTCATCCATGGAATCCGATTCCAAAAATTCTAACTTTCTCCGAAACCCTAAATTCCGAAAGCCATGAATGAAGGTGCTCCAAAAATAATTCTGTTTTGACAGAAATATGTACCTAATTATTTCTGCTGTAACTCAAAACTTTTCAATCGACAGGGTCTGAAAACGTTTTCTGTGGTAGCCTGACCTGTCATCTTTCCATCCTGACAGGTCTGACCTCAATTGGATTTTCTGAGAGAGATTTATGCCAAGTGTCGCAACGTGACCTGTTTATGGGATAAAACAGGAGAGCGAACTTGTACGGCGTGCCAAGTGTCACTGGTTCCTCTTCGTCCTCTAAAAACATTTCCTGAGATAGTACAGTCTGTGTACTACCTGTCACTTTTTATGAAATTTCATTTGGAGCTTCCTAGCCCAAGTTATGACCTTTTTTCCTAGGTCACATGTTTTTTATTGAGATCTGGAAGAGGCAGAAACCCTAACTTGTACTGATCATAACTCACAAAGTACAACGAATCTGAGGGTGTCCTTTGGACACAAGGTACCTGGGGATGTTATCTACTACCTGTAAAGGTTTCAGATCCTGAAACTTCACCAAAATGGATTTATAGCTAAAGTTCCACGATGACTGGTTTTTGCTATACAAAACCCAAACCTTGAAATTGTCGCAAGTGAAGCAAGTGTCGTAAGTGCCATACATTGCCTTCCTTCAGGTTAGCTTTGATACCATGTTAAGATTTAATATGCTAAGACAGAAAATAGCAGCATTACATTCCATTTCACAATAATAGCATATACAGGATCACTGAAGAAACAACAAGCACAGCATAAACACAAGAGACACAGATTTATCCTGGGAAACCCTCATGGGGTAGAAAACCCAGCAAAGCTTCCTCAATATAGATGACCAGCAATATACAAATATGCAAACCAAAGACATGATCTCATCCTCCACCATAGCAGACCTCTCCTCCACAAGTGCGCTACATTCTAAGTGAGGGAAGTGTGTGTATAATGAGGAACACACCTCCTATATTTATACACATCTCCGACTTGTACTTTATATTAACTAGGTCGGCCCCAACTTTACCACTGGGTTAAACACCCCACTACAACTGACTGGTCCAACCCCACTAGGGTGGTCTAACAACCCTTTGACCCACATAACATATACAGGACCAACCCCCACTATGGAAGTCTAATAACCCAAGTTACCACATTCCGACAGAGGAATAAACATCTCCGGATATACAATAAGATCTTCACGAAGGAATGAAACATCTCTGGAATAATAAAGTACAAATATAATATTCTTTGAAGTTACAATATCTCAACATATTAATACCTCTCAAATACCTTCAAACCCATTATACAATCATTTGGGATCATTTGGAGACCAAGAGACCAATACAAGTCAAAGAGGAATTGCTAGTCAAACTCCCCACTAGTCAAACTCCCTACTTTGGACAGAATTAAAAGAGGATTTGCAAAAGTGATCTAAAGGTCATATATCATCCCTGAACATCATATTCAAGTCCTAATATCAGTCATTTACCTTCTCAGAATATTTGGAAGCATTTAAAGCAAATTGGAGACCTAGACATTGTTCGGGTACACAGGGTACTACCAAAGGACCGAACACCAAGAGCAACCACTTCACATAAACAGATCACAGATCAACACACCGATGTTTTGACGTGGTTTAAACCCTCTTGAGGGAAACACTCCACGGCCCCGGCCAAATAGCTTCTACGGGACAATTTATTATGGAAAGAAAGAAAGTTACAAATGAGCTTCTCATAATCGATCAACTAAACAATGACCCTCCATGCTCTTTAAATAGAGATCATGGACCAATCGGGTGTTAAGCCACGGATCAAGGTTAGGTTTGATCTAAGAGAAGTTGAGCCGTCGGATCACTCTATGTCGGAAACATATCGTGACCGTCGGATTAAGTATTTACAAATGCATACTAATGCATACTAAAGAAACACACTATCCCTAACGGATATATTACACAAGTTGATCTTAACTAACTCCTAAGTGTCTAAATATCCTAACATCCCCCCTTAAGAACAACTTGGGATAGGATTGAAGGATTTACAAAAGTGACACTATTAGGAGAAGGAAGGAGGCATTAGAGCCTATCCCCCCTTAATGACAAGTTCCTGAACTCCTAACATAGATCGAAGTTTAGAAAACTTCGCTTCTGTAAGAGACTTGGTGAAGATGTCTGCAACTTGATCATCTGTAGGGCAAAAGAGCACTTCAAGAACACGATCATGAACAAGATTTCTGATGAAGTGCATATGTAGCTCAATGTGTTTGCTGCGTTGATGTAGAACTGGATCTTTGGCAAGCTTGATGGCACTTTGATTGTCGCACCAAAGTGGAGTAGGTTGCTGCTGCTCGAATCCAAACTCTGAAAGGATCTGTCGAAGCCATAAAGCTTCCTGATTGGCATTGACGGCTGCTCGATATTCTGCCTCTGCTGAAGAAAGAGCAAGAGCTTGTTGTTTCTTACAAGCCCAAGTAATAGGTCCAGAGCCCAGACTGAAAACATAACCTGCAGTAGACTTTCGATCATCAGGATCGCCGGCCCAATCTGAATCAGTGAAACCAACCAACAAAGGTTTCCCCCCTGTACTGTAATGAATCCCAAACTGAACTGTACCTCGAATATATCGAAGTATTCTTTTAGCTGCTTTCCAGTGACTTTCATGAGGTGTCTGCATATAACGGGCAACTCGACCAACGGCAAAGGAAAGGTCAGGACGGGAATGAGTCAAGTATAAAAGACAACCAACAAGCTGACGATACAGTGTGGCATCTACTTCAGGTGAAGTACAAGTGGCAGAAAGTTTGACTCCAGACTAGAAGGGAGAAGGGGCTGGTTTACAATCTTCCATGTGAAAGCGACGAAGAAGGTCACAAGCATACTTAGACTGAGAAAGAAAGATTCCTTTTTTGGTTTGCAGAACTTGGAGACCAAGAAAATAATGCAAATGTCCTAAGTCTGACATTTCAAAAGTTTGTTTAAGACTGGATTTCACATGGGTTATAAGCTTAGGGTCACTACCAGTAAGAATAAGGTCATCAACATATAGAACAAGTATGATGAGATGGTTTCCTACTTTCTTGGTATAGACATTGGGGTCAGAATGGCATCTAGAAAAACCAGTGTCAAGGAGAAAGTTATCCATTTTGGCATACCAAGCTCTATGAGCTTGGTTAAGGCCATATAAGGATTTCTTAAGGCGACAGACAAGGCTAGAGTTATTCTGAACATAGCCAGGAGGTTGTTCCATGTAAATTTCCTCCTGTAAATCACCATGTAAGAAGGCAGACTTGACATCCATTTGATGGACTTCCCAGTTGTGTAAGGCTGCAAGGGAAAGAACAAGGCGGATGGAGTTCATTTTGGCGACAGGAGCAAAGGTTTCATTGTAGTCAATCCCTTCAACTTGAGAAAAACCTTTGGCAACTAACCTTGCCTTAAGTCTTTCAACACTTCCATCTGATGCATACTTAGTTCTGTAGACCCATTTACATCTGATAAGTTTTCTTCCTTTTGGAAGAGGTACAAGATCCCAAGTATCGTTCGCCATTAAGGAACGATATTCTTCATCCATGGCTGCATCCCAATCTGGATTCCCTGAAGCTTCTGCAAAGGTTTCTGGATCATGATTCTCGGAAACTTGAGCCAAAAGAGAAGAGGCTCGCTGAAACTGAGAACGTGTTCGACGTTGATCTCTACGATCACCGGCAAGATCA
Organism: Larix kaempferi; assembly: GCA_027924585.1. Classification (NCBI taxonomy): domain Eukaryota; kingdom Viridiplantae; phylum Streptophyta; class Pinopsida; order Pinales; family Pinaceae; genus Larix; species Larix kaempferi. The sequence goes on along the minus strand of BSBM01000040.1, from coordinate 4,492,820 downwards.
CCAGCTGCTTCACATGTTGAACGGACCCATCGAGGAAGCACTTGTGCTGGTGCAACTGGAGGAACATGAGCAGGCGGAGGTGGATTTTCATCCTCACTGTCATCATCAGAAACTGGAGTTGGAAACCTGTCAAGGAAGTTGGAAGAAGAAGAAGAAGGCACAAACGCCGAATCAGGCTCGCAGGCCAAAGATGGCACACTCGCCGAGTTAGGCTCGCAGGCCAAGATATTTTCATCAAATTTAACATCTCTTCTAATGATTATAGCATGAGAATGTGGTTGAAGAAGTCTATAACCTTTTACATCTTCAGAATATCCAACAAATATGCACTTTTCACTTTTAGGCTGCAATGCTTTCCGTTTTTCATCCGGAATGTGAGCCCATGCTTCACTACCAAACACACGAAAGTGACTTACATCAGGTTTAATTTTACTCCATGCTTCTTCTGGTGTTATACCTTGTAATGCTTTTGTGGGGGTGCGATTAACTATGTAATTTGCACAATTTATGGCTTCAGCCCAAAATTGAAGACTTAGTCCCTTAGATTGGATCATACAATTAGCCATTTCTTTTAAAGTGCGGTTCTTCCGCTCAGCTACACCATTTTGTTGTGGTGTATATGGAACAGTGTGCTGTTGTTGGATGCCTTGTTCAGTGCAGAAAGTAGTGAACTGTTTGTTAACATATTCTCCTCCATTGTCAGATCTTAACTTGATAATTTGATGACCAGATTGTTTTTCAACAAGGGCCTTGTAGGCCAAGAACATGTTAAATACTTCGCTCTTAAGTTTTAGGAAATAAACCCAAGTGCGTCTGGTGTAATCATCAATGAAAGTTAAGAAATACTTGAAACCAGAAAAGGAAACAGATGGAAGAGGACCACACAAGTCACTATGCACAAGCTCCAAGGGAACCGAGGCGTGCCAAGAGGCACGTTTGTCAAAACTGTCCCGATGATGTTTTCCGAGTACACAACCGGAACAAACACCATCTCTGCAAGATACCATCGGAAGACCTGTCACCATATTTTCTTTACATAGTTGTTGCAATGAGCGATAATTTAAGTGACCAAATCGCTCATGCCAAAGTTTGCTCAAGTTATCACTATGAGCAACAAAAACTGAAGGGAAAGGTGATGACCCAAAGTTGTTAAACTTGTACAACCTGGTAATATCATCAACAATTCCGGTAGCTAGAACCTGTTGAGGATCTTTAAAATCCTTGATTACAACTTGGTGAGGTGTAAAGGTCACAGTTTTACCTTCACCAGAATGAGTGATCTGATAGACTGATAACAAATTGCAGGAAATTCTTGGAACACATAGTACATCACTAAAATGACCGTTATCTACTGGAACTGTTCCAGCTCCTACAACACTTAGAGATCTATCATCACCAACAAATATTTGTTTGGTGTTACATTCATGCATAGTAGAAAAGATGGCTTGATCCTTAGCCATATGATAAGATGCTCCAGAATCAATGAGCCATTCATTTGAAGTAGAAGAAGAAGATGCATTATAAGAATAACCAGAAGCACAAAGTGCATGTCCATGAGAGGTAGATTCTGAAGGCGAATCTAGGCTGATGTGGTGCTTCTTCATCGCTGCTTCCAAGGCTGCCATCTTCTTGAAACACTTAGATTCATCATGATTATCTTTCCCACAATAGTTGCAATGACGCTCAGTCTTCTTGCATTTTGGCTTGGATCCTTTGTCATTTTTTAAAGAAGGAGTTGACTGAGAGGGTTTTGGACCCTTGTTTGACTTATTATTGCGAAAATTTTGTTTCTTGGGAGGCTTGGACTTTTCTTTCTGTTGGGACAATAAGACTTTCCCAGATGTATCTGCATTGTTGATTATTCCAAGATGAATGAGTTTATCTTGTTCTCTAATCAAGGAATCACAAAAGGATTCAAGACTAGGCTCTTGATAGCTAGCTGCATTCAATGACGCTTTCATGGAGTAAAATGTAGATACAAAAACAGAATATGCAGGTCCAAGTTTGGAAATAATATGATAAATGCATTGTTTGTCTTCCCTCTCAATCTTACATTCTGCACATAAGAGCTTGAGAGTTTTGTACTTAGATAAATAATCTTGAATGCATGAAAAGTCACTTGGATTTAAAGAAATCAACTCATTTTCGAGTTGGTGACCTCGAATTTCATTGTGTTTACCAAACACAGTTTCCAACTTGTCCCAAGCAGCATTAGGTTCATCAATTCCAGATATGTGGAATCGCAAATCAGTAGAGATTGACATCCCAATCAATCCACGAGCTTCATCACATCTATTTGCCCATTTTATTTTCTTATCATCATCAGTGGGTTCTTTTTCTTTCCCTGTTGTAATTCTGAAAAGTCCCCTACTTCGTAGAACATCCTCCATACGAGATTTCCATGAGAAATAGTTGGAACTGTTAAGTAGAATATCACAAAGGGCGGCCATATTTGTAAATTAATGGCTGTAAAAGCAGAAACCAATAGTCTGGATGTGAAGAGCTCGAAAAAATAGGCGGTTTCAAAAAAAACGGCACTGAAAACGGACTCTGTATGATGAAGTTATGCTTGAACAAAGAAACTGTTGAAGATGTCCCCAATAGTGACGTGGCAGCTAGAGAATGTCCAGCAAAAAAAAGAACCCCCCTCTTCCCAAGATGAACCTTTTGACAATCACTTTACAAAAAAGTTGCTTTTAAGTGAATCACTTTTGTAAAATAAGTGATTTCACTTTTACAATGATATTACTTTTAAATAGTGCAACAATAAATAAAAAGCTTAAGTGACTCACTTGTATCTTTATTTTTTATTATTTAAGTGAGATGCATTTTTACAATAAAGTAACTTGAAAATAGAAATTGCATGCACTTTTCTTTTTAAAAGTAACTTCCTAAGACTTGAACTCAAGACCTATTAAGGAATAAAGCAACTTTGGACCAAGTGAGCTAGTTTAAAAGGTATGTAAAATATGGAAATGAGGAAGGGGGCTTTTTTTTTTTTTTTTTTTTTTTTTTTTGTTACTCTTCTTGCTCGGTTTGCGTGCTTGCCCTTTTTCCTGCAAAACAAACCACAAAACGAAACAAAAAAAACTTTTCCACACTCGTGGAGTTAGATCTTGTTAGCTTGCCCGGAAAGTCTACGTTTTCTCTCTGTTTCTGATTTGCCGAGATCGCGCAAAGTGCACGGCAAAGAGCATACGCAGCCGAAAAAACCCTTTCCCTTTCTGTTTCTGATTTGCCGAGATCGCTCAAGGTGCACGGCAAAGAGCATACGCAGACGGGAAAGCAACAATCCGAACCAAAAAAAAATCTAACAGTAAAATAAAATGAAATATGAGATTTTTTTCTTTGCAAAAACGAAATACAAAAAATGCGTCACTGTAACATTATACCTTCAGATCTGATGAAAAACGCGTTTCTGGAGCAACCGGGAACCGTTTTCGATCAAACGAAAACTATTTCCCAATGGAAACGACGCTCCGGACGCAATGGAACACCTCCCACAGCCCAGAAATGCACAGAAATACCAGAACTAGAAACCCTTTCGACTTTCGGCAACAACAGTTCAAGATCTAGATCATAACCGGAAGCGGCACTTCATAAAAGCTCTGATACCATGTTCGGGTACACAGGGTACTACCAAAGGACCGAACACCAAGAGCAACCACTTCACATAAACAGATCACAGATCAACACACCGATGTTTTGACGTGGTTTAAACCCTCTTGAGGGAAACACTCCACGGCCCCGGCCAAATAGCTTCTACGGGACAATTTATTATGGAAAGAAAGAAAGTTACAAATGAGCTTCTCATAATCGATCAACTAAACAATGACCCTCCATGCTCTTTAAATAGAGATCATGGACCAATCGGGTGTTAAGCCACGGATCAAGGTTAGGTTTGATCTAAGAGAAGTTGAGCCGTCGGATCACTCTATGTCGGAAACATATCGTGACCGTTGGATTAAGTATTTACAAATGCATACTAATGCATACTAAAGAAACACACTATCCCTAACGGATATATTACACAAGTTGATCTTAACTAACTCCTAAGTGTCTAAATATCCTAACAGACATCAAAACTAATCAAAGGTCGAACTAGGGAAAAAGTGAAAATTTTGACATTTTAATAAAATTCTTAAAGAGGGACATTACAGTGGTATCAGAGTATGGTCCTTGCATCTGTGAGTTAATATCATACATTTAAGAATAAGTTGTAGCCATGTCTTACTCTTATGATGATTCCTATGAGTACAATTATTAGGAAGAATATGCAAATGCTTATGAACAATATGAAGCAGAATGTAAATGGGTTGAGGAAGAGGTGCCATCATACAACACTTCTCACAATTTCAAGAGAAATGAAGATTATTATTATGACCATATGTATGATAAATATGAGTATGACACACCATCAAAGGATGATTATATGAACGAGTTACAAAGATGGAGAGCAACATATAAAACCTTGCCCCAACAATATCAAAGATATCAAGCATATCTTGCTTCGAAGGAAGATCCGCAAAATACCATGTCTTTTGAAAACTGCTGATATTTTATTGAAAATAGACCCAAAAATGAAGATGTGGAGTTAGTGAAAAAAGGTTTATGCCATTCTTGTAAAGAACCTTGGAGAGAGTATCATATATGTGTGAGTGAAAAGTTCAATGAAATATCTGAAGCTTCCACGAATGCGTGTATGTCCTACTTGAGGAGCATCTTTGGGAATTCTTCAAAAAGAAATTCCAGAGATGTTGATACTAAGGAAAACAATGGGCAAAATGCATCAGCGTACTTGAAGGAGAAAAAGGGAGAGACATCACAAGAGCATGAAGAAGATTCTATTGAAAATATTGAAGATCAATTCGAGACACATTCTACTTTGGACATGAATCAAGGAGCGTCTACTGATGGATGCTTGAACTATGAAGGAGTACCTACTGATAGGTGCTCACACCTCCATGTTGGTGACATAGAGATCACTTTTGACAGTATTGCTGCAAGACAAAATTCCCCTAAGCATGAAAATTAAGACCTTGTAGCTGTTGAAGAAGAAATAAGATCAACTTCCCCATCACCACTTGAGCTTCATGAAGTTGGTCCAAGCAAGAAGGAAGAAGATGAGGAGGTTCATTTGCAAGATCTTCATTTTCTTGAAGGGTCCTTAAAGTTGAATGAAAATAAGATCCAAGAGTCCCTCAGCATTCTCCATGAGACTCAAGCATTGGTGTCAAATTCTTGTTGGAGAGCTACTTCATTGGAGGAAACATCCTTCCTTGAAGACATGGAGAAGATTCAAAGAGCAATGTGTCACATCAAAGGTAATTTCATGTCTTTGTTTTTTGATAGAAACCATTTGTTTGAGCTTAATGAATTGTTACATGATGCATACTTGAAGGATAATCATAAGCTCACAACTCAAAATGAGCAACTTCTTGAAAAGTTGCAAGATACTTGTTTTTCTTCCTATGTTTCAGATTGTCAAATGGTAGATTGTTTGGAGGATTCTCATAACATGGTGAACCATGAGAAATGTGGAAATTTGAATGTGCTTGGTGTGTTTGAAGATGAACTTGAAGAGATCCAACACTTGATGTGGTGGAAAATGAACTTGAATTGTCTCTTGATGAAGATTATGCAATTTTTAAAAAAGAACATAATTCCTCTACATTGGAACCAATCTATGACCAAGGTTTCACACTTTTGAAGGAGCTGCATGATACTACCCATATGGATCTTTCCCATGATGAAATTTCTGCACTTTTTGATCATTTGGGTGAGTTAGTTCATTCTCCTACATCCTACAATTCCATGTTTTGCAGCATTAGTCCCAATAAAGTATGGGTGAAAGGGTTCTTTTTTATGGTGCCACATGAGGAATATGGAACTCTTAGATTTACCTTTTATGATGACATGGTTGGAGCACATTCTTATTCACATTTGCAGCAGCATCATTTGTCACTTTATGATGATGCACATCTACATGGATGCACCTATGATATGCATTTGAGTCACTTGAAGACTCATGGTTTTTCTTGCTCAACGCTTGGTTCATTTGATGTTGAGGAACTTCATCCAACACTTGAGTGAATAGATTTATGATTGGAGAACATTTTTCTTGGCAGCCACATACTTTGTTATATATTTATGATTCTTACATTCATGGATGTATGGGTGAAACTTCTTTGAGTCATTTGAAGTCTCCTTGTTTTTTCTACTCATTATTTGGTTCAGATTCTAGTGGAGATTCTTCATTCACTTCTTGGATGAAAGAATACATGGCTGAATATTTTGATTCATATCACATCCTTTTGGAGCAGCATTATAGGACATGAGATCCTCACCTATGTCATTGGAGCAGATTTGATTGGTTACTTACTGATTGTATGCACTTGGAAAATGGTGGTCTACTTGCTTTGAGGTATAAACACTTTCATGACTCTTTGATGAAACATCTTTTTGATGTACATTTTCATTATGTTGTTATGTACTTTGATTATATATATTTTGTACTCGTGATGTTTGGAAGAATGCATACAAGAAAATGAGATCCAGGAATCCTCTTATCTGATGGTATGGGTTGGAGAGCACTCTTAATTGTTGGGGTGCAATACAAGCAATGGGACCCTAGAATAATTTTTGTTTCAATGGTTTCAATTTTTTTGGGGAAACAAGCAGTATGGAAGATGAATTTCCCACTTAATAAAGTGATTTTAATCAGAGTAGTGCAACAACAAGCATGGTGATTCCTCTCTAGAATCTCCATGGAATCTCGAAGTTGGGCAACTCAGTGGCAACTTCAAAGAATTATACAAAAAGTAAGTTCTTCAACACCCATGTTTGAAATTGCTTGAGGACAAGCAATATTGGGAAGGGAGGATTTGTCATGTCCAAAATTTGGCATTGGGTCACAAGGGCCTAAGCCCAATGACCATATTCATGAGAGTTTGTCAATTTGATGTTAATGGTCAAAATATTGCCTAGGGGGGAAATTACTAGTTTCCTAGGTTGAGGGTGGAAACTTTAGGATTTGACATAAGGAGGATAATAAATGATGTTTGCACATTATAATGGCATAAATATTTAATAAAGTATCTAAATAAATAAATACAAGAGAAAATCAAAGTGACAATTGATCATGAAGACACATGGAGGATGTGGGACCCACACAAGCTAGATTTTCCATGCCACATGGCATCTTACTCTTGCCATTTCGAATCCATAAGGAGCCAAATGTTCTTGGGGTGAGTTAGAAGGTCAATATGCTTGGCATGATGTTAATTTCTTTTGTGCAGCTGCGAGACCCATTCTCAGAGAGAATGGTACCCTAGTCAGTTAACTAGGGTTCCTGGTCATGTTAACCAGGCAGAGTAATGTGTAAGACCCTAGAAGGTACCCTAGGGCCCCCAGCTGTCTCCTGGGGTTCTTGGTCGAGGACCAAGCAGATGGATGCCATGGCAAAGTCCCTAGCATGTAGCTAGGGCCCCTATTTGTCTCTAGGGTATTCTGGTCTGGGACCAGACAGTTTCTTGGTCGAGGACCAAGCAGATCCTACAGGTTGAGACAGAGACTTCCTAGGTCCTGCAGATGGTTGATCAACATTCAGTCTAGGACTGAATGCTCAGCTTGAGGCTGAGGACCATTCTCTGGGAGAATGGAGAACCTGGTCATGGACCAGATGGTTGATCAACATGACCCAGTCTGGGACTGGGAACTCAGCCTAGGGCTGAGAGCCATTCCTTGAGAATGGAGGCACCTGGTCAGTTACCAGGACATTGACCCAGTCTGGGACTGGGAACTCAGCCTGGGGCTGAGAGCCATTCCTTGAGAATGGAGGCACTTGGTCAGTTACCAAGATTATGATGTGTGATGTCCTCTTCTCCTAGGTCTTCGAGATGGATGAGTTGGTTGGTCTTCTCAAGGGATTGGCCACCCCTTGTGGAAGCCACTAACATTTGACCTAAGGAGCAGTTGAGAGAATCACATGATCACATCATCTGTGTGAACCCTTCCTTATACAATGATGATGGACTTTCAGTAGTATATGGAACATTTGTACATTTGAGAGAGAGATGACTGGTTGAACCTTTCCACCTTGGGTGTTTTACTTTTGGTCCTTACATCTTGTTGATTTTGACTTGTGGTTAATAAGGGGACCTTGAGTTATTTATTTATTTATTTACACCACCCTTGATGTTTTGATCTTATGGGTTTATCCACCTTCTGAGGCTCTTTTATTTATTTTTATTTTTATATATTTTTATTTTTATTTTTATCTTTTATTATTTTTATTTATTTTTATCTTTTATTATTTTTATTTATTTTTATTTTTTATTTATTTATCTTTTATTTTTTTATTTTATTTTAAAGTGACCACTCCCTAATTTAATGAAATAATATTTTATTATTTTTTTTATCTTTTATTCTTTCCTAATTCTAAGGAATCCTAGTTTAAAGGATTATTTTAATAATTCTTTTATCCTATAAATAAAGGTCCTTTATTTATCATTTGACAAGACAATATATCTTAGCTCCAGCTTATCTCCATATCTTGACGTCAAGAGTTTCTAGCACTTAACTGCTGTCTTCTCAACTGTTTTGGAATCTGCCCACTTACAAATTTAGCTCAGAACTGTTTTTGATCATTGCTGAAGGGTGACGTCTTTGGCTGCTAAGGTTCACTGCTGATTTTTGTGATGACCTTTTCTTTGAGGAGCCCAATCCTCCTACCCGTGATCTTGTTTGTTATTTAATCTGCTGTAAAGGAGAACCGATCTGTTGCTAGGAGGCCCGAGCTGTTGACTTATGGTTGACTGAGATCGGATCTGCTCTCTGTGGTATCCGATTCTTTGTTTTGTGATTGGCTGTGGTATGTCCTGTCTGTTAAGAGGTCCGATCTGCAGTCTAAGTATTACCTGAAATCTGATTTGAATGTTAAGGGTTCCGATCTGCCTGTTGTTTATTTGTTAGTGGGCCGTAAAGTCTGATCTAACCTGCTGCGTGTATATATATGCCTGCTACAAACCCTGATATGCTATCATAAGTCTACCTGTGGTCCGATCTGTTGGTTATAGTATCTGATCTATCTTTTATCAGCTCGGTAGTGGAAGACATAAGACCTTAAGGTCTGTCTCAGCTTGTTGATGGCATATCTGTGAAGGCCGTGAGGCCTCAAGGTCTGATCAAACCTTGTTGTGTGCTTGTGGAGGGCATGATCCTCTCTGTTCCAGTCTTGCTTATTGACAATTCACTGATGGAGGCCACAGGTTTGTTTAGAATGATTATTCTGAGCCCTTAACTGGTCATTGTGCTGAGACCTTACTTGTAGTGTTCAGACTTTGTTTATATATGCTGAACCTTTACTGTGGCCAGATCTTTGTGCTGAGTCTTGTTTGTGGACTGATCTATGTGCTAAGACTTGTCTTTGATTCAGATCTATTTTGCTGAGACTTGATTAAGATTGTCACTGTGTTCTTGACTGTCTTTGACTATTTGACTGTATCTCAACCTGTCATCTCTCTCTCTCTGGTTTGTACTACCCTCTTGTAGGGTCTGATAGTTTCCAGATTTGACTGGCCTCTCTGAGGCACAGTGTTTACTGAAAGTAAGTAACTCTTCTGAGTATTTTATAGGAAGGGCCCCACACACAGGTAAGTATCTTCTTGTTCATTATTAGTTATTCTACGTTACATGCTGCTGAAGATTAACTTAGTACAGTGACCTAACGGGTAGTGTTAAAAGTACTTTAACACAGTGACCTGAGAGTGCTAAAGACATAAAATTTATGTTATGACAGTTTTTACTACTGCACTGTTTAATATTCGATATTTGTAAATGTTTATTAAATGTATTTTCTGCATTAGAATATGATGAATTGTTATTTTTCTGTACAAAACCCTAACTTGATGAAATTTCAACACATGAGTCATGTAAAGTCGAACTGAAGTGGAAAAATAACTCCCATGGAAGAGAAAGAGGCAATTTGGAGCTAATGAGACACTTGAGCTAGATTCCCTAGCTTTATAACAACAATGATGAAGATGCTATGACACCTATGACACAAATCAGACCTGAGGGTGGACATATGACATTTCTGACATGTCAGGGCTAAAAATAGCCTCCAAGAGGACGCTCAAGTGAGTTAGGGCAGCCAAAGAGACACCAATTCGAATTGGGAGAAGGAGGGCTAGAATTGGAAGGACAAGTGGCATGCTTGGGAATCTCTTCCCAAATTGAGTTGGCATGAATCTCTTGGAATGAATTCGACCCATGGAGGACATTAGAAGTTTATAAAAGTCATGAACAAAGAAGAATATCATCTTTTGATCATTTTTAGAATTTGCAATTGCATTTGTGAAGAAGGGGAGCTAGTTGATGACTAGTTTCTTGCCTTAGCCAATTTCAAGGGTGAAAGATTCTCATCCAAGTTGGTAATTGGAAAGGTCATTCAGACCTTTTCATTTCGAGCTTTAATGGAGTCATTTGTTGCAGGTGTAAGCTACAGGGCAGATCATGGTTTCTTCTATTGCAGCTCATTCTTTCAACCATTTCTAGTTTTCATTGCATATTCTTGATCGTTGAGGGAGGACGTTTTTGGTGAGCTATTGTATTCTTTGGGGAAGCTTCTAATGCCCCATTTCTTTTATAATATGAAGTAAATACTCTATTCTTCATCTCCAGAAAGTTTCAGGTCGAAATATCAAGTTGTTGTATGTAAAATTGATGATTATTGAGCAAACAGTGACCATTCCCCCACTAGATTGATGTATGTCAATGTATTGATGATGATTTCGAATGGAAGAATGTTTCTCTGATATATTCATGATGTATGGACTACCATTGATGAGTATTACAAGTTTCATGTTCAGCACTTAAGCATTTGGAGCCATCTTGCTCAGTTTTATTTCATTTGAAGAAGATTTAATGCTATTTCCCCCAAGGTCGAAACTAGTCTTCTTGCATCTGATTTAGGGGAGTTATAGCAGAAATTAAAAGTTGAATGGTGATGCATATGAGTTCATGTTGATGTCCTTTATATGTCCCCTGCTTCCATTCAGAATTTCGAGTTGGATTGAGTGCATTTGGAAAGTCATTTTCATCATCTACCCCTAGGGGATTTGAACCACAATTTTACTAATAAAACTCCATACATTGATCAGATTTCCAAAGTGAGTAGCAGAAGTCATTTGATGGTTAAAAGACACCTATAAACACCATTTTTATGTATTAACATCATTCATTCACCTACTGGTACAATTTGAGAGCATTTGGAGCTATTTAGAGCCATCTACCATTGGGGGTTTGAAGCTCGAAATTACTAGTAATCTTCCCTACTTTGTCCAGATTGTAAATGAATGTGCAAAAGTGTTTTAAGGGTTTTTTAAGTATCCATGAGCCTCTGTTATATGTATTAATACCTCTCAAATACCTTCAGACCCATTATACAATCATTTGGGGTCATTGGAGACCAAGAGACCAATACTAGTCAAAGAGAAATTGCTAATCAAACTCCCTACTTTGGACAGAATTAAAAGAGGATTTGCAGAAGTAATCTAAAGGTCATATATCATCTCTAAACATCATATTCAAGTCCTAATATCAATCATATACCTTCTCAGAAGATTTGGAAGCATTTGGAGCAAATTGGAGACATAGACATCAAAACTAGTCAAAGGTTGAACTAGGGAAAAAAGTGAAAAATTTGTCATTTTAATAAAATTCTTAAAGAGGGACATTACAATAGCAGCCTAAGGATTGGCAAGTTCGTAGGCTGCTAAACCGGCACAACTATGGATTCCCGAATCCCAACCCAACGTGTCACTAATAGAAGAGAATCCACTTTTAGGTTTCCCAGGTCCAACAATAAACAAACCTAGACTAACCAAGGGAGAGACCCTAACCAGGCTTTTTCTAAGGTTAATTAGGCTAACCCAACCAACCCCAAATACCAGACAACGATACCAGAAATGTTTATGCACAACCCAGCAGCCTAGGTATTAGCAAGTTAATCAACTGCTAAACTGGCACAAGTATGGATTCCCAAACCAACGTATCACTACCAGAAGAGAATCCTCATTTAGGTTTCCCAAGTCCAATAGTTGTGACGGTTTAGCAACCGATTAACTTGCCAATCTGTAGGCTGCTAGGTTGTGCATAAACAGTTACCATTACCAAAGGCACAGATGAAAAGGTGTACAATCCAAATGGGCTACTAAAAAATTTTGTCGATATAAATTAAACAGGGGAAGATTTTATGAGAATATGGGCTAATCAACGAGAAGTTAGAACTGTTAGAGGCTAGAGCTATACAAGCATATCTCTTGTATGGTGTGATACTTAGCTTTGCTTCTGCAAAGCTAGTCACGACTGTAGGAAATTTAAAGGCCCAACCTATATATTTTATGCCCAACAACTCAATTTGAGTTTTTGACATACATACAACAGGTTCAAGAATCTGATTATTGACTCTGACTCATGTTTCACATCCCAAACAATCTGGCTTTGAGATTTGCTCTGTTTTTCAAGCCCAGCCGGCATGATACAAAATCTAGTTTTCACTTTTATATGCCAACAATTTTGGAGTTCTATTCTGTTAATTTCAGACCATTGTAAGTAGATTCTGCACTCAGATAAAAGAGCATAAACCCAGGTAGCAAAAAAATGGAAAGCTCCAGTCAAAACAGCAACTTCTGAATGCATTAATCTACAAACACACACTACTGGAAATACTAATAGCACATCCACAATGCAGAACTCTCAATACTGCATCTATCTTCTATTTACTGAAAGAAGAAAATTACACTGCTATAGCTGAAAACTCAAATATGTGAGCCACTTTAGTGGTGCACCCCAGGTATCTTTTATAAAACAAGAGATAGAAGGAAGATACATCGCATCTAGAAATCCAGTTAAGCGCCTTAAGTGATATTGTCTGAAACCTAACCCTAATCAACCCAGCCAGTGTGCCCTGCAGCAGCCCTTCTGCATGGATAGAAGTGCCCAGAATAGTGCACCCCAATTGGAGGATGAACTGCTGCATGCATGCTGCTCCTTTGGATATGTATCCCCTTCCTAGAATAGGAACTTCTCATGCAACGCACCTTAACTGCCAAGACTCAAGAGAGCTGCACCCACATCTAAGTAGGGAATCCATGCAAACTAACTCTAAAATAGAAAAGCATATGTTCTAACCTGACCTGCTAAATCTGGAACAGCAGTACTAAAACTGGAAAAGGAAAAGGCTGGCGCATGCATGTGCCCACTCCTATATGATGGTTGTGCTAATCCCAAGAAGATTAGTTCTGTGCCATTCCTCTCATCTGTTGCACCCTCATCATGACTGCAGAGGTATGCTGTGCAGGAACCGAGGTAGCCTCTGCTGGAATGCACCATCACTACTGGAGAAAACAGCTGACGAGCAATTAATGTAAAATCTAACATATTCTACCCTAGGTTATGTCATATAGGCCTGATCAATATTATGTGTAGCTAGGTGATGCACGTAGACGTCTTGTAGCAACTGGGTTTGCAGATGTGAGGGATAAGAAAAATGTGCAAGCCTTTCACCACTTAAAAAATCTAAGGTTAAGATGGATCTATCTTAGTTTAAAACAATTGGTCAACTTGTTTTTTTCACATTAGACAGCTGACATCAAATTTGTTTTATTAGCATTCCACATGTGGCATATCTCTTTACATGCAAGTGATTATGCTTTGAGGGCCACAATTTAATCTATGAGAATTGCTCTGCTACTCATGTGTCTCCCATTTGCATGATAAATGCTATTTGTGGTCAGTGATGTACTGTTAAAGGTCTGATCTATGCTTTCTCCTTGTGATTTTCCCAGCTTATAGTTTTTATGCCCAGAAAATGGATTTGAGATTTTGAAGCACATACAACATATTAAAGAATCTGATATTTGAGTCTAACCTATGGTTTACATGCCAAACAAAATGGATTTGATATTTGCTCTGTTTTTCACGCCCAACCAGCCAATACAAAAGCCAGCTCTCCACTTTTACATGATAGCAATTTTGGAGTTTTGTTCTGCCCTAGAACCTGTCATATAATCCACATAGCCAGTGATGTACTTTTGAGGACTGCTCTATGTTCTTTCCTTCTGATTTTAGACCTCGTAATCTGATCTTTGAGTCCATTGACCTGATTTCCTTTTTTTTTCTAAATCCTGACAACTTGAATTGAGGATTTGAATAGCCCTTAACTAATTTAAGGACAATTTCTACTACTACTTTTGAAAATCCATGATCAAGGAAAAGATGATTATTATTAATAAATAATGCTAAACAAAACTTTGTCTGTGATAATGCTAAAAGAATGTTATACACTATCTACTTGATCAGGCTTCATTGAACCTCATCTTCTCACACTTGAGCTTCTGATCTTTAACTCTTGCTTTAATCTTGTTGCATCTTTCAATAGCTCATGGTTTTTCTGAATAAAGTACTACTCAAAATTAGATACTACATAATACAGACAACACAGAAAACAAGATGTTGAGTGCTTGTAAAAAGCTAGAAAATAATCAAATACATACAGAAACTTTTGCCACCTTTTCTAATTCTCTTATATGGGTCTCCCGATTCTCCAGCTGTTGACTTCTTTTATAATGTCTGCATAATCTGTAGAAGAAAACCAGCTTTTACATAATGAAGCAATGCAATATGTGCGGTGTCTGCTTCAAATCCTACATTACATACCTTGATATATATATATTTCAGAAGAACAAAAGCAACAGATAGAAGAATAGAGGAACACAAAAATGCATAAAACAAGGAAAGAGACATAAAACACAATGAAAACCTCTGAAAGTTTTACTCACATATCAGCCATTGCTTTATCTTTTCATGAAAAGAAATAATGATTTCCCTGAAGTTCAGATGACACAAGTACACAATTGTAATATTTTTTTATCAAGACATTTAGTAGATGCATAAATTCTCAAATGACACACAAACACATGGTACAGTTAGTCCTAAGTAACATCTTGGCTAGCAACCATAAGGTATGTTTGTCTGACCCAATAGTGATGACTAGCTTCACAATTTGAAAAGCAGTAACATTTATAGCAAGATGAGGATATTTTCTTCTTAACAAGATCAAAGTCAGCATTTACCACAATAATATAGCATAATGTACTTGTATTAAACAATGTCCATCATATATTGATTTTAAAAAATGTTCACTGCAGTCACTGAAGGTTCAAGGCAACACGCACTTCTACCAGGCTGCCTGGAGAATGCCCTCTTCATAGAAGATTCTGCCAGAGATGGTGAACAGACTTATGTAGACTAAGTTAAATTCATCCAAATTTAAAATTATTGATGTGGAAAATGTTCTCAGTAAACACTAATTTGAGAACAGAACCATATTTGACATGCAAGATGTTATCCAGAATAGTGAATTGATCTAACGATCCTCATTTCCAATTACAACGTAATAACGTATCAAGTCACTTTATTCATCTCTGAAAATCATACTATCACGAAACTCATATTCATCCATCCACTATCCACATTAACCAAACAGAAGGAATAGAATAGTTAGCCTGAGCCTGCCTTATAGCAAGCAGTCGAGTTTTCTGTTTGCCCTCTGGACGGAATGCAATCAACACCAGCTGAGAATGCTAGAGACCGTTGGATGTGCATCCAACACAGGCTGTGTAACCCCTTTCTCCATCTCCCCAGCTGACCCAAAATACAAAATTCAGTGGTCCAACCTGCTTGCAATGAGTTTTTATTTGTACATGAGTGACATTGCTTTCTTTCTTTACAGGCTCTAATGGACAAAAGATCCCTCCCCAAGTCATGCCCCCTGTTACCGGACGAACTAGCAGGGTTAGCCTCCAATGACAAATGTAAGAGAAGTGACCACTGTCACATTAGCCAATTCTCTTACTTCTTAGGAGAGTCAGAACCTCCAAAGGAAAGAGCCCTTATGTAGTCTGCAAAACACTTTAAGACAAGATAAACTATGTCTCTTTGACGACAATGTTAGTGACCAGTGCCTTAGACAGTGAATTTAAGAGAATGAGGAAGACATACTAATTGAAGCGAATACTAGAACTAATGCCTAGGTAGCCAATATGGCAATCACATTTGATGACAAATTTTCAAATATTACCAAGTAGGTGTAGATGTCCAAAGACAGTCAATTAAGTGTAAGACTCTTAAGCAATGTATGTGGTTTCAATAATCTAATCATCTCTATTACAGTCAAATAGCATGTATACCAGATTTAGGACATGGTTATGATCATCAACTTATAAAGAACAATAAGAGTGAGACAATATCCCAACCAACCTCACCTTTACACTTCTATGCAAATAACAACATTAGAATTATAGCAGCAGTAGGGATAGCAATCAATGACCATAAAAATCATAGGAGAATAATTGTAATCACTTGCACCTTTAAATTAGTTATCTTTCCCACTTTCATTTACCAAACTAATAGTGTATCAGAAATGCATATATCATTACAGCAGCAGATCAGAAATGTATTAGCAGCAGTAAGATTATCAATGTATGTAAAGCAATAAGGAGAGAAGCATGAATAATATTGCTAATTTATTAACCAACTTCACTTTCCCATTTGCATGCATCAGAATTATAAATATAATAGGGAAACGTGTGCAATCGGAAAGAAATATATCAGTGTATCAGAAATACTAACAGCAGTATATCAATGGATGCAAATCAAACTAAGTGTCAAGACAAGGATGATATCAATTCACAAGCACTAACCAACTTCACTTTCCCATTTGCATGCATCATAATTATAAATATAATAGGGAAACGTGTGCAATTGGAAAGAAATATATCAGTATATCAGAAATACTAACAGCAGTATATCAATGGATGCAAATCAAACTAAGTGTCAAGACAAGGATGATATCAATTCACAAGCACTAACCAACTTCACTTTCCCATTTGCATGCATCATAATTATAAATATAATAGGGAAACGTGTGCAATTGGAAAGAAATATATCAGTATATCAGAAATACTAACAGCAGTATATGATATCAATGGATGCAAATCAAACTAAGTGCCAAGACAAGGATGATATCAATTCACAACCACTTTGGATTAGAATACGAAGTGGAATATTTCACTGTATCTGGGATTAGCATTCAGATCTCTGTTTACACCAAATTCAGACTCTAAAAGTAAAACTTCAGATTTGCGTGAATGAAAATTCAGACCTTCCTTTATGGTATGTCAGCCTTGAAATGGTGTCAAAATGCCATAAATGTTTAACCTTTTTATATTTATTTGTTATGTGCAGGTGTTGGGATGTTTGGGAATGTCAAAGTGCTTGGTCTGCAAATTATTGCAGACCTAAGCAGAGTCTGGAAGGGAGTTGATTTAGCCCAAGACTAGAGCTGCCAATGAGGCCACACCCTAGGAAAGGGTCTCAGGGAAAAGAGCCGGGGCAAGGAAGGAGAAGGGAGAGGCGTGGAGCAAGTGGAGGGAGCAGCCGAAGAGAGAGCTGCGAGGTTGGAAAGGAAGGGAGCGAAGGTGAAGATGAGAGGAGCAAGGAAGAGAGGATGGAAGGCGAGGGTGTAGAATGATGAAAGGAGAGGGAGCGAGCTGGTGAAGAGGGAGAGCGAGGCTAGAGTAGAGAAGGAAGAGGAAGGAAAAGAGGCAGCAAACGCTTGAAAGAGGGACAGCAAGGGTTTGAACTAAGGGAGCGAAGGCTGGAAAGGAAAGAGCGAAGGGGTGAGAGGATGGAGAAAAGGGAGGTGAGTTAAAGGGAGAAGAGAGCGAAGGCAAGGAGAGAGGATTAGGGAGGCCGCTAGGGAAGATGAAGTTGTTGTAGCTAGGGTTTAGAACAGAAATTTAGGGTTTTAGGTTTTTTTTTATGAAAAATATGTGCAAAATGACAAAAACATACCTAAATTACAAAAAAAAATTAAAACTAAGCTACATAATAAGTACAAATTTACAAGTTAGGCCTTTCTTAGGTCTAGGGAAGATGTGAACCTAGGGTTTTTAAGATTTTACGCTAACCCTAGGGCATCAAGGAAGGAAGCCTTCCTCTTGAGATGGTACTTGCAAAGTGTGGCAAACTAGGGCCTTCCTCAACAACCACAAGAGTTGGTTAAAGGAGGCCTAGTTAGGGAAAACACTTGAAGACCTAAAGCTCAAGCTTCAAAGGACTCTTTCTATGGGATGTCTTTCACAATGCTATGGTGACTAAAGGCTGAAAATGACCTAATTTAGACAAAATGCAGCATTAATGGCTACCATTCAACCATGGACAAGCATCATCATTCAACATTTAACAAAGAGACATCAAGAGAAAGAACATAGATACCTCCTTGTGCATGTGTTAAACTAACAACTCTAGCATCACCTTAGCAAAGAGCATGAACAAAAGACACTTAAAGAAAATTTGTTTTAGGGCCAAAGAATCTCCTTCTCAAGAGGTGCGCATCAATCCAAGAGCCCTAGTAAGGGTAAAAAAGTAGCGAAGTTTTATCCCATAAGTTGTTATGTTCAAATGAAGTGAAAAAAAGTTTATTTATAGCTTCTCACACTCACTTTACAAAAATATCCAAGCCGACATGCCTTTTAAAATGTCAATTTGAAATTATAAAATGTCAACTTAAAATTATAACAAAAATAATATAAAATAATTAAATCTATGGGTAATTTGGGACATTTTGCCCAGAATTTACCCACACAACTAAAATAGCAAAAAATGAGCAAAACACTCTGATCTGAAGGCTGGAGTGAGGAGGGGAGGAACGTCATACCCCATCTAACCCCAATAGTAGTGAAAATCCTTCAATGCACCCCCTAATCAAGCAATGTAGGCCTGCAAGAAGGATGACATCATCATCAAAAGCAAGCCAAGGAGAGAGGGCGTTGCTGAGCTGGAGGACCAAGAGGGTGTGGATGGTGGCCTGGAGGAGAGACATGAGCCTCAGTGCTGAAAAAAAGTGCCACCGGTGTGATAACACAAGGTGGGGGTCATGTGACCCAGTGACCCACCCCTGAGAGCCCCGGACACCAACCTCAAGGCTTCAAGCCCTTCCATAAGGCAGTCAGCAATGACACTAAGCCATAGTACCCCCAGGGGAGGGACCAAAGGATCTGGCCATAACCTCCACTCAGAAAAAGCTGAAAAATACCCCTCCAAGTCAAAAAAATGACCCTCTCTCCCTGGGGCACATCTAAAGGTGCACTGGTACTGGTACCACGTAACACCCCCTACTGTTTCCCCACTAATCCAAGCTGCCCTCCTCTGGTGCTCTCCACACTCAATCCAACAGCTGAATGAAATTACATCATAAATGGTTCATCACCAACCTACAAGCTAATCTTCTCATCCAAATCACCTCAAAAGAAGACTCAAATTTGCAGGTTCCTTATTTTGAAAGGGCTCAAAGATAACTCTTTGTTTATTAGGCATCCACATTCTCTATATGAGTTGGAAGCTCTGCACCATGTTTAAGCATCCACATTCTCAATGTAGAAACTTTACTAATATTCTATCATGGCGATCTGGTTGCTTTTGGTTTATTTAATAAAGTCAAAGTGAAGACTATGCACACATAACCTGAATCCCTCCAACATCATGGTGTCACCCTATGTCACATTCGAGTTCAGCGACCTTGAAATTCGGTTCGAATTCAAATTTTTTTATGAGATTCGAGATGAGGTTTGACATCAAGTTCGTTTATATAATTTTTTCAAAATATATAAATAAACTGCAAAATTAATAATGACATAATATATTAAAAATCAACATAAATAAACAAATATGAGTAAAAATCATGACAAAATAAACATATTAATGACTGATAGTAGGGTTTATGATAAATAAACATAAACCAATGACATTATTAAAATTTAAAAATAATCCCCAATTAACTTGCCTCGGATCTAAAATACCCAAGTAATAAACAATCCCCAAGTAATAACCCTCTCATCAATTTTATTGTTTAATCATTACCTAGTCAACGGGGATAGAGAGCAGCAACGGTTTAAGACTCACAGCGACTGGGTAGCAGGGTTCACGGGCAGTGGCGACTTTAATAATGATAGCAAGTGGTCGCAGGTGAGTAAGATTGACGACAGGGTGTGAGTAGACTGACAGCAAGGTTCGGGGTGGTAAGGTTGGCGATGAGCAGTGGCATTGTTCGCGGTGGTAAAGTTGGCGATGGGCAGCGGCAGGGTTCAAGTAATACTGACAACAGGGTTCACGGCAGTGAGGTTGGCAACTGGCAGTAGCAGGGTTCACACTGGTACAACTCACAATGAGCAGCATACAAGTTAGAAGTCGAACTAGCCAATGAATTCCAACGAACTCAATTTTTTTTCAAGGTTCGCCGAATTTCCAACCTCATAGTTAAAATGATAAATCCAATGAACCCTGTGACATAGGTGTCACCCTTCGAAATAATCCACTATGAGATTGATAGGCATTTATACAGTATGTTCTTTTTTAATTCAATTTTGAGGTTTTGAAATAGTCTAGGCCTCATAGTGTCCTTATTATTTTGGGAGATTAGCTCTATAGGATACTAGAGGTAGCCCCAACTATCGTTGTCTCTCTGGTCACTACTAAGCAATGTAGAAAGATAATCTCTCATACTAGGTGAATTGTCTTCTTTATAGTCTGGTCAAAAGGAGTAAGGAAAATCACCACAACCTCAAAGGCAAGAGATCCCTCTATGCAACAGAGACAAGTAGATTGATCAGTGGAAGAATATGACAACCTCTTCACCTCACCTATAGGTACCTCTGCACTATCAAGTAAAGCATACAATTGATTTGACACCAAGTACCCCTCCACCCAATGGGCCTGTATATAGAGGCTCCCTTCTAGAGAATGAGGAGATCAAAAAACAAATTCAAGGGCTAATAAAATGGCCGCATTCAACCAAGCTCCTCACCTTGGAGAACCTTGATTGTGTTGGTTTAAAAGTGTTGTCGTCGGATACGCACCTCGAGGGTTAAGGGGGTTAGCGTGGCATAAATCTCCAAGCCACTAGGTGCGTCCTTGGGGGCAAGTCTCGAGTCAAGGCTATCACTTGACCCTGACTCCTCCGTTTAGGCTAACTCCTAACAAAGCCAAGGGGGGTAGTCCCTATGAAAGAGTTTCTAAGGATGATTAAGATAATAAGTTTTAGTGGATGAGTAAGTTTTTTAGGAGTTTTTTAACAATGAAATTGATATAAGAGATTTGCAATAAAATTAAAGCATAATAACATAAAGATTAAAAAGTGTTCCCCAACCATTCAACACATGATAGAATTTAAACACGGATTATAATGATAAAGCAAAAGACCTGTGTTGATAATGGAGTCAAATAAAGTGCTTTTGTGATGCTTGAAATAAAATGTTGTGCGAATGCTCTTGGTCAATTTTAAATTATTATGGAGATGAGTGAATTATTAGGGAGGGGGATTCCCGATATACCGTGAGGTACTGGAAATATGTCCGGATTATGACAAAGGTGGCTCCTCACAAGGAAATGTGGGTTGGATCGGAGACTCTGAGAGGTGTTCAACGCTACACCAAACGAGGGTGCAGTCTAACGGTATCTCGAGGTCACTACCCAATGGTTCCCGCTTCCTTTGAAGAATTTCCCCACACCATGTCAAGAAACGATTACGCCGGATTTTCATAAAGTATTGGGGAAATTGTTTTTATTGAGGTGAGTTGTTTATTACATGTGAAAAGTTAAAAAGTGCACACTTCTGCTTTTGGTTATCCCAAAGATCAGGGCGAACCTGCGATGGGCAAGAGCATACACGGAAGGGCGGATTGTTTATTCCAATTGAGATCGAAATGCAAAAAAGGAAAATGTGAGACTAATTACTACGGCAAAGAGTGTCTTTTCCCCAATCGAGCAAGCTCTCTTGGGTAGTTTGGTAGAGCAATGCCGAGTTAGTGTTCATTACTTTACGAAAACCATGCACGAAAAATTAAACTAACCAAAACAAGAAATAGGAGACTAATCTAAAGCAAAAAATAAATAATGATACAGAGAAGCAAACCATCAAGGAGGCGACACGAATCCCCCCAGGGGGGATGGAGTGCGAGCGCTTGGAAAGCCCACTTGCTCTTCTTATTATTATTATATTACAAGTCAAAAAGGTGGCTGCCTTTGGTCCTTACAGATCTGGATCCAAAGGATTACAGGTTTTAAGAAATGAAGAAGAAAAAAGAGTGTTGCTCTGGGAAGCCTTGGATGGCTTTAGATCTTCGATTTTTCAGCAGCACCTCCTCCTGTTATGGCGATAAAAGTACAAAACCAGCAACCTGAAAAGCACCCAATGTGCCCAAATAATCGTTAAAAGCATAAAAAGGCTAAGTATTGAAAAGATAGAAAATATGCACAAGTACTTTCGCAACCTAGATCTACTCAAAATAAAACTTTTAAACTCAGATCTAGCAACATACTTAAATAAATCAGCTTTTAAAATATTATTTTTCAAAGGGAAACTTATTTATCTAAGTATGCAAGTAACCGTAACCCAAAGAAATTTAATTTAGAGTGAAGGAAAGAGGGATAGAAAAAGTGTTATAAGCTTGGGAACTTTTGTGCCATGGAGTCTGCTCTAGTGGAAAACCGAGGGACTATGTCCTTGATAAGATCTTGAAGATGAGGAAGATGCAACCTAGCTCAACCACTTCTCCAAGTAAGGTATCCTGCAACTTAGAAATCCTTACACAAACAGATGATTAAAACAGAGGTGCTACCGGAAAAAGAAACTTAGAAAGCATGCAATTAAGCTTAAAATACATGCAAGCTAAGAGATCTAAAACAAGCAAACAGTAGGAGCATGAATCAAGCTAAAACAATCTCTTACCCTACTGAGAGATAGCCCCCCTTGCAAGCCTACAACTAACCACAATAAGCAAGAAAACAAGACAGATTCTACCTTATAAGCACATGATAATCAACATCCACACATGAAAAGCATTGCATCATAGATCTGCCTCCAAAGCCTTCTTTATTCCAAAAGATGATACAATACAATACAAACTAGAGCAGCCCTTCGGTCCTCTGACCATGAGCAAAAGAGAGCTAGAATTATTGCTTAAATAGAAAAAAGGAGGAAGAGGGGCACACTTGGTGAAGGAGAGGGAGGGCGCATTAGTGAAGAATCCCCCCAGGGGGGATGGAGTGCGAGCGCTTGGAAAGCCCACTTGCTCTTCTTATTATTATTATATTACAAGTCAAAAAGGTGGCTGCCTTTGGTCCTTACAGATCTGGATCCAAAGGATTACAGGTTTTAAGAAATGAAGAAGAAAAAAGAGTGTTGCTCTGGGAAGCCTTGGATGGCTTTAGATCTTCGATTTTTCAGCAGCACCTCCTCCTGTTATGGCGATAAAAGTACAAAACCAGCAACCTGAAAAGCACCCAATGTGCCCAAATAATCGTTAAAAGCATAAAAAGGCTAAGTATTGAAAAGATAGAAAATATGCACAAGTACTTTCGCAACCTAGATCTACTCAAAATAAAACTTTTAAACTCAGATCTAGCAACATACTTAAATAAATCAGCTTTTAAAATATTATTTTTCAAAGGGAAACTTATTTATCTAAGTATGCAAGTAACCGTAACCCAAAGAAATTTAATTTAGAGTGAAGGAAAGAGGGATAGAAAAAGTGTTATAAGCTTGGGAACTTTTGTGCCATGGAGTCTGCTCTAGTGGAAAACCGAGGGACTATGTCCTTGATAAGATCTTGAAGATGAGGAAGATGCAACCTAGCTCAACCACTTCTCCAAGTAAGGTATCCTGCAACTTAGAAATCCTTACACAAACAGATGATTAAAACAGAGGTGCTACCGGAAAAAGAAACTTAGAAAGCATGCAATTAAGCTTAAAATACATGCAAGCTAAGAGATCTAAAACAAGCAAACAGTAGGAGCATGAATCAAGCTAAAACAATCTCTTACCCTACTGAGAGATAGCCCCCCTTGCAAGCCTACAACTAACCACAATAAGCAAGAAAACAAGACAGATTCTACCTTATAAGCACATGATAATCAACATCCACACATGAAAAGCATTGCATCATAGATCTGCCTCCAAAGCCTTCTTTATTCCAAAAGATGATACAATACAATACAAACTAGAGCAGCCCTTCGGTCCTCTGACCATGAGCAAAAGAGAGCTAGAATTATTGCTTAAATAGAAAAAAGGAGGAAGAGGGGCACACTTGGTGAAGGAGAGGGAGGGCGCATTAGTGAAGAGAATCAAGCCCTTGAATGTGCCTTGAATGAGGGGGTTGCCTCCACTATTTGGGCTGCCAAAAATCAGCCTAAATGTCAGCTGCAAACTCCTTAAATGATGCGCCCACCTCTTAAGGAAATGTGCCCCCCTTAATGGGGAGTTGATTCCCTTATAATCGCTGCCCAAAAACTTGCCTAAAATCATCCCTATACATCCTCCATCAAAGCTGACCTTAATTTGGATCGAATCCCATTGATTTAGGGATTGATTATTTTTCTCATTTTTTACTTTTTTCTATTTTTTCACACTTTTTTTACTTTTCTGAGTAAAAGTGAAATAAGTGAAAAATAAATCACTTAAACACTTAGGAAAGTGGGTCTAGAGGTAAAGTGGGTGCTCTGAGTTAGAAAATGAGCACCCCCATAGCCAAATTGGCCTCCTAACCACACTTTTATTACATTTTTGGATTTTTTAATTAAAATACTAAAAAAAAGGCTCGTTTTATGGGAAAAAATTATTTTCTCGGAATTGACCAAAACTCCCAGGGGTCCTAGTGCATGTCCATAATGACTCAATTTAATGTCTAGCATGCTCATAAACATTGACACTTGAGTTGTAATAACCTTCTAAGGCCTAAGCACCAAGATGACATTCCAGCTTTGGAGGAGCGGGTGAAAAACTCATCGATTATACATCGCTTATTCAGCGATGCATAATTTACAAGGGAAAAAACACCATGGAATGTTCGCATTTGATGTCCAAGTCCTAGGAAGCCAAACTCTTTACATAGACCGTCATGCTAGCACATTTTTACAAAATCCCCTAAGGGGGTATGAACATGCAATTATTAAAAAAGGGGCCAAAACTTGGCCTGATGGATCACGGAACACTAATGAGAAACAATTAGATTGTTCAAGTCTTCGGCAGTTCACTCGGAATCCACTAAGTGCAATTTAGTGGATAACAAAAAGTAAGACAAACACCCATCCCTTGGATTGATGATCTGCACTATCAACTCAAAGGCACCAAGTTTTTCAACAAGATTGATCTGAAGCCAAGCTATCACCAAGTATCAATCAAGCCAATTGATGTGTGGAAGACAAACTTCAAGACAATGGCCTCTTCAAGTGGTTGGTCATGCTTTTCAACTTGACTAATGCACTAGCAACATTCATGAGGATAATGGACGATATTGTGTGGCCATTCACCTATTTATTTGTGATTATATTCCTTGACAACATCCTCATCTTCAACAAAACATGGGAAGACCACCTGAAGCATATTCAGCAAGTGCTAAGCCCCTATAACAATACAAGTTATGTGCCAACCTGTTAACCCCCAGATTTGCCCATATGCAAATTTGGAGGGTTAAGAGCTAGCCTATTTCATCTAGATGGTAGTCAGGCTTGTTCCAGAGAGACAGCTTTCATAGGTCAAAAGTTGGTTCCCACTGTTAATGTTTATAGCAACATAACCAGGATCACTAAAAGAATGGCAAAGCACATAAACAAAATGAGTGTCGAGCTCATTTAACCATGATGATAAAAACAATCAACTCCCAACCATAGACAAAGCTATTTGTCTCCCCCAAGCTCAGACCTTCCAATAGAGAACAATGTACATCCAGATAGTAGTAGCGCAAACCCAATAAAACAAGAGAGAAACTTCTCCAATAGTGGAGAAACCCAAAAAATCAATCTCCTAGCTGCAGTAACGAACCTCTCTTGGCTAGAGCGAACTTGCTTGAGTGACTTGACCAAATGAGAGGTCGAACTCTCTATTTATACACATCAAAAGGTGACTTTTTCCCTTACTGGGTCGACCTAACTTTCCCTAACTGGGTTGACCTGACTGGGGCAGTTCTGCCCATTGTTTGGGGAAGACTGCCCACTGTTTTGGGGCAGTTTACCCACTGGGCCGACTTATCTTGGGGGAATACAAAAATTTACATTTAATGAATATTTTCTTTGTGATTTTAACCCAAGGTTTACATTGATTCTTTCAAGGGTTTTACATGATCAAATACATTGATATCTTCTCTCGTAGGAGGTACAATAACAAGATGAAATACTATAAGAATAACTTCCAAAGTTGCATTATTTTCAACACTCCCTCTCAACAAGGAAGGTATTCTTCGGAAACTGTATTCTAATCTTATTCTTTCTTTGGTCGACCTATGAAGTGATGCCCCATGTAGCTACTACTCCAACACTCCCTCTTAGCCAGGAAGGCATCATCAGTATTATCATACTGGAACACATCTGGATATCATCTGTACATCACGGTTATCTCTAACCTCTCTATATCATAAGTAAGGTCTTCCAACACAATCTCAGTCCTTCAAGAAGTGTCAACAAATCAATCTTCATGCATTATCTCAATCCAGTCCATCGGAGAACATGCACTAGCTCCACGACTCTGTCCTATCCATAGGGGAGTCACCCGTGCCTCATCTCAACAACTCTGCACAGTCCATCGGAGAGTCGATCATGCATCAATACAATGTGCCTGAGCTCAACCTAGTCCATCGGGTGCCTACATCATCAACACTCCCTCTTAGCTAGGGAGGTATCATCACGTCGGAACACATCCTATCTCGTATGAGAATGTATGATCATCACATCGGAACACATCAGATCATCTCGTCTGAGCACGTATGATCATCACATCGAAACACATCCGATCATCTCATCTAAGCACCTCTGATCATCACATCGGAACACATCCGATCATCTCATCTAAGCATCACATTTGTCTTGTACATCTCCTCATCATAAGAAGGTCCATTCCCACACAAGGATATACTCGACAAAGGAGTACTCTCCACAAGGAGAACGTTCCACAAAGGAACCATCCCACAAAGGGACCATATCATCTTTTCAAAGAAGATATCTAATCTACCTGATCAACTTGGTCATTCTAAACCACAGAGGATTACTTCCTCATGCACTTTATCGATCTCAAATCGAAAGGAGGCTACACTCCCCAGGAAGACACTTCATCCAAGCACTTTATCGATCTCAAATCGAAAGGAGGATACACTGCCCAGGAAGACACTTCCATTCACTTTATCAATCTCAAATCGAAAGGAGGCTACACTCCCCAGGAAGACACTTCTTCCAATTTACCAGTCATTACAACTGGAAGGCGGTGATAACTGCAGCTAGTTCACCCCTGGGCCCACACTCCACACAGGAGAACGTTCCACAATGGAACCATCCCACAAAGGGACACACTCCACAAAGGAGTCTGTTTCACAAAGGAACCATCCCACACAGGGACACACTCCACAAAGGAACTATCCCACACAGTGACACACTCCATAAAGGAGTCAGGCACAAGTCTCGGCTTGTGCCTCATCAATAGCCACATTGGTCATCAATCTCCCTTCCTAAGGAAGGGAATCTACACCACTCCAAGCCTTCATTCTGGACAAGGGCTTGGTAAGGATATCTACAATCTGCTCATCTGTAGAGATATACTAGAGCTTCATTGCTCCCTTCTGTCATAGAATATCGTTGTCACATCAAGCTCATGACAATACAAATCTGCAAGCAACTTCCGAAGCCAAACTACTTCCTTACTAGTTGCACTGGCTGTGATGTACTCTGCCTCGGTTGTACTGAGTGCCACAGAAGTCTGTTTCTTGCTGATTCAAGAAACCATAGCTGATCTCAAGCTAAAACAGCACCCAGAGGTGCTCCTTCTGTCAACTGCACTACTGGCCCAATTTGAATCTGTGAAGCCTACTAGTTTCACTCCATTTTCTGAGGCATATCTCAATCCATAACCAATAGTACCGCAAAGATATCTCTACATAGCAAATATCTCTCCTGGTATTAACCAGGTACAACAATGAGCCAATCAATTGACGGTACATGATGGGATCTACTAAATCTGAAGATATGGCAGAAGGAAGTAACTTTTTCATATTTGCTTCCATAGGTGTAGCCATGGACTTACAGTCCATCATGCCAAATCTGTGCAAGATCTCAATGGTATACTTCCCTTGTCTAAGGAAGATCTCATCAAGTCCTTGCCACACCTCTAAGCCCAAGAGTTTATGCATCAACCCCCAAGTCTCTCATTTCAAATTCACGGATCATCTCCCTCATGCACCTGGCAATCATACTCTCGTCCCCTGTAAGAAAGAGATCATCAACACAAAGTACCATGATCAAGGGATGACCATCATCAACCTTATAATAGAAGTTATGATCTGCTTCACTTTTGGTGAAGCCTAGCTTTGTCAGGTAACTGTCGATCCTGGAGTACCAGGCCTAGGGTGCCTTCTTAAGCCCATAAAGAGCTTTCTTCAACTTGATGATAGCATGCATAGCGAATGGAGCAAGTGTCTCATCATAATCTATTCCCTCTGTTCTGCAGACTCCCTCTGCAACTCTGCCTCTTGCTCTCAATCGTCAATCTCCATATGAGATCCTTTGGACATGTGGGTTATGGGTCCATATATGACTGAATGTGCATCGATAATCATCACTTGTTCTTCGGAACAAGTCTCATCATCCTTCTCTTTTAGGTCATAGCACATGATCTTTCTTACAAGTCAGATTCAGTCAAATAGTTAGTAATATTGCATGATCATGAAATTCAATCAACTCATTTTAATGCAATGACAATTTCTTATGCACAGTTATGTAACCAACTTAGCCAATGCTTCAATCACAACACCCATCCAATGGGATGTTGTGCAGCATTATAGTCTACTTACTCATCATATGCATGATATGCACTAAATGAGCCTACAACTTTGTCAATCATATATAGATGTATAATAGAAAACTGTATAAGTCTAATGCACAATTTCTTAATCATATGACAAAGACTTAAAAAAAAACATTAAATACTTATCTTTTGTTTGTTTTGTGGACTCCCACTTGATCTCTGACTCCTTGCAGTGATCACTAAAGTCCTCCAGAACACTTTGACCTTCAAGTTTTGAACTTAAAAAAAAACTCTCTGAAGTATTCATGTATAGATTCAAGTCTTCCATCAAAGGAAGAATTCTTCTGCACTCCTTGGCCTTTCCTGTGAAAACTCTTCGTCAACATCAACAATTGAGACATGTTGCTTTCACTTCTTGACTGTAGGGGCATCATGCTTTTCTTTTCCTTTCTTCCAACATTCTGCGGCAAAGTGACCTAACTTGCCACATTTGTAACATTGAAGCTTTCTTGATCTTTGGAATTTGGACTGACAGGATCCCTTTCTTGCCCATGTTCCACCTTCCTCTCTTCCTTCCAATTTTGGCCGCCGCAAGAACTAGTTCTTCGTCTTTTTCCTTGAGGTAGAGGCAAGCTCCCTTGTTTCTCTCTTGGATACATTATGACCAAAACTAATCAAAACTAGGTAACTGACCACGAGCACATGTCCCTTTCACAAATGGCTTCCATTCTAGACGAAGTGCACTCATAGATGACAACACAAGATCTCTGTTTCAGAAACCCTAGCAGGAGAGGGCAAAAAATGAAGTTTGGAATCTTGCAAAACTGACTCCACAGATAGATGCACCCTATCAAGGAAAGTTGAGAGAAGGTAGGATCGAGCCAAATCTGTGGACCGGACAGCAGAAAACTTGAAACCCTAATTTCTGCAATAACTGCAGTAGCTACAAAATTAGGTCAAAAATGAAACTTCTCAGAACTAGATGTCTTCCGGATCAATTATGTGGTTGGAAACCCTAAATTCGGGAAGCACTAGTTTCAGGCACTTGTCTCTTTTAGCACTGCTCTGAAACCATGTTAATGTTTATAACAACATAACCAAGATCACTAAAAGAATGGCAAAGCACAGAAACAAAATGAGTGTGGAGCTCGTTTAACCATGATGATAAAAACAATCATCTCCCAACTCTAGACAAAGTTATTTGTCTCCCCCGAGCTCAGACCTTCCAATAGAGAATGATGTACATCCAGATAGTAGTAGCGCAAACCCAAGAAAACAAGAGAGAAACTTCTCCAATAGTGGAGAACCCCAAAAAAACAGTCTCCTACCTGTAGTAGCGAACCTCTCTTGGCTAGAGCGAACTTGCTTGAGTGAATTGACCAAATGAGAGGTCGAACTCTCTATTTATACACATCAAAAGGTGATTTTTTCCCTTACTGGGCCGACCTAACTTTCCCTAACTGGGGCAGTTCTACACCCATTGTTTGGGGCAAACTGCCCACTGTTTTGGGGCAGTTTACCCACTGCGCCGACTTGTCTTGGGGGAATACAAAAATTTACATTTAATGAATATTTTCTTTGTGATTTCATTCCAAGGTTTACATTGATTCTTTAAAGGGTTTTACATGATCAAATACATTGATATCTTCTCTCGTAGGAGGTACAATAACAAGATGAAATACCATAAGAATAACTTCTAAAGTTGCACTATTTTCAACACCCACAAGGTTTAGGTACATGTTGTTTCAATTATATGATCCAGTTTCAGAGTCAAAGACATTACACAGGTTTTTCATCAATATTGGGGGATTTTTAGCAGTTTTCTTATTTCTTAGGAGACAAAGTTCGAAGGTCCGCGCAACATAAATATCATATTTTAGGCATCCTTTCGATACTCAAGATTCCAATGAACTTTTTGCGAATGACATGCGGAGATACTTATATTTTTGGCAGTTAGGGTTTGTGTTGAATGGTGTTGCATGGCACTGCATGGCACATACATGGATATGCATGTTTTTGCATGCCAAATATTCAAACATGCAAACTATCTCTTATTTTTTAGCTGTGAGACATGTGGCATTTGTGCATGCGTGACATGTGGCGATCTCCCGTTGTGACAAGTAGCGTAACTAGAGAGCATTCAGGAGACTAGGGTGAACTAAACTTGAACAAGATGCATGCATGAGACTTGCTCCACTTAACTTAGAGCTCTTATACTTAACTAAGCCATGCAAATAGGATAAGTACACGAGGTCAGGGGTGAAGCGTATGATGACAAGTTCAATTGAACTAGGCACTTAACTCGCACATGAGACACAAATGAACTCCAGCAGAAGAGGAGTGCATTCTCTCATGCAATAGACGAACAGCAGGCAAGGGGGATGCATTCTCTCAATTTCAGTCTCATATGGAGAGGAGCTCCCTTAGTGCATGTCACAGCAGTTAGTGGGAGGCACATGAGGGCCTCTAGGGAAAGCTATTTGGTGAGGTTTGTGGAGAGGAAGAGGGTTGGATTTCTAATCGGTAGCAGCAGACAAGTCACCTCATTCTCTCTTCTTCTTGTATGCTCTTCAATTTCAATGCAGGGACGTTAATGGACTAGCTTGTATCTGTCTCTATGGTGGACCAACCTCTTGATTTAATGCAAAGTGAACTAAGATTATGTTCGATTCTCCAGCTCTTCTATCTTATCGATCCATAATTTATTTGCACGGTGATTTTGGTAGCATTTTCAACATGTACTTTGAATTTATTCTTCATTTACAGTGTCTTTCTTTCACTTATTTGCCATTTGAATGTTGTTATGATGCAGAAAATTCCTCCATTTTAAAGCTAAACCTCCCATACAACTCTTTCGTAGCATTAACTTGCTGGCCAAAGGCATCTTAAACTGTTGTTTTGGGTCTTTTATTGCAGATTTTGAAAAGGACAGCAGCCCAAGATTGAGTTTTATCTGCTGTCATAAACATTTTATTTGCAGATATGAGTTTGATTTAATCATCGTTATGTCATTTTTAAACCAAATTTTGCAGGCTTGGATTGATCAACACGCTAATATATTCACTTAGACTCACATATCTTATGTTTTAGTACTTACCAGCATAGATCCATCTTAAACCCTGATCTATCAAGCACTAAGAGGGATCCAATTTCTTAAGGTGTAATTTTTTTAATCTTAAAGTTTTTACACGTCTAGAAAAAACTTACACCTCAAGAAATTTGATCCATCTCTGTGCTTGATAGATCCGTGTTTAAGATTGATCTATGCTTTTTATTTTTTTTATTTTATGAGCCAACATGGATTTTTTTAATAACTTTTTTATTGGTTTTAAATTTTTATTTTATGAGTCTACTTTTTATTTGGTTTTATTTTTTTATTTTATGAGTTGACATGAATTTTTTTAATTATTTTTTATTTTTGGTAGAGCATAACGTTAGTAACGTGACAACATCTCCCCCATACTAGGCTGTAGAGTACCTCGCTACTCTCGGTTAGTACTTATAACAATCATATGTTCGATGTTTTATCCATGTTTTCAACGAAGATTTCCAAGGGTATTAGCAGCACATAACACTTAAGGACCCCCCCTAAGGTTGGATTCAAACCAGCCCAAATGGAGAGGAATTTATCAGTGGCAAGAGGGATAAATATTCTATAAATCATACATTTTTCAAACAGATTTCATAAGTTGCATTGGTTATATATTGTGTAGATTTGTGTGCTAACACAACCTAAAGAAGGATTCATTCAGCATGTAGAAATTCAATCTAGGGTAAATCATGGATGAACATGACATGCATGTGGGCATGTGGATCCATCCATGATCCAAGTCATCCACTCACCGCGATTGGGTAGCCCCGAAGATACTAACATAGCTTTGCATCTTTTTAAGCCTTGCCAACTTTTACTACATGTTTGTTTTGGGGTTTTCTCATATTGCTCAACCCCTAAGCCACGTGACAAAGGCTTTGTTTGTTTGCAATAAGGAATAGTAGAAAGAATTTGAGGAGCTGATGTGTCAACTTAGCTCGGCGTCATTCCTCATTCTGTCAAATTTGCAACAATCATTCAAAATTAAGACAAATGCCTCAGATCATGTCATCAATGCAATGCTCACTCAACATTGACATCTAGTGGCCTATCACAACAAGACACTCGCTGATGCAGTTTGCAAGTACTCCATTATCCAAGACCATGGAAGCATTATATTTCATGAAAGGAAATGGTCATCCACACCAACCACAGGCCTTTGCAATTTATAGAAACTCAAGACAAATCGTAGAATGGCTATGATCAAAAGTGGTAGATGTACCTTCAATAGTTCCACTTGAACAATAATATCACGTACAAGAAGAGCAACACCACTCAATTGCAAACTACCTCAACTTCCCTCTAGTTGTGGCAATGACCACAATGCTCAATTCATGTTCATGTAGCCACAAGACCAGACCTCAAAGTGGTCCCAATTGTATGGTAATGATCTTGACTTTGTTGCTAAATATTAGACACTAGTCACAAGTAAACACATTTCATACTTTCACCTCCAAGATGGACTTTTATGCCATCTAGGCCATATTTGTGTTCCTTCAAGCAAGTGTTAGAAAATTATTTGGGAGGCCACTCCAAAATGACGAGGAAATTCAACGTGGAGAAGACAATATTAGTGCTATAGAAATACTTCTACTAACTGAATCTCCAATCGGTTATTATCGAACATCAGATATTTCAAATAGTGCATTGCATGTGCCATTGCTAAACCCGCAATCAAGAAGCAGTGATTGTGCACTCCTTTGTCTACTCCAAATAAGCCTTGGGAGTTGATCTCGGATTTTATGTCAAGTTTTCCCTCAACCAAGCATGGTCAAGATTGTGTTTTTGTGATTGTTGATCAATGTTGTAAGATGGCAATTTTGGCACCTTACAAGAAGCGTGTCACAGTAGAAGGCATTGCTCAACTCCTCTTTGAGCATGTTTAGGTTCACTTTGGGTTGCCATAGACCATAGTTTTTATAAGGTAAAACAAGGTCCTCAACATCTTTTGGTCTATCCTTTGGTCCATGACTAACACCAAGCTAAACCAAATCCACTGCTTTCCATTCCTATGCCGATGGATAGACAAAGTTAGTCAATAGGATGATTGTGCATATCCTCAAAATGTACAACTCCAAACAAACACAAATGTGGGATGAAAGCCTTCTTATGTTCAACACAACTACAAGAGAACTCTTCACAATTCCACCTGCCATTGACCCTAATTAATGAAGCTTTACCCATTGCAACAATGCAAAAGGAGACCTTCCATGCTCAAAACAACCAAATTTGTTGAATGGATCCAACACTTCCAACAAAAAGTTCATGATATACGACAAAATCCGATTGCCAAGTACAAGCAGTGACACAATCAGTCCCAAGTTCCACACAATTTTCAGTTTGGTGACAAGTTGTAATTGCACTTATAGAAAGAGCAATTAACAAGCTCCTAGAAGAAGCTCAAAGCAATAAGCACTCTAATATGGGCCTTACACCCTCACCAAGATTGTGGGTGAGAATTCTTTTAAATTGAATCTTTCAACCTTCCTTAGCGTATACCCCTGTCTTTAATTTGGCGCTACTTTGGCAAAACTTTCAACCTTTGGTGGACACCTCGAAGGTAGCAGATCACTTGGATACTACAAAACTCAATCTAATAACATTGAGCAAGTTATATCAAATCAAATCATGGACACCAACTTGAAGAGCACCCACCAGGGAAATATACAACTCTTTCAGGTTGTCCGAGCAAGATAGTGTCTTCACCAAGATAGTGTTTCACCAGGACCCAAATCCAACAGAAGTTCCCCATCTGGTATAAGAACTTGATGCAATGGAGACATTTGTTACTCAAGAGGGAAGGACTAATCCTTGTGGTCATCCAAGGTAAACTCAATAAACAATCTTGATAATAATAGTTTTCGGATTTTTGGGGTCCTAAATTTTGATACATTTTTTAGGGACTTCCAATACATTTTTCAAGGTTCTAATGCCCAACAATTGAGCTTCTGAAATAATCTACAAATTATCTTTCCAAAAGCTAAAGAAGACCCAGAACAAAGCAATGACCAAAAAGTTATGATCTTGAAAAGGGTCCATTTTTCTTTAGACAACTCAACTTTGTTCAGCTTAGTGTGCACACTCAACCCTAACTTCATGTTAAAGTTACCTCTTACATCTTAGGGTTTTTGCCTCTTAGGGACTTTGGCATTATTATCATATGTCATTTCGAACTCTTGTTACAAGCTCTTTGAGAATGAGTATAGCAGCCACGTCTCTTCTCAAAGATAGCTACCACCATTCTAGCCATTGTATTTGTACAATGCTTTTGTCATTCTTTCAGTAATAGAATTCAGTTTTCATGTATCTTTGTGTTACTTCATGTGTTAATGCTATCTTTCATTTCATTCTCAACATAATCAAGATCACAAGTAAGCATATCCTAGAATCTTCAAATCTAATCCCTCATCGATCTGCCTTTCCTCTTTGATGAAAGGAAACAATGTGGATTGTTCATTTTCTAGCTTTTCCTCTAAAGCAATTTCCAATACAAACAAAGAAGATAAAATATATTTTCATGCATGCATATAGTTGTCAAATAAAGCTTTCATCAGTTATCAGCAATGTTATGCCAACAACTAAAAAATTTCTTTAGTTTGTGTATGTGAACGTAATGATGCAAGTGTTTGACCTGGGCTATCTTAAAAATGGTCGTCATTTGGGCAATTCTCGAGCCCTAACCTTCCAATGCATTTTTCAGCCCTAAACATCATTTTTTCAGCCCCATTCCAACTGACACAATCAAAGAGTTTGACATCACAAAATATTATTCTTCTCGTCAAGATCTCTCCAACGAGCTATCGTGGGCCTTAAACGGACCTTGTATGTGGAAGTTATGGCCTCAGTAAGTCGATGCGTCATTTGCACTCAGCATCTTGGGGTTTGCCTTGCCACCTTGGCTCTTAGGTTTATGGTCCGTGTTTTTATGTTTATCACACTTTAGGGTTTCTTGATATGTGTTAAAGTAATCTCCAACTCTTGGTTAAGGGTTTTTTAAATGAGTGTAGTCATCACATCTGTTCTCAGAGATAAGCTACTGTCATTCCAGCCACTATGTATTGCTATGTACATTGCAGTGTTTTTCAACATTGTATTTTTAATAAAATTTGGTTTTCACTCTAATACTCTGCTTTGGTTACTGTTCTCCGTATGTACAACACTACAATCTTTTTATTTATTGTTCATCTCTCTTTGCTCACCCATATCTGCATCACATTCAAAGAAGCCTTTGGACTAGGTTCTCTCCAAATACAAGCTTTGTTGGCTTTCAAATGCAAAAGTCCAGCTTTGATGATACAGACCATATTGACTCTTTTATGTAGGCATACCTAAGGTTTATGCAAGGTCAGGGCCTTTTAAAAACATTGGGTCATCCCTGAACTTGAAATTTACTTTCTGATCATCCAAAAACACAAGCTACACTAACTACATGGATTCGATGATTGTCATCAGCTCATGGGTTCTTCCCTAAACCAGAATGGTTTCACCACTGCCTAAGATACAGGTGGCAGATAAACCTGTTAATCACTTGGAGAGGTATGATGGCATACCATTACATATGTTCATTCCCCCTTCCTTTGCTTGCAGATGAGATGGAAAAGTCATGTGACAAAAGTGAGCATATGGAAATAGAACCAGCTCTTTATAAGAAGGTGATCTACATCCCCAACACAACTTAAGCATCTAACATAGGCAAAATGGCTAGCAATAACATACTGGAGGGATCGCTGTATTTCAATGGACATCTTTTGGAAGAAGACAAACATGAGCAAGTAGAAGATAGCAGAAGCGATAACAAAAATAAAACCTATTACCAGTGGTGCCCAAAGCGGGAGGCTAGGGAATGCCTATCTTCTTATAAATGTGAATGGCCACACTATTTTGAATTGGGTGTGATTGTAGCATCCCATTAACTATTTTGGGAGAATATTGTGTGGAGAATCCTTATAAGTGCATGGTTACAGGAACAGACCAGAAGAAAGGTGGACTCTGGAAGTTCTCTCATCAACTCTTTTATGTGGGAGTACATTTGCTCTTGGAGGGCAGGCTCTCCTTGTTGCAGTGGTGACTGCACCTTCTGTAGTCTTCATTGTATCCATGTCAGATGCACCTGACAGGCTATTGTTCAATTTCCTTCCTTGTATAGGCTAGGTAAGCATTTGATGATATTGGTAATTTTAGGTTGTGCTTGCGGTTTTTTATAAAAAAAACAGCTCTGTTAGTAGGAATAGAAGTTGTTTCCATTTGAAAGGACAGATCATGTACTAAGATATGAGATACCCAAAACGAGAACTTGTGAAGAAGAAAATGTCTTTGCTCAACTTTTAGATCTTTACTAAAAATAACCGTGGCTGTTCAACTTCTTTAATGGTTAAATGAAAGCAAAACATTCGTAGCTCAACAGCATCTGAACAACCTGTTCCAATGGGAAGGACTGTAATCTGTTAGCAGCATCTGAACAACCTGAAGAACAACAGTTAAACATACCTGAAAGAGAATCGCCAATACACTGATTGGTGCATTGCTGATACATTCTTCTGACCTTTACATTACATGTACTGTACGGTTTGCTTCCTTTTATGCCTGGGTCATTCATATAAACTTTAAACTTTGTATAGTAGATTTTTTCTTCTTTTCTTCTTTTAAAACACTCTTTGAACCAAAACCAAACTTACTTATTTTACTAACACTTACAGGGAAGCCTTCCTGTACATGAACATGATTACTCCGTTGCCTACTGAAATCCTTACTGTCATAATCACACTCTTTCCTTGCAAAAGAGGTCATTTTCCTCATTACTATCAGATGAAATAACCACTGCTTCAGGCAGGACTTTTGGTGGCTTTAACTCAGTCAATAAGCTTGAAAACATCAATCATCATGCCAGCCTGAACTTCCAAGGGCATGAAAGAAAGAATTGTAAGTGAAAGCATTTTAAATATGGCCAGACTTTTTTGTATATCTGGAAAAAATCACTAGTGATATGAAGATGGCCCGCTTTACATAGCTGATCAATAAGATGGTTGTAGGTTATAGTGTTAAGAGCAACACCTCGGACTTTTGATTCTTCAAACAATCTGAGCATCAGCACTTTTCCTGCTTTGCACAGTGATTTCAAGAGAGCATATATCAATTAAAGATACACACAAAACATTATATACCTCCTTGAACACTACCATTTGCCCTACTTTTGCAAGCCCTGCCTGAAGAGTACCCAAGGTTGCAAGGTTAGGGGAAAGTTTGTTTTTCATATCTTCAGAGAGTTGACAAGCATCATTATTTCTATTTTCTTTAATTTAAAGATCAATAGGCATGTTGTAATTATAAGTAATCCCCTCAGGGCTACACCCATATTCTACAATCTCTTGCATTATTTTGAAAGACAAATCTACCTCATTGTTCTTACAGAGATTCAAGATAGAAATATATGTAATAACATTTGGTGTGCATCTTGTTCCCATCATATGTTGAAATAACTGCATTGCTTCCTTGACCTTGCCATCTTTGTCAATCCCAACCACTAGTATATTGTATGATATTAGAAGAAAGATTCACCTGTTGTATTTTGTGCTTCATCAATTTTTCCAACTAAATGTAAGCCATTGATAATAGTAAAGGTGGGGGTGCATCCATTAGCTTCCATCTCCTTCCAAAGCTCATGAGCAACATCAACATTGACATAATCCCCATATTTATCTATCAAAGTATTGTATGTAACAGAAAAATCCCTACATTGGCTGCTTCTCATCTCTTGCAGTAATTCTGCCGCCTCATCAAGTCTACCTGCATTGTAGAAAGCATGTAGTGATGTGGTGTAAGACATGACAGCTGGTTCGCAACCCTCCCCCTTAATTTGTCTCAACAACCCACATGCCATCTACCATGCCAACTTTGTTGGGATCTTTATTCAGATTGTAAAGGTGTACACATGCCGTATCAAGCCAATTTTTAACATTTTAGGCTTTAGCTATAGGTCATATTACCTACCATATGTTGCTTTCCTCCACAGGTATCCAGTAATGCAAAATAACATTTTACAATCAGATGTAAGCCTTTCGATATCATCTTCCTATAAACTCCCATAACTTCTTATTGTAAGCCAGATTTGAGTTGTAATCCTATGAGACTTTTAAATAAAGTCACTCAGCATCAACCAGGATTTTCTCATATGTTCCAGGGCTACATGAACTTGTCCCGTACCTCTTGATATTTTAAGGTTGTGGGGAATTATTACATAGGCATTACACTCAATTTAGCTGATGCTTCACATTTGTTATAAAGCATGTCAACCTTTCTCAAGCAACTTTTGGCATGATCGACTTGGGCGCAGGATGCATGGATCTGCACAGAATATTATATGTTTAGTGCTGATTTTGTTTGAAATCTCAACAATACACTCTGGTTATGTATACTTTACCATTAAATTGCAATAAAGTTATTTTGTTCACCCTTGTAATCTAATACAAGAGACATAAGTCACCTTTTCCTCCCAAAGCAGTCAAAAAAAGACATTATAAGGTTGCTGTCCAAGGTACCATGTGCAAATCAAGCCAGCAAAGGATTTTGCACTATCGTTGCATAACCATTTCATCTTGAGTGACATCGTAAGCAGCCAGACCATGGTGATTGAAAATTCAGTAAGTGGCCAATGTGAACCTCCCAAGCTATGAGACACAAAGTGGATGCCTGATAAGAATGGAATCATGTGTGGTCCCCGAGCTTCGCCAGCTCAAATAAACAATATAATCCTGCAAGAATTGTGTTCAATCCCTGAGCTTCAACAGCTTAAAATAAAAGTCTACTCCTGCAAAATCTTAGTCATTTGAATAATAGATTTTAGTTTCTGCACTTCACGAAAATAACGTGAATTACAGAGAGCAGCATGAACTGCACCAACAGCTGAATCACAAACATTAATGCGATTTTCTAAGCAGCTAAGCAAAAGGCTGTAAGCATTGAGAACTCTTCCTGCTTTGCAAAGCCCATGCAATAATGAGGTATATGTAATACGGTCTTTTTCTTGCATCATTTTGAAGAGATCAATTGCAATATCCACTTTGCCAACTTTACAAAAACCAGCAATCAAAGCATTATATGTTACAAGATTTGGGAGACAGCCCTTCCTTATCATAGCAGTAAAATGCCTATAGGCCGTATCCATATCACCTGTTCTGCAGATCCCATCGATGAGTATGGTGTTAGTGTAAACATCACTAATCCAACCCCTTGACTCCATATCATATAGCAAATGGAAGGCTCTTTCTAGTTCACCTGCTTTACAGAAGGTGTTGAGGATTGAGTTATATGTCACAAGATCAAAAACAATGCCTCTGATCAACATATGTCCTATACAAGCGCAAGCTTCTTGAAATTTACCCAGCTTCGACAAGCCACCGATTACTGTACAACATGTAAAAGCATCATAGGCATAACCTTTGTTTTTCATCTCTGAAAACACCATAAGCCCCTGTTCCAGCTTTCCTGATCTAAAGCAGCACTTCATGACTGTTGTATATGTAACAAGGGTTGGCACATATCCCAGCTCCCCAGCCTCCTTGAGAATTCTATGTGAATCATCTAATTTTCCAGCCTTGCAAAGCCCGTCAATAAGAATGTTGTAAGTTTCAATTTTTGGAGAAAAATGAAGTCCATTCAATTTCCTGAACAATGTAAGAGCATCTGATGCCTTGCCGCTCTTACAGAGCCCATCTAGTATAATATTGCAAGTGACAACACAAGGAACAAGATCCCTTGACATCATATCTTGCAAAAGCTTGTTTGCCTCTTCTAACTTACCGGCCTTGGAGAAACCATGTATCATGGAATTGTAAGTGCAAACATTTGGAGGGATTCCATTCTGCATCATTTCTTCGAAAATGTTTAGTGAATGAGACAACATCACTTTCCTATTATAACCAGCAATCATTGTATTATAACTAATAACATCCGGAACACAACCAGCCTCCATTATTCTATCCAAGATCAGACGGGATTCTTCTACCCTGCCAGCCCAACAAAACCCCGCAATCAATGAATTGTATGTTACAATATCAAGAACATAACCCCAATCAATGCTCTCTTCTATGAGCATTTCAGCCTTTTCAAGTTGCCCAGCTTTGCAGAATGCATAGACGCAAATATTCAAAGAACGAGTCTTCCTACTCTTGCTCTTCAAGATGTCGCTCACAATACAATAAGCCCTGTCACCCTGCATTCCCCTGCATAGCTCCCTGATAAGCACAGCGCAACACGTCGAACTGGGAAAAAAACCTTGGATTTCCATATTTTCTAACATGATTGCAGCGTCTTCAGCTTCTCGATGATCACAGAGTGCAATGAGGAGGGAATCCAGGGAAAAAACACTAGGTTTCATACCAACTACAAGCATCTCGGTGCAAATTTCTTTGGCCTCAGCGAGAAAGCCTTCTCGAACAAGACTGGTAAAAAGGATATTATAGGGAATTTGGGAAGGTCTATTAAACCCTGAATTTTTTATACATTTCAGTTCTTCAAAAGCCTTTACTGGGCATCTCATAAAAACATAGCATTCGACCAAAAGCATGACAGCTGTATTAAATAAATTAGGGTTTTCCAACATTTCACGCAGCAATTCTTCGAAGTTGTTTTCCTTAACCAGAATTTCCACCATGGCCTGATAAAGCGGCGGGCAGTGCGTTTGTTCATACCATTGCTCAGTCCAGACAAAGAATCTCAATGCCATAGTTGCATCCTCGTGTAAACTAATCAGAACTCGCCTGATGAACTCGTAGGTTAACGGAAACCCCAGCTCATACAACTTTGCTTCTGTCTGGTGATCCCATCTTTGGCATTTCCGAAGCAAATCCGAGGCTGATCGAACCCTGCGAGAAAAGGGGTTTTCTGAAGCTGCATTGGGAGTTTGCTCGGGGTTTCGATCTTCGGACGTGTTGTTCTTCGAGAGAGTACAATACAAGGTAGCCTGAATTTGGAAACAATGGGATTCGGAATCTGGGTTACCTGGTAAGGAATCCTGTAGGGTTTTGGCGGAGTCAACTATGGATTTGACGCTGATCGTTGGTCGGAGAATCCGTGCTGCTGATCGCATTGCGGAATGCTTCCACAAAAACCTTCATGGCCAGTCATTCACACGGCATTTTCTTTTTCCTGCGTGATGTTTTCAGGTCCATCTCTGAGAGCGGTCAAGTAGGGTTCTACATTTCACTTGTCGTTATTTTGAGCCATGCCCTTGGGATTGATAAAACTGAACTCTTCTAAGTGTAACAATATTATTCACTATCCATTGCCTTAAAAAAGTGTAATAATATCTCAGTGGGTTGTTGTTGGAAGGTCAAATGGTTGAAATATCTCAATGGGTTGTTGTTGGAAGGTGAAATGGTTGAAAGAAGCACTAAAATTTTGAGATTTATTAGATTTTTTCCATTCATTAAGTTCATATTCATGAAAAAGTATATAAAGCATTGCATTTGAAAGAGTATCAACCAAGAAAATGTTATGAACTATTTCACTAGCATTTGCCCGTGGAGGTGCAAAAGTGAATGCCG
Source organism: Larix kaempferi (assembly GCA_027924585.1). Taxonomy (NCBI): domain Eukaryota; kingdom Viridiplantae; phylum Streptophyta; class Pinopsida; order Pinales; family Pinaceae; genus Larix; species Larix kaempferi. Next base: position 4,450,282 of record BSBM01000040.1, on the reverse strand, counting down.
TAAAAGAGTCGACCATATTTGACAAAGGTGACCGATGACATTTGGTCATCGACCACATTACTACCCACCGAAGAGACCGACCATATTGATGTTTTAACCACTCTTTACAAAACAAATACCTCTTGCGACCTCCTCCTACCTCCTGGACCTCCTTCGACCTGCTCGACCTGCTCTGACCTATTCGGCCTACTAGATAAAATGTTGCTATCATTATGTTACTTCTAAATGGGTTGTCGACCTGGAGTGACCCTTTGGTTATATTATATGAAAAAAAAAAGATAAGATGACTTGCTTAGTATTGCTGCATGGGGATATCGAATGATGCAATCAGTCAGATGGCTCAAATTTATTGCCCATGTTTAAATAAATTGGCTCAAATTTATTGCCCATGTTTAAATAAATTTTTAATGCTGATGCGGATGGTTTTCTAAAATATAGTTAAGAGGTATCATCTCGCCGACCAGGTGTATTCATCAATCGATTGTAATAACCGACTACCAATGGAGTGATCGAGCATGAACATACAGAATATGTGTCATGGTCGTCGAAGCAGTCGACCAGCTATTATCTCCAAAACAATCGTCTCCGACCACCGAGGAAGCAGTCGACCAGATATTATCTCCAGACATTCTGGTCAACTGCTTCCTCGGTGGTTGGAGACGACCAAATACTATCTGTCGACTGTGGTTGGAGACCGACTAAACATTCAACCAGGCAAATTGCAATATGGAAGAAGTCGTGAGTAACTGTAGGAGAAGTAGAATGAGAATGGAGAAATCTCCTTGTGATTAGACTGGGTAGAATATATATGAAGTTGTGAATCTTCACATATATTCAAGTTGCAGAAGTCTTTTAAGACTTATCGAGTTTGAGTTGGGAAGAACCCCTACGAAGGGGGTTTGAGTTCAGATATGAGATAAATCTCTGCATTGTGAAATTACATCCGAGTTAATGAGATCAAGTTTTTTGTAGCAAAATAATGAGGAATAATGTTGCCCGAGAAAGTGCTGAGTCTATAACTATTACAACAACCTGTCATGTCAGAGAACTTGTTATGAATTCACGGTAATGATCATGTCGAGAATTTACAGAATCAAGTCGTGCTAATGAATCATTTTCATACTATTTGCAGATAACGTTAGTATTGTAGTTTATTCACATTGCAGAATACTCTTATAATCAAAACGCATCGAATAACTCGAAGGTTTTTCTTCAATACATTATAATCGTAAAAAACAATAAATTTATACTGGGAAAAACAATACATCAACCATATAAGATGTTGAGTTGAACATCAAGGGTAAAACTATACATGAACAAATCTTAGTTAATCATTATATTGCCTCAACAGCGTATATATAGATGTTTACATTCAATTAGACAACTGTATTGTTGGTGCAACTGACCAACATATTTGGACTAGTCGAACATGTGCAAAATTACTGAACAAAAGTTGTGTATAACTGTGTTTTAAGTGATAAATACAGCTGTTATGAGTTGTCTGGAGTGGAACTGGGCGCTGTTGGTTGTTGCAGACAGACCTGGACAATTGCTTCAGCTGAAACTGACATTTGGTGTTGGAAGCTCTCCCAATGGTGTAGTGTGTTTTGGATGTCGATAGTAAGTGTTGTAAGGGCCGACAATTGGCCTATCTGTTCTTGAGTAGTTTTTCCCTGTAGATGAATTAGGTCGGAACCGAAGAGCTCTATTTTCTCATTTGCAGCTAAAAGCAGTGCTTGAAGATGTGGTCGGAGTTGCTCTACTTTGTCAAGGTTATGACGAGCCTGGCTCAACCACTGTGCTTCACTTTTTTCCAATTTCTCCAGTTTGCTATTTTCCATTATCAGTTGTTCCTCAATACTTCTGGCCATGCTTTCATCAGCTACTCGGTGTTCTTTATGAAGATTGTCAATTGTCTCCCTTGTCTCCTGCATTTCTATAAACACGTTGCCATAATGTTTGTACCAATTGCGGAGAACGTTGTTTGCTGTCTCCGCTTCATCATTATACTGTATGAGCTGACTGTGTGCTGAGTTGATTGCTTCAAACTGTTGCGACATCAATGACGTTGTTACTGTGGCTTGTTCTTCTCGGTCCTTGGTGAGCTGTTCAGACATTGTCGACACGACAGATTCGAACAACTGAAATGCTTTATCAAGTGTGCTTGTCGTGTCAGAGGTGACCGGAATTGGTATGACCTGTTGCACTAAGTCTTGACACTTTGTCAGAAATAGAGTTTGGTCTTGTTCCACCTTGTGAATTCGGTCTTCTGCTTCCAGTCGTCTATGCCGTTGTTCTCGGTTGATTGCATCAGCCAGTAAGTCCAGCTCTTCTTGTGGTGCCTATTGTGGATGGTATGTCGAGATCAGCCCAAATTGGTCGAGATGTACAGATAAGCGACTCAATTGAGATATGTGGTGCAGATGTTGTTGTTGTTGCTGAAGATTTTTCTCTTGGCGTTGCTTTTTGTTTTTTTCCTTTTTCTTGGATTTTCCTTTAGATTTTGGCGCCGTTAATTGTTGTTCTGATTCTTTTTGAGTGTCGACTATTATTGATGCTTGTTCTGTTTGTTTTTGTGCTTCTTCAGTAGGATGTTCTGTTTGTATTGAGCTGCTTGGTATTTCTACTGTGTTTGTCGGAAGTACTTCTTCACTTGTTACTTGTTTTGCTTTCTCTACTGTCTCAACTGTTGCGTGAGTTGTTTGTTTTGTTAACTCGACTGCTGCTTCAGTTGTTTCTGCTGTTGACTCGACTGCTGCTTCAGTTGTTTCTGCTGCTGACTCGACTGCTGCTTTCAAGACTTTTGGAACTGGTGTTTCCTGTTGTTGAAGTTGGATTGGTTCTGATGTTGTGGTCATCCCGTTGGCAGGGTTGTGGAATGGTACACTAATACCAATTTCACTTGTCGACGACACACATGTTTCGTCGACTGGAAGAAGAGGGTTAGGATTTGAACTGGTAGACGGTTCTTCACTGACTACAAGGGATAAGACTGCATCTAAAACTTGAACGTCGGGGAAATGCTATGGTGATTTCATGACATGTCGGGGAGGTGAATGGGCTTCCATCAATGGATTGACTGGAAAAGCAATGAACGAAGAAGTTTGTTGAGCAAAAATTGGATTGTTTGTATCAAGATTGCGTTGTAGATGGGTATGGTGCATGCCAATTGGTTGTAGTGCTAAGCTATCTGATGGATTCAAAAGTTCAGTTGGGATGACACCAGGAGGGGCAGAATCTGTCGGTGAACTAGTGTCTATGAATACAGGTTTCTTGGTTATGATTTTTCACCAATTTGGAAACATTGTTGGGAGTTGAGTCATGAATTGGGTAATGTCACTATCATTTTGGAATGTTTCTCGAAGTGAGGAAGGAAGACTTTGTACAATATTTGAAACTTGAGATGGAGCTTGAAGTGCAAGTGGGGGTACTTACCATAGGTCTAGAAAAAGTAGTATCCTCCGTGACAATGGTCGGTGATGGTGGAGTCAAGTTATCTGACAGGTCCACGACATTGTCGATGATAAACTTGACTTTCTTTTTGGGTGGAGGGTGCTCAGCTTCCAAAAATTTCTTTAACTGGTCGTCGACAAGTATTTTTCTCTTAGCTGCATTTTCCAATATTCGCGTTGCGCTGTCGTATAATTCAGTTTCATCTTCCACTGTCGGCTCGTCAATGGTCATTTTTCTTTTGCCCTTGCCCTGTATTTGTACAACTCTTTCTTGTCGAGCTATGGATAATTGGTCTGACATCTGGTGGATGTTGTCGGTTGTCAAGGCGTACTCAGGATTGTCCGACAAGGTCTCTTCATCCGATTGTTCAGCTCTATCCAGTGAATCTTGCTTTGAAATGAGCGTAAGTACTAAAGGTTTTGATGTGGCTGTTGACTAAGGTTGAAAAGTAAAATTGTCCATATATAGGCGGCTTTCATACACTTCTTCTTTCTCTGGATCCATTAAAGGTTCGACTATCGGAATGCCGACTTGGTGTGCCATAGCAGGAATTATCAATTTTGTGTTGGATTGCCTTTGAAGCTCATTGAAGATTTCCTCGACGGAAGGGTAATAGTCGAGATCTTGTGCAGGTCCCCTTTGCTCCTTCTAAGCACAAAACTGATGTATGGTCCAATGCAAGTTCAATGAGAGCGGTCGGAGGCAGACTCCGTCGAACATTCTGAGATACTCTCCATCTAGTCGACCGAACTTTGGAGTCTTCGAACCAGGCTTCTAGCCAAATCTTTACTGTTTACGGCCCAAGTCTGCTGCCTCCTTTCGTAAAGCAATGGAAGTTGTTCATTAACACAGGTCCTTCTTTAGTAAAGTCTTTATTTCGTGTTGGTCTTATATGCGTCATTGCTATCCAGATGATTAGAGATGGGTAGCGAATGGACGCTCCATCCTCTTGGCACTTGATACATATGCTATTGATCATTTCGGCAAGGTACTTAGCCCAGCTGTATATTTTGTCATTTATTTCCATGCTCATGATAGGCTCTAGCATTTCAAGTTTTAAGTCGGACCCTCGACCAGAGGTTGACAAAGCGGTCGACACGATTCGTGTAGCTATTTTATAATTTCCATATTTTATCTGGGTCACCAATAACCCCCAAGAATTTTTTGCAGTTGGGTGGTCTGTAAAGTCCTTGATCAATTCTGGTTTCTGTCGACTAGGTACATCTGCACCTTTGTTTGATAACCCTGTAATCTTGTAGATGAGCTCACCATTTATTTCAACTGGAATGTCAAAATAGAATTTTCCATTATGATGTGTGCTTACTATGAATTGAGCAATAATGTCTTTGAGTCCACCAAACTGTTCCAGCAGAGGTGCGTTCATGTATTGCAGAATGGTAGCAGTCCGCAGTTTTTGGGCTGGCTCCCTCCAATTGCCATTTGATTCCTTTCCCCACTCCTGAATATCTTTCCAATTTTTTCGCCAGTGTGGCTCGTGTACCTTAGCGTTTCGAACCAGCTGTAAACGGGTTTCCAACGGTGTTTGGGCCATCTCCAATTGATGGACTTTAGCTGTGGCTAAACGGGTTGTAGTCTGACCTTTCTTAGGTGCCATCGTTTCTATAGAACTCTCAAGTTCGCAAATAGCTTCTATTTTCTCTGAAGTCTGGTTCTCCAGTGCTTGGCAAAAGAGTATCCAACAATCTTCTAGGTCGGCATTTATGGAGGAAGCGTTTGGCGCATGTGAATTAAAAGTAGATGGCTGCATTAAATAATGATTTGACAACCTATTTAATTATGACTAATAGTTTATCTGCGCGTTGTCGCGTGAATGTGGGTTTTCCCCATCTATTGGTCGGCGATCTCGACTAGTTGTTGCTTGTAGAAATTGTCGATTGTGGCTAGTCGGGGGAAATTGATGAATTCGACCAACTGTTATTGGCTCTTCTCTTTTTCTATGTATTTCTGGTTGCTTTTCTTTGGTCGTAGTTTCGACATAAGTAGATGCAATCTTCGGATATAGTTTGTTGTGTAGCTCTGTCATATTGTGTACCCTTTTATATATTTGTTCTTATTTCAAAAAGTGATTTGAGTACTCAAAAGTGATTTCATAAGAAGCACAATGTTTAGCCACTTTGCCTTTGTTATCATTTCTTACAAATAGTTTTGTTCCAAAGTGAAAAGGTTCCAAGTCTGCAATAAAGGCTTCCACTACCTTAATCTTATGAAATTTGTATCCACCAATGTTGAATGGTACAGGTGGGTAAGAGGCTATTTTGTTGTGATTGAGATAGTTACCAATTCCATTGATGAACACTTGTCTGATTGCTTCTTTATGCACAATGTAATCTGTAGCATATTTGGGCAATAGAGAAGGAGGTTTTGTGCCCCCATACATTCTAATGTATGTGCCTTCTGATGAGAAGTAATAGTCTCCATATTCACCTATTACATTCAAGGCATTGTCTGACATACAATTTGCTTCTTTATTGAAGATAAGTGAATAAAGGGGAATGATTAGTTCTTCGCATAGTAATTTGTAGTACCCTGCATATCGGTGAGCCCAAGTTAGCTGATATGCTACATGAATGGGAGTTTCATTCCGATTCCAAGTACATCCCAAATTAGGGAAAGGGTGGCTGACTAATATGCACTCGATAAGGTAGCTAGACATGAAGAATTCTGATTTCCCTTGTGAAAGGCTGATTTGAGCTGTAGAAATGCTTGATGCCATACTTTCTGAAATAATAGTTGCCCAATTGAACATTGTACCATGTGTGGCAACATGGTATATCAATGGAACCCAACTGAGTTTATAGTTGTTGGCGTTTGGTAGACCGAAGAGTCTGCTCAACAATAGGACTATGATTCTATAAGGGGTCCTTAAGTTTTGGGTTGATTATTTCTTGGTATGTTTGGGTCTAAGTTGTTTGTCTGGTAACAACATTTCCCTTGCACATTCAACATTATCTATACTGGCCTGTCTTACCCAATCATCAGTTAAAAATACATTCGAGGTAGGCAGCTTGTATGCGGCTGCAAGGTGGGTTGGTTGGAAGGATGTGAGCTGCTCCCCATTGGTGTTTGAAATTATCCTTGTCGTAGTATCTACATGGGGCAAGATCCATGCAATAACCTCTGAGCAATGAAACAGTTCTGGCCACGTAGTTGCCTTGTGAAGGTTGGACCTCTTGATGTTTTAATAAATTATGGTTTCCTCCAAGGTTGAATTAGGTATTTTTCCGTCTCTAATAGCTATGTACAACTCGCCCCATTTGAACTCAGTGGTGCAGTCTATGATGGGTTTAGTGTCTTTAAACAGTGTTTCCATTTGTATTTTTTGAGTCATTTCCTTTTCAAGGTCCATCTGTTCAGCCTTTCTTTTGTCGGTTTTTTGCAACATACCTGATTTGAAAACATACAGTGTGAATAATGAGCAATCTTCATTTAAATGTTTACAAGGTACCTAGTATTTAAGATAGAGGAATCAATGTTATTTCTTTAAATGTGTAAACTTAAACATAGATAAGTTGTAAACTTCTATTGCTGTTGTAAGCAGAAGATATGGTACATTTTGTACTTAAACAATAGTAATGAAATTTTGAATCAATATAAGTTATACAACTATAAATGGAATGAATTCAACAAAAAACAATTGCTTCAATGGAGCTCTTCTTTAATCGAGGTCCGACTAGTTGTCAGAAATCCAACTCTTATAAAAAAAATGATCCTTTAAAAACTCTACCCAACCAACGTAAATGTAAAGCATTGACCATTATTTTTGGTCGGTAAATGGTAAGCATTGACGGAGGTGGTCGAGCCTTTAAAATTTGGTCGGCTTTTAAGTATGTGGTTCAATTGATGGACAGTTCGTTTTGGTCGGCCTGAAGTTGTTATTGTGTAAACATTAACAACATATCGACTAGTTGATATGAATATTTAATTTGTTTTTTGACATTTTTTCTAAGATATGGTCGGAAGTCAAAATGGTCGGAGTTGGTCGAGCCTTTATATATTGGTCGACTCTTAGGTATTTCACTGTGTAAAGATGATCGACATATTGTTGCTTGAGCGACGACCAGGATCATTGACCGTCGACTAGGATGATATTCTTGCTTATGTCAAGTATGGAATTTGACTACTATTAGAATCCACTAAGAATGGTTCGTTTGAGATAGAAAGAGCGACCAGCGAAAGAAGTCGACGATTAATTCGATAGAACTGTATTGAAACTGTCCCCGGTCGACAAGGAAGACAATTAGTCGGTTGTCGACTTGGATACAATGACCATGTGTATTTAATATTTTTCTGAAGATAGAAAATAACGACTGAGAGTGTTAGTCAAACAGAGAACTGACTATCATTTCGATCACATTACCTCATCAGGCTATGAACACATTTTCTGGGCAGACCCTCAACAGCATAGTGACATTTTATATTTAGTGGAAAAAAGACTAAGATCGGATGAAATCTGTTGAAGTGGTTGCTTTCAAAAAAGTAATGACAACACATTGAAGTAAATAAGATAGAGTAGTACAAGAAAAGTGTTGATACAAAGATTAAATTTCTTGTCTTCTTTATAGAGTAGTATTTTCTTGTCTTTCATAGGCAAATATTCAATGATGGTAGCAATAGGAATACAAGATGTGAGAAAAATGGAGCTGGAAAGGAGCAGGAATATAACTTTATAGAGCATGTGGCTGCAAAGACTTTGAAGCAAGCAAATTCTCTTCTTGTATTATGCGCTGCACATAGGGACTATCTTTCATTCGAGAATACCTAGAAAAGGAAAAAGGTGGAGATATGCGAAGGCCTGATAGAGATTTTACTCTTGATATTGCAGTGAATGTAAGTCCTTGTCGGTCAGTGTTGCCAATATCTATTGTTGCATTTTGCAAGGTCATCCCTTGTGCTTTATGGATTGTTAAACCCCATGCCATGCAAAGTGGTACTTGCCTTCGTGAACCCCTTGTTATAGGAGGAATGGGGACATAATTTGGATTGGAAGAATCCCATTAGGGACCATTGTAGTGGAGAAAATCAATTACAACATAAGATGGCAATGTAGGTGGTTGATCATTGGAATTGTAGACAATTGCAATAACTTTCCCAAGTGAGCCATTCACAAGTCCTGCTCAGACACACAAGTTCGCTGTCAACATGACTTGTTGACCAATTGCTAGTAGAACCTTGAATGGAAGTTGTTCATCATCTATTGAGCTTTGTACATGTTGTTTCTTTTGCTCTGCAAAGCAATGTGCAATTGGCATGTTGAGGAGTTTTAGCATTTGTTTGTTGTGCAATGCAATCGAGCTATTAGTTGCGTACAAGTGAGTGCATTGATCGAATGTATGATTGTCTTCATGTGAAAGGGACGACGTTGTTCTTGACATGAGGAGGGTCCAATCTTCAAGAGTTAGTATTGCATTTCAAAGATTGAGCAGGAGTTGTCGAAAGGAAACTTGAGAAGGGGTGTTACCTTGTTGTCGAAAGATGGTTGAAAGAGTGACAAAAGTGTCAAAAGTACGCTAGAGATAATTCCCTCATGATGCACCAACATACATGGGGGTGTCCTTTACAGGTGGTAGTTGTCCAAAATCACCAAGGAAGATGATGGAGCACCCACCAAATGGAGTTGTACTTTTGGATGGGAATGCTTGTCGTAAGCGGTCATCCATTCGGGTTAACAATTTTGGGCCAACAAAACTCATTTCGTCAATGATTATGTATCGAATATGGCGGAATTGTTGTTGGAAGCTTGAAAGGGATTGTCCTTCAAGGGGATGCATCTCTGTAATGGGTATGCGAAGGGCAGAATGTATTGTTAACGCATGTATGTTAAAAGCAGCAACATCGGTGGGAGCAAGGAGTAGCAAGGGTGAAGGGTTATCGCCAAAGGCATGTTGGAGTGTAGATCTAAGGCAAGAAATCAAGAAAGACTTTCCTATTCCTGCAGTGCTTTGAATGACCATTTTGAGTGGGGGAAGGGTTGTAGCATTTGTGGAGTGTGCGATGATAAGGGCAAAGGCCATGTGTTGTGTGGGAAACAAGGAGGCAGGAGAACATGAAGATGAGAAGGTGTTAGGTTCTACATGTGTAGATGTTCGAATGACGTCAATGAATGATATAGTTGTTGCATGGATGTGTGAAGGAATATGGTTTTCGGTCCAATTGTGGTCTTTTTCAATGTCACGATGACCAAGCATGTCAAGGTCATCAACATAGAGGTTGTTTCCAGGGCAGAGTTGGGAAAGGAGTTCCCATTCACCCATGGAAGGGGCTAAGGGGAAGTGGTTTGAAGCAGAGGGAGGGGTATTGAGGGGTTCTGGAAAACGATCAACATGCCATGCAATATATGTGTCTTTAATGCGAAACCAATTAGAAGTTATGGCCAATGTTGTGGATCCAATGTCATTGTGGAGGGTGTGGAAAGGTTTGTATAGGAGGAGCTCACTCCAGCAAAAGGAAATAAAGGAATTTGCAGTAATGGGTGGAATGGTAGCGAGGAAAGACACGAACAATTTTGGGAGGGTAGTTTGGTTTCCACTATGATTGCTTTCTATGAGGTGAGTATGACCAAGAGCGTGCAACTTCAAGAAGCGTAAGTTGTTCGAGTGCAGGTGGGCGTTGCATGTATGCAGAAATGAAGGTGGGTGTTGTTGGGATGTCAGGAGAGTCATTGGAAATACGACGAAAAACGGTTTGGATGACATTTAAGGACAGAAAGGAATGATTGCAAAGACAAAGAGGGAGTTTTTGGAGCATGTGGCAAGTCTCTTGTGCACCAATGTCTCTTTTTGCAACAGTTTCTGATAGAAAATGTCTTATTGGTAGAAGGATGGGGGCATCATGTGGAGCTGCATGTGCAAGCCGAGAAAGAAGTGCATGGTAGCTTTCTGATTTAGGCTCTGCCTTTGATGCATATTTTGAAATATATTTGAGGACATCATGTCTAGAGAGAACAGGTTGGCAATCAACATTAGCTCGCCAAATTGACAACATCATAGGTTTGTGAATATTTAGAAGGGCATCGTTCCTTGCAGGGTTGTATGTTTTCTGGCCTTTTGCATCAATGAATAAGGAAGAGGTAGGCTGTAGATCAAAGGGGAACCCGTAACGACATTGAAGAGATGATCCTTTTGTACGTAGGCAAGAAGATTCTGAACATTTTGTGTGCCTTTGGACACAATTAACAAGTTCTTCATAGTCATCCAAGTGATTAGTTGCAAGTATGGAATGTGATCCAATGGTGCATGGATCATTTATAGTAGACGCTTTTAAGGTTGGAGTTTTAAAATGGTTAACATGAGGATTCCATGCTGTAACAAACTTGTCAAAGTATAATTTGGCATCTTCAACCTTGGTAGCATCTGCCCAGTCTAACGTGTCCATATTGGGTGCATTTTCTAGCCATAAGAATCCATGTATATGCGCAGATCCCCTGTGTTGCCATTCATACCTACATGTAAAATATAAATATTATAAACAAATATTTTAGGTTTTAAATACATTGAACTTTCATGGGAATATGAGTTGTTACCAACCTGCACCAGTAGTCTTTTGTAAAAAGGCCTTTTTTAAGAGCCTCTTCTAGGAATATTTTGAATCTATTGTCCACGTATTGAGATGCAACATGTGGATTGGATATAAGGTTGCGAATCCTCCATTGGTGTTGTTGATTTGAAGTCAATGGAGCTTGTCCAGGCATCAAAGAATGCAAATCTGGCCACTTTGTGTCAACTGCGCTAAGTGTGAAGAAGAATGTCGGTGTCCCTTGTTGAGTGATCATGTCAGTTAGCTCACTCCTGCTTTTGTTCCAGTAGGAGCGTGTCCCACGAAGTGTTGAGCCGAAGCGCATGACTTGCTCAGCAATTTTAGCATCAGGCAAGTCTTGTAATTGCTGTACAAGTTCTGATATAGTTGGAGGCAATGTATCTTCAATGTTACGTTTTACAAACACAGAAGCAGTAGATTGGCTACGATGGCGCATCATCAGGTTATATATGTAATAACGAAAACGAGGATGTTGGCCAAATCTATTGTCATGGTATCTAAGAAGGTGCAGTGCATAATTGTCCATACCAACCTCTTGGATGTGTGGTTGTTTAAGCATTGCGACTCCTGTGGGAAATAAGGTTGGGAAGGCCATTGAGAGGAGGCCTATTATGTTATACTCATTGATAGGGAAAATGTCTATTGGGGGACAGTCAATGCAAGGTAGAGTGCCTGCATGGCTCGCTCCTAAGAAGCATCTGATTTCATCAACCTCAGTTCTATAATTTGTTTGTGTAGATATAAAGGAGGATGATTGTTGTTCATGGGTTTCGAGGAAGCTGGATGATTGAATAGTAGAAGTTGAGGTATGTTTAGCAAATGGGGTTTCAACGGGTGTGACATGACGAAGGAGGGCTGAAATGTCAGTTGGTTCAAGAGGCAAAGAAGATAATGCAGTTGAGTTAACTTGGACATCTTTGTAGTACAGATCATTTGAAAGCTTGTATTCAAGAGCAGCAAGAACACGTGTTCGACTAACAAAGAAGTCATAAGGATTTTTCGTAGGACTGCATTTACGAACAATAAGGATGTCAATGTCTGAGAGTAAATGAGGGAGGAAAGTGGCAATGCTTGTAATGTTTTGTGGGAAGCTTACAGTGTGGCCAGAATATGTATATTGTCCCCCACGAGCATGAGTGACTTGTAAAATTGGGTTAACTCGAGAAATGAACATTTCTTCAACTTGAGTAAGGGCTACTAGAACAGATGGTTGTGCCCCAGGATCCATATTGTTTGCAATGGAATAGTGGTGGTCATTTTGTTCCGCATTGCACCGAGAACATGCATATGCACCAGAAGAGTGTTTTATTTTAATTCCAGGATAGACTCCATGCATATAGAGCATATTTTCATAGGAGATAATTTGTCCAATCTTGTACGGAATCGCTGTTGTGCACCATGTAGGTCCATGTTTGTTGGGTGCATTGTTGTGGATGCGGATGGTGTGGAGGGTGTAAGGGGAGGTTGAGCAACGTGAAACAGAGAAGGGATACGAACATGTTGACGAGCAACTTTATATAGAAGGCGTTGACGCTTGTTGTTTTCATTTTTCTTTTGAGCATATAGAAGTCTTCTACGTGCATTCTGTTGATCATTGTTATCATTGGTTGACATGCCTACAAAAAAAAATGTTTAGTAGTTGTGGACTTTGTGGTGCATTTGGTGGAATAGAAAAATACTATACATGTAATAATTGCAAGAGTAAACAAAGTTATATTGTATAAGATAAATGGTTATCCATGTTGCATTTATGGTGCCTTTGGTGGAAGAGAAAAATAATATATATGTAATAATTCAAAGAGTAAACAAAGGTATATTGTAAAAGATATATGGAACATGCATACTTTATGTGAAGTTGTTGCAAGAAAGAAATAAAGACACCCTTGAATAGTGTTTATAAAGAAAAAAAGTATAGACTTTACAAAGCAATCTAAATTATAAGTACAAATTTGAAAATTGCAAGATAGGCTGCAATTTTCAAGAAAACTAACTAATATAATATTCAAGACTTCTCATTGATGGTTTCAAGTACCACCTATGTAAAAGTGTGTACACAAAAATGTGTAGTTGCTAAGTACAAGCTAGAAAGTACAAAAGTCAGAATTGAAGAGTAGAATGATATTGGGGAAAGTGTTTGTAAAGGTAGAGTTCAAAGCTTGCGACCAATTGGACGTTTATTAAGCACAATGTGTTCACTTTCATCAAGAGTATGAACAGGGGAAAATGATGGAGAAACCTCTTCTGACATAACAAGAAGCACCTTCAAGTGAGCATTTGAATTAAAAGTCTCTGTCTTCACTGATAAGGTTAGAAGGTACTGTCGAGCACAAACATGTTGAACAATTTCCAAGAGAGATGTTGGATCATTTGATAGAAGACAAAGATCTTTTGCAGTGACCCCCATGAGTTGTTGCGCAACATCATCAAAAGCTATGATATAGTATAGTTTTCCAGTAGCATCCGTGATGTCAAGTTTCAGTATGTATCAGTAAGCACATTCTGTAAACTCCCCATTACATTTTGTACAATGCCAAACATTGCCAACTTTGTGGGAACTTTTTTTCATGCATTGTATTCCATCGGCAAATAGAGGGCATGCAAGGAAATGGAAGTCATTGATGTTAATATGGGTGATTGTAGCAATAATTGAATACCAAGTTGCCTTCTCAGAGGGTTGAAGAGATTGTAGCACAAAGATGGAAATGTGTTTACAGGAGCTAGAAGAAGACGAGTTGGATTTTCTGCTCAAAGATGGGGAGGCTGAACGGAATCCATTGTCAACAAACCATGCTTGGAGAACTTCAACTTCCTCAATATTTAGGTTTATAATGAGGTTGGTGTTTGAGATGGTTCCAATGGTTTTTCCATTGAATTCTGTAACACGCCCACCTTTTATTGCAAGGATAGAGGGAGTAGCTAAACCTCGAAGGTTTCCAAGTTGGGCACCCTCAATTGTGCAATGCTCCCGCCAAAGTGTTATATCTATGCTATACCCGGACATGTCCCTCAATCCAACTGTTCGGCGAATGGTTTCAGAGCCATCCCTTTTGTGTATAGTTGATGCAAGGGAAACATAAATGACAATTCCGAGAAGGTCAAGCATGGAATTGAGCAGTGTACTTTTAATGTCATGAATAGATTTAAAGTTGAAACAATGAAAAGGAATAAGTGGGCACTCTTCCAAGCATCGTTGAATTGTTGAGGAGGAGTTAAGGAAAATCTGAAAAGCACTTTTCAAATGGTTGTATGTTGGATTAATTGGTTTGATTGTGCCATTTGACACTATGTAGACTATGCCAACTTGTATTTGGTCATATAATGAGGTAGCTAGTTCATTGAAAGCAGAGATATGAATCTCATCTCTGGTAGCACTAACAAGGTCAAACCCAAAGAGTTGACCAGGAACTTTTTGGTTGGTGTAGGTGTTGATACTTGTCTTTGCAGTAACTCGTCCTTGAATGGTCCAAGTTTTGTTGGAAGGGTTGAGCAATGTGAATTGAACATTAGGTGCAACAAGGTTTGGCGTTAGAGAAGGTATTGCAAGTGAAGGGTTTTCGGAGTCAAGGGCGTTGTTTTCTAAAATAGATGAACTATTGTGGGCTGTAAAGCTAGGTGTGAGGTTGAAAGGGGATGGGTCTCCAATAATTGCTGTTTCTAAGGTGACAATGTTGAAGGTGCCCAATGCGATAGTCCTGGCAAGAAGGATGAACATAAGTAAGTATAAGTAAAAAATATGTTACAATTATGAGGAGTCAAAACTAAAATAAGTGAAAAGGAAGATGTGGAAAGCAAATCGTACGTTACATCATGTATAGTGTTGCATGTACACTTGCTGACTTTGATGATTGAACCTTTTTGGAGTTGTTGGTTTTCCACAACACTATTGTAGCTAGTTGGAAGCAATGTGTCATGCTTATGAATTCCATCAGAGATAGAGATTTGAAAGTGGACAGTTGCTGAGTTAAGAGAGCTTAGTCGATCAAGAGCAACAACTTGTACAAGTGGGCATAGGTCAACAACACCATTCATCAGAAGTGACACAGCGTTCTCGGTCAATAGAGTGTCCATAGCGTGGTACTGCGAATAGTTGGACTACAAAAGTAAGTTGGAGAAAAAGGTGCGATATTGATATTAAGTCTAAAGATAGAAGATGTAGGAGAACATGACAAAAGTAATTTGATATTTGATGCAATACATAACAATATTTGTGGAAAGAATATAGAAATGAAGGGCTTGAAATTGGTTTCAATTTTGGGATTATTTTCCTAGAATGGCAACTTTTATAGGAGACAAAAACTATTGCGGTGCAAATTATCTGCCTAAGTTAGTAGGAAACATATATTGGTAAACACAAGGAAATGAATATATACCAGTAAAGTAAGCATTTGTCTGAAACCACTAAATAAATAGGAGTAAATAAATGACAATGCATTGGCAGAAACAGACTCTGGTTTCCAACAAAAACACCAAAAAAAGATAGTAGAAACAGAGTGTAGTTTTCAACAAAAAAAAATATAGGATAATTTTAGATAAATTGGCTCTTAGAACCTTGTTTTTAAATATTAAACATAAACACTAACAACAAGATAACATTGTGCATATACCATATAAAGATTATTTTTTTGCAAGGGCAACTTTTCTAGGAGACAAAGACAACAACAACAGACTTCTAGTTTTCAACAAAAAAAAAGGTAGCATAATTTTAGGTAAATTTGCTGCATTGTGCATATACCAGATGCATAATATAAAGATTCCATATGGAATAGGAGTAAATAAATGACAGTGCATTGACAGAAACAGATTCTAGTTTCCAAAATAAAAATTAAAAAAATACAGCAGAAACAAATTGTAGTTTTCAACAGAAAAAGAACAAAAAAGGCAGCACAAATTTTGTTAATTTGCTGTTAGAACCTTGTTTTTAAATATTAAACAGAAACAGTGACAAAAATATTATTTTCCTGCAAGGGCAAGTTTTGTAGGAGACAGAGATTGTTGCAGTGCAAATTATTTGCCAAAGTTAGTAGGAATCATATATTGGTAATCACAACGAAATGAATATATACTAGTCAAGTAATGTTTCATCTGAAAAACAATGAATAAATCAGGTACATGATCAAATACAAGTTACAACAAAAAACAACAAAAGAATAGAAGCTACTTTCTAACAAAAAACAACAAAAAAGGGAACATAATTCTGGGTAAATTTACTATGAGAGCATTGTTTTTAAATATTAAACAGGAACAGTGAGAACAAGATAGGATTGTCCACATACCAAATGACTAAATTAAAGATTACTTTTCTGGAAGGGCAATTTTTCTAGGAGACAAAAAAATGAATATATACCAGTCAAGTAACCTTTCATCTGAAACCATTAAATAATTGACATAAACAGACTCTAGTTTTCAAGAAAAAACATAAAAAAAGACAGCAGAATCTTGTTTGAATATATTAAACATAAACAGGATTTAGAACAACAGAATTATAGCAGGGGAAATGAGTTTTGGTTTGAGAGGAGAACCTTTTTTTTGAATTTAAAACAAGAATCTTTGGATCCTTAACAGGGTTGCTTGTCTGTAAAAGAGCAACAAATTGAAGGCAATTCAAATGCTGAGAAAAAAATTGGGGTTATGTCATAATAACAATATCAAAGAACAAAAGAATGAGAGAGGCTGCACCCATTGAATTTTATAAACGATCAAGAGTAAAGGCGGTGCATTGGTGTCTGAGCACATTTAACCATTGTTGCATTGAAATCTGTTCTCGTATCTCCACAACATCGAATATCTAGTAGGTCCAATCCGTCAAATCTAGATATACATCCATATGCAGGGATCTGTACTAATGAAGCAAAGTTCATAACTTCGTGATGGATTAAACGCAAAGAAATCAATGTTCACGTGGGTAACCTTATAGAAAGTTGTTCAATGTCCAATCCGTCATTGAATGCTCAAGTTTCTAATCAAAAGTATAGATCTCGCAATCTTTTTCCATGCAGAGTTGGACCGCCTGTTTAGACTGTATCAACCTAAATGATGGTGAGTTTGGTCGAAAGTCGAGTTGGTCGAGCCTTAAAAAATTGGTCGCTTCTTAACTATTTTGTCGAAATGATGGACACTTTGTAACATATGGTCGGAAGTCAATATGGTTGGGTCACTTTAAAAAAAAAATAATATTGTCGATAGTCGAGTTGGTCAAGCCTTTAAAAATTGCTCGACTATTAACTGTGTCGGCTAAGTTTAGTTTTAAAAAAAAGATGGTCGATAGTCGAGTTGGTCGAGCCTTTAAAAATTGGTCGACTTTTAACTGTCTGGTGCAATTGATGGATACCGGTCAGAAGTCAAAATGGTCGCCTTACTTTAGTTTTAAAAAAAATATGGCCGATACTGGAGTTGATTGGGCCTTTTAAAATTGGTTGACTGTTAACTGTGTAATTTTGTTTTCGATAATATTTGTAAGATATGGTCGAGAGTCAAAATTGTCGGGTCACTTTAGTTTTTAAAAAAATATGCTGCATAGTTGAGTTGGTCGAGCCTTTAAAAATTGGTCGCTGTGAAGTTCTCACTGTCTAAACATGATCAAAATGGTCGAGTAACTTTAGTTTTTAAAAAAATATGGTCGATAGTCGAGTTGGTTGAGCCTTTAAAAATTGGTCGACGTGAAGTTCTCATTGTGTAAACATGATTGACATATGAAACAGTTGATATGAATTTGTAATTTTGTTTTCGATAATATTTGTAAGATATGGTTGGAAATCAAAATGGTCGGGTCACTTTAGTTAAAAAAAATATGGTCGATAGTCGAGTTGGTACAGTTGATATGTGATTTGTAATTTTGTTTTCAATAATATTTGTAAGATATGGTCGGGAGTCAAAATGGTCGCGTCAGTTTAGTTATAAAAAAATATGGTCGATAGTGGAGTTGGTCGAGCCTTTAAAACTTGGTCGAATCTTAACTGTGTGGTCGAAATAATGGACACTTCGTTTTAGTCGCCGTGAAGTCTGCAAATCGGTGCGACACAAATGGGGGTTTGTGTGAAAGGGGAAAAGTAATCCAAAGAATGCAAATAAGATCGACATGCACGAAAGCGGCAAAACACGCGGCAAGATTCCATTGGATTTATAGACGAGGAATCTATCTGAGGACTTTTAGTTGGCATGAAGTCTGCAAATCGCTGCGACATGGACGGGGGTTTGCGTGAAAGGGGAAAGTAATGCAAAAAAATATGGGCGATAGTCGAGTTGGTCGAGCCTTTAAAAATTGGTTGCCGTGAAGTTCTCACTATATAAACATGATCGACATATGAAACAGTTGATATGAATTTGTAATTTTGTTTTCGATAATATTTTGTAAGATATGGTAGGGAATCAAAATGGTCGGGTCACTTTAGTTAAAAAAATATGGTCATAGTCGAGTTGGTACAGTTGATATGAATTTGTAATTTTGTTTTCAATAATATTTGTAACATATGGTCGAGAGTCAAAATGGTTGGGTCACTTTAGTTAAAAAAAAATATGGTCGATAGTGGAGTTGGTCGAGCTTTTAAAAATTGGTCGACTGTTGACTGTGTGGTGGAATTAATGGACACTTCGTTTTAGTCGGCGTGAAGTCTGCAAATCAGTCTGTGGATTTGCGTGAAAGGGGCAAAGTAATGCAAATAATGCAAATAAGATCGGTGTGATCTTGTCGGCAGTGCGCGTAAGCGGCAAAACACGTGGCAGGATTCCATTGGATTTATAGACGAGGAATCTATCCGAGGATTTTTAGTCAGCGTGAAGTATGAAAATCGGTGTGACACGAACGGGGTTTGCGTGAAAGGGGCAAAGTAATGCAAATAATTTTGACGACACGGTCGGCGTGATCTGGTCGGCGTGCGTGAAAGCGGCAAAACACGCGGCAGGCCATTGGATTTATAGGTGAGGAATCTTTCCGAGGTGGAAGGTCACGCTTCTCATTGGTGAACTCCTACGGCGTAATTAAACAACCACATATGATCAATTGACATGGAAGTTATTCACATTCTTGAAAATGCTATGTAACTAATTTTGATTAATGACAATTTAATTTTCTTATAGTGAAGTGAATCATGGTTGTTTCTTATTTGCTTCAAATATGAAGTTTCTTTCATCTTATTTTCTAAATGCTACATAAACTTGGTGGTTGTGTCTTGTCTTATATTTCTGTCATACATAGGGTTGGGTCCTATTGTAACATACACCTCATTGCGCCGAGAGGCGCTCTACAGCCCAGTATGGGAGAGATCTTGTAACGTGATGTAACGTTAGTAACATGTCAGCAAAAAATAATAGTGATAGTGAATATTATGGGAGAGATCTTGTAATGTGATGTAACATTAGTAACGTTTGTAACATGTCGGCAAAAAATAATAGTGATAGTGAATATCATGGGAGAGATCTTGTAACGTGATGTAACGTTGTAACATTTGTAATTGCGCTGAGAGGCGCTCTACAGCCCAGTATGGGAGAGATCTTGTAACGTGATGTAATGTTTGTAATATTGAGGTAATTAAAGTAAAAAGTAGTAAATATTATGTCAGCCTAATAATGTAAGGTTCTAACATTTTCTTTGAAATACACTCGCTATATAATACACCAAAACAACAAAAATATTATAGGAAAAAAAAATTATTCTCAAGGAGCTATTCGAGACGAGGAGTCTAATCAGGTAATCTAAATTTATAAATGTAGTAGCTCGGCAGACCTCCTCATATGCAAATCGAAATCCGCCTCCCCTCCTCCGTAGCTCCAGCTCCAGCTCCACTCGCAGCTCTCCTCCCAGTGCACCGCATCCTCCTCCCACTGCGCAGCCCTCCTCCTCCACTCCGTCCTCCCACTGCTCCAGCTCTCCTCTCACTACACCGCATCCTCCCACTGCGCTGCATCCTCCCCTCCATTGCATCCTCCCCCCTGCGCAACCCTCCCCTCCTCCTCCTCCACCGCGTCCTCCTCCCCTCCACCATCCTCCCCTCCTCCTCCCACTGCGCAGCCCTCCGTAGCCCTTGCCTCCTCGCCTCCATCACGTCCTGCTCCTCCCAGCCGCACCCCTCCTCCACCGCGTCCTCCCCCCTGCGCAACTGCCTGCACCTCCCCTCCTCCCCTCCTCCTCCTCCACCACGTCCTCCTCCCCTCCACCATCCTCCCCTCCTCCTCCCACTGCGCAGCCCTCCGCATCCCTCCCCTCCTTGTCTCCACCACGTCCTGCTCCTCCCACGCTGCACCCCTCCTCCACCGCGTCCTCCTCCCCTCCCGCCGCCACCTGCACCTGCAAATGCAATGTAATTTAATATTAAAATGTAATTTAATATTACATTATTTTAAATTATATTTTAATGTAATATAATTTATATTTAAAATTATATATTAATTTAATTTTAATTTTAAATATATATTTAAATTTAATTATTTATATTAAATTTAATTTAATATTTAGATTAATTTTAATATTTATATTAAATTTAATATTTATATTAAATTTTGGTATGTCACAAGTATATATATATAAATTCTTTGCCATGCATAATAGGAACTACCAGTGGATATTGATCGATCACAGCCGTGGGGATTCTTTGATGGGGCTTGTCAGAATGAACTTTGTGGGGGCGGGGCTCTTCTTTACTTGTCTCCTGTACATTTCTTTGTGATGTCGTTTGGTTTTGGGAGGGGGACCAACAACTGGGCAGAGATTCTCAGTCTAAAACTTCTTATCTCCTTTGCTATGGAACGAACTGTCAGGAACATTACTGTGTTTGGGGACTCTTTGAATGTGATCAAGTGGGTTTCAGGCTCTTTTCAGTGTAACAACCGACGGATTGTTGCTGTCTTGGAACAAATTCAGAATGGCTCTCACACTTTTGAAACTTTTAATTGCAGGCATATTTTCCGCGAGAACAACACAGAGGCAGATAGGGCCTCGAAAGAAGGGTTGCTGCTTGGAGTTGGGTTATGGAAAGTCATAGAATATGAGGCTAGGGTGGGTAGGGAGTACTTCCACCGGCCGTTCATAGAATGAAGATCTGACCGTTTTTTATGAAGGTTATTATGAATATTTTGGAATCAGTTTTTGGTATTATACTGTTATTTATAGTTTACAGTTATGTACAGGAAGGAATTAAACTTTTGTAAAAGATATTTAAGTTTTGAACTCAGTGATTTTATATACTTTTGTAACAAATGTTAATGCTCACGTGGTGAGAACATCATAGATTATAACAAACAGATGCAGGAAGTTATCATTAAAGCTCTTTTTTCCACTCTTTAAGAGTGAAGATGATCAATGTAATTTCGTACTCTTAAGGATGAAATGAAATTACGCTTTTTTTTCCAGGGAAAAAAAAGGAACTACCTGTGGTATAGTGGTAAGGGTGTTGGGATAATGGGTGTGAGGTCCAAGGTTCAATCCTCATAGATCACCTTTTTGTCTTGAAAATATATAGAATTTAGTAATTTTATTGAATTTCATGTAAAGTGAGTTGTATACTTGCATAGATTTCAGTGTATGGTTTTTTTTTATTGCATTTTTTTTAGTGTAGTTGTTATTCCAGCGATGCATTGCTTTCAGTGTATATTTGTTGGATGCATAAATGTTAGTGTGGATTTCATAGATGCATAAATGATAGTGTGGATTTCATAGATGCATAAATGACAGCATATATGTTAATGTTTGACATTTTTTATATAGTGTCTAAACTAGAAATGGAAGATGTGCATGCGGAAGATGCTATGAGAGAAACATGCGAAGGAAGCAAATCTTACGAAATGACAACAAAAGAACGAGAAGAACGAAGAAAACAAAACGCAGATCGACAAAAAGAATTTCGAAAAAGACAGTTGGACGAAAAGACAACAGAAGAACGAGAAGAACGAAGAAAACAAATCGCAGATCGACAAAAGGAATATCGTAAAAGAAAGTTAGAGGAATTGACATCAGAACAAAGAGAAGAACAAAGAAAACGAAACAATGATCGACAAAGAGCGTATCGAGAGAGAAAGATGAAGCAATTGGAAGTGCAAAGAAATAATCGAAATGACAGCAGCAGAACAACAAATAAATCAAAATGTACAGAATGATGAGAGGACAGGCGAAATGACAACAGTAGCAGATGAAGAACGAAAAAAACAACACGTAGCTCGACAAAAAGAATATCGAAAAAGAAATTTAGACGAATTGACAGCACAAGAACGAGAAGAACTAAGAAAACGAAACGTTGATTGACAAAGAGCGTATCGAGAGAGAAAGTTGAAGCAATTAGATGAACAAAGAAATCGATTTGCAGAACAACAAATAAATCAAAATATAGAATGACAAAGACAACATTTAACCAATATACCAGTAAAACCAACTGTGGGAGATGCTCAAGCGGTTCCAAAAACTAATATGGTCCGAGATAAGGAGATTGAAATTGACGATAATATATTGGTACCATCTGAAGAAATGTATACTAGACATCGCAAATTTCATAAACGAATTGATCAATTAGCAGAAGTGCAAATGTGTCATGTCTTCCAGGAGTCATATGCTGAAGTACATATACATAATACAAGTACAGGTCCAATGTGCTTGCGATGTCTGAGAGAGGGATCTAATCACAGATTCTTAGCTGTGAACCACATGGATCCAGGATCTCAACCGCATGTCCTTCAAGATCTCACACAAGTTGAAGAGATGTTGATAGCACGTGCAAGTCCAATTTTGCAGGTGATGCATTCAATAGGTGGAAAATACAAATATCGAGGACACACCATTAGTTTTCCGCAAGAGATTAAAGATGTTACTAAGACATTGCCACGGCATATTAAGAACTTGGACTTAATGGTTGTTGTGCGAAAGAAAGGACGACATGGATCCAGTTATGCTGGTACAAAATATTCCAGATTCAAGATTGGGAGAAAGATTAATGAGATTTGGAATGGTATTAAGAGGCACACATGCATATTGGAGCAAGTGTCTTCAAGAGTTATCTAACTTGATTCAACAGATAGGTTGTCCAACAATATTCTTCACACTAAGTGCAATGGATATGCAGTGGCCTGATTTGCATAAATTAATGCCAGGCACAAGTCCTACAAATCCACATGAAGCGAGAAAATGGCGACGCCAAAATGTAATTGAGAATCCTCACATCATGGCACATTATATGCACTTAAGACATACAATGTTTTGAGAAGAGGTTTTCGAACATTTTCATCAAGCTACAGATTATTGGAGTCACTACGAATGGCAACATCGTGGATCTCCTCATGTCCATGGGTTTCTTTGGTTAAAAAATGCTCCCAAAATGGACACTCTAAATTGGGATGATCCTAGATAAGTTATATCCGCAAAAAAGTATTTCAACAAATGTGTGCATGCAATAAATCCACGTGAGGGACATCAACGAAATATTCAAATTGGAGATAATGTAGATGATCATCCTTGTGTAGAAGGCACAGAACAAATATTTCAATCGGATCCAATGACTGATTATGAAGAACTTCTTAACTGTGTTGAGCGTCATATTACCTGCAGTGAGAGAAGTTGTCTTCGAAAGAAGGGAGGAAAATTGGTATGTCTGTACCACGCATCATGGGATCTATGTGACCAGTCAAAACTTTACATTGATGAACACGGAGAAAAAAAGTATGAACCTAGACGATATGATGACAGAGTGAATACACACAATTGTGAAACACTGATGATGTGGAGGGCTAATATAGATTGGCAGCCTGCACTTTCCAAGCGCGTCGTTACTAATTACATAGCAAAATACGTTGCTAAATCAGAAAAGGGATATGAAACTTTCCACAATATGTTGATGCGGGTCTCTTCTATCCAAAATCCGAACGAACCAGCAGCACGTGCATATAAAAGTTTGTTGTGTGAATCCATTGTTGATAGGGACATTGGTGCACAGGAGACATGCCATATGCTTCTAGAGCTTCCTCTTTCATAATGTAGTCGTCATTTTGTGGTTTTAAATGTTGGTATGAAGGTTTTCAAACAAGTACAAGTTGAAACATATAATGCCGACAATGATAATTCTCTGATTGATGCATATACTAAGCGACTGAAGAATATGGAGCAACTTACATTGATAGATGTTGCAAAATATTGGTCATATGACAAACGTCGACGGGGGGAAAAATGGTTACCATGAAGTAATGCATCTATTGTATATGTGTTTCCTAGATGTAACTCTATTCCTGATCGAAAAGATGAGAAGTTTGTCGAATTCTGTTGGTCTGAGTTGGTTTTGTACAAGACATTTCGTGACTTTCGAAGAGATATAGGCCACACATCTCATGACATAGTACAAAATCAACAAAATTTGCAATATATACCTTGGCATGTTGATCGCAAACCTATGCCTACAGATGCTTGAGTTGAATCTGACGAAGAAGAAGAACATCCAAATCCACAAAGAGATTCCAGGCAACATGAATGGGAGATCATGTGTGGATAAAAATCAATTTATAAATTACGATGAGTTTGAGATGCTTGGACATAGGGATATTGATTGTATGAATGATTGGAACACTGCTTTTGTAGATGAAGAGACCTCCAGTCGTGCAATTCATTTCATCTCTGATATGCGAAAATTGAAAACAATTTCTACTAATCAACATGAAAAGTCTTACTCAATTGATAGTTTGGGGGATAAGCAAAGAATATCATACAATGCTATCCTTGAGCATTATAGAACGGGTGTTGATCCACTACGCATGATAATCCAAGGAACCGCAGGTACCAGAAAGTCATATTTGATTGGAGCCATAAAAAATACACTTGAAAATCTCTCGCATCCAAGGAAAAGTCCATTACTCCTTCTAGCTCCTACAGGGGTGGCAACTTTCAACATATCCGCAAGAACAGTTCATTCTGCACTTCATATACCGATCAATGAAATTAATCCTTTACGAGGACCGAGTTTAATTAACTTACAAGAAGAGTTGAGGAATGTTAAATATATTTTGATCGATGAAATGAGTTTTATTGGAAAAAATCTATTAATCAAAATAGATTCAAGACTTCGCCAAGCCTTCCCATAAAATGCTAATATACCTTTTGGTGGAAGATCAATTATATTGGTTGGTGATTTGGGGCAATTGCCGCCTGTCATGGATAAGCTTGTATATGCATCGGAAGGTACTGCAAAAGAATTGTGGAACACATTCACAACAGTTGTGACCCTTGATATTGTGTTTCGACAAAATGGACAAAGCATTGAACAAATATCTTTTCGTAATTTGTTAATGAATATTAGAGATGCAATTCCAATAATAGAGGATTGGAAATCACTGATGACTCATACAGATACTTCCGTACATGATACAATGAAAAATTCCTTTGATAAGGCGATACATTTGTTTGCGACAAATGATGATGTAAACTGTCATAACAAGCGTTTATTAAGAAGCCTAAACTGTCCCATTGCGACCAGTATTGCTACATCTGTAAGAAGCAACTATTCTATGGAAGGAGAAGAAGAAGGGTTGGAACTTGAATTACTTATATCCATAGGAGCAAGGGTAATGCTCACATCAAACCCCTGGACTGATGCAGGACTCGTTAATGGTGCTCTTGGAGTTATACAACAAATTGTATATAACCTAGGAAGTTCGCCTCCAGAACCACCCACGTATGTTTTAATTAAATTTGATAATTATGTGGGGGTACAATGGGATGAATCGTTTCCTCAAGTTGTTCCTATTACATCTATCGAAAGAGGTAATAAAAAACAAATTGCATTGAAAATCGCTTGGGGTTTAACAATCCATAAGTCACAAGGATTGACATTGGAGAGAGCTACTATTAATAGTGGAAAGCAAGAGAGGAAGGGTATGACATTTACAACAATATCTCGAGTTAAAGATTTGGTAGGTCTACGATTTCAACCTCCATTCTCATATGATCGATATGAGAAGATGTCAAAACTACCAGGTGTGAATATAAGAAAAGATGAAGAAGATAGATTGAGAATGATCATGATGTGAACCATATTCTCATTTATTTAATCCTTACCAAATTATTTTCTTTATTTTCCAGTTTAACAATTTACTCAATCCTTAATACTTATTACGTACATTATGATAATCCTAATAATTCTATCTGTGTTTTCAAGTTAACATGTTCCTTACAATGTTGATCAAACTCTAGTTTTGTGTCACCGCCCACGACTGGAACCAGCCTAGATCCAAATCCTAGGTTCTATCAAGCGTCGAGAGGGATCAAATCTCCCGAGGTGGAAACCTCTTCTCAGGTATTGCACTCAAGGAGAAGTTTGCACCTCGGGAGATTTGATCCCTCTCGATGCTTGATAGAGCCTAGGATTTGGATCTAGGCTGGTATAAACAACAAGAGAGTCAAAACTTATCTTACATGAGTTCACAAATATACCCTAATTTGCATCAATGTAAAGAAAAAGGAAAAAGACATCATAACATATGATACAACCCAAATGCAATTATAACATATTAGTCAATACATCCCTAAATAGGCACGGAATTAAGTGAAATTGTTAACATACTTTCTCATACAATGCACGATATGAAATATTAACCCAATAATGACAAGCAATGAAATATAATGATTTTGGTGAGGCATTCCATAAAAACTCTTGGCAATTCATTCCAACAAGATGAATCGCAAGCAATATTTTACCACTAAAGTGTTCATTTAATTTTGGGGTTACTTTGATGGCCCTCCTTGAACATTCCATAGGTTGCAATGGGTTTGTCAATTTGTGTTCATTATGGCTACAAGCCCATTTATAGTGATAGACAAAGGGTTTTAAGTACACTCTAACAGTCCTTTATCGAACTCCCAGCTTTGCAAGTCCTCCACATTCTTCATGGCCATGTTTTAAAAGCGTCCCACATTGGCAGGCTTGTTTTTTAGCAAAGATAACAGGCATAGGCAAAAGGGAATTTGAAAAGCCGACATACTCAAGAATCTTTGGCCCCAATACATCAAAATATTTTGGATATGCAAATCCAAATTGTTTGTGGAAAAAGTGAGAGTTTGCTGTGTGTTTTGGATAAATATCCATTAGTGAGTACCTCAAGGGTTATTTGCTTTTAGAGAAGTCAAAATTGTAGGCAGATGGGAAAACTCGCTAGCATAATATAAATGCCAAGGAAAAGGAAAATCCCTCTTTTGAGCAATTTCTATTGTGAGTTTTTGTTGAGTCCAAGTTGAATTCTTACACGACAACCTGTCCAATTCATTTGCAATAGTTTGTTTGTCAAGCTAAGTTTTTCAACATTTTCCATAAACTTGACCAAGTGAATCATTTTTTGTTTTGTTGGGGCCCATTTCTTGTTTTGTTCCCATTTGTGCTCTTCTTCCCATTCTCATCTTGACACTACATTAGTATATTACTAATCAATTTATATGCACATTATTCATTGGGAGGGAGGCGAGTTCATCTTGGTTATACCCTGAAATCGTCTAACCATGTTTCTCATTCCATTTCCAGTTTATGTTACAAGTTTATTGTAACATAAGCTACAGTCTAGGGTCATTTTGGTGGAATAGCTACCCCTTAGACCGAGCACCTAAACCAAAGGATTTATATTCTTTGCAGTGCAACCCCTTAGTGCATCTTTATTGAAGCATTTACAAAAAAATATGTTATCTTAGAAGTATTCCTTTGTCGTTAACCTTCAAAGTTGCAAAATTCATCCTCTTGAGCTTTGTTGTATGTCCCATCCATGATGTTTTACAAGATGGTATGATGAAGTTGCATAAGTGATATTGGTGGCCTTCACTCTATATGAAAAGCCTTCATTGGTAAAATAGTGTATATATTGGTTTTATTATATTGAACACGATATCTGCATGGCCTATAAATTTCAAACAAGGGAATAGTTCATATATTCGATCAAATTCACAATGGTAGTGCTTGAACCCATGCATGTTTCTCTAGGATCATTGTTGGAATTGAGAAAATCCCCCCCCCTTTTTTTTTTCTTTCGGATTGTTCTCCCATGGTCACATTCCATAATAGGGAAGAACTCAGCTAGGTAGATTTGGCAACTTGTGTCACTAAAAGTGACGACAATAATGCATGTTTCCAAGCAAAGGGTTTTTGGTTATTGAAAACAATGAAGAAAGTAATTACAAAATTGCCTCAAGAAAAGGTTGATAGGTTAGTGAGGCTTCCATGTTTTTCTTCCTATTCCTCTCCTTTGACCCTTACTCTCTACATATCCATCGGTCTCTTTCATTTGTGATTTGTGTTTCCTTCCAGTGCCAGAAGCATGTTCCAAATTTCCATCATCTATTGAAATCATAGACTTTTGTCTGTCATAGACATTTGTTTCATTATCAATATATCCATTACCTAACTTCCCTTTTGACATTTTTCATTGGCATTCTTTTCCCCTTTCTTTTTCACTTGTTTGGATTGCTTTTCAATTTTCATGGCAGTGGTTCCACAAAAGAATTGGTGGTGGATCATTCAACTTATCATGTAAAAATTAGACATTCAACGTATCATGTAAAAAACACTACGGAACCCTTTGAGTGTCATCTTCTTCTACTATTTTAGAATAACTGGTGTATTTCCACTATAAACAAAATTTTCTTATGCAAATGTCAACCACAATGTGTTGGACTTGAAAACTTTGTACTATGGTATCCAAAAACAATAATTTTTAATTTTGTTAATTGTGAACTATTTTTAGAATTTCTAGAACATGCTTGATAATTTTTTTTACATAGTATCAATAAATGTAAACTCAACTTTTACCTTATTTACCATTTATTTACATAGTATCTTGTATGTGTTATACAATTGGCACCTAAATATGTATAGATATTTTACTAAGCATGCTTTTGATAACATCCCAATTTATGAAAAATGGGAGGTCCATGCCAAGGCCCAATACGAAAGGGATGCATGCATATATGAAATATTTCTTAGTCTTGTCCGCTTAAAGTGTTATTGTTGTTTAAACTCTAAGTTATAAAAAAACATAATTAGAGGCACCCAAGTTAGACTGCCTTAAGATAGCCAGAGGAGCATACAATATGAGAAATGGAGTAAGAAAAGGTAAGAAAATACATGACAACATTTTGGCATAATGATAACAGTTCTTGGACAAAACCTAACACCCATAAAATATCATGAATTGCTTGAAAGTGTTATTTTACATATTTATTTTATCATTTTTATAAAATCTAAGAGCTTGCTATGAGCAGTTATAATAAGGATTCAAACAACTATGCTCGCATTAAAAAACATGAAAAAACAACATAAATTCAAATTAGAGATCAAGTCCCAATATTTGGTATTCTTAAGAGTAGAAACTAATCATAAAATCTACAACACTTCTCTTCGATTTGCAGCAAAATACCAGTTCTCAAAGCTAGTAGAAGGCATATTTAATTATATAAAAAAATGCAATATGAACGTTTGTAGAAGGCGTATTTACCTTTATGAAACCAAAATTTGGCAACGCCTCAATGTTTGTAAAAAATATATTTAATTAAAAAAAATGACAATGGCTGAATTTTTATACCAAGTAGTCATAACAATAATTCCAAATGATATACATATACAGACTCTTATACATATTCAATGTAAATTACAGTAACAATCCTAATATATTTCTTCTACATATTGTCATGTGCACAGTTTATATGAAAGTCTTTCTTTACTTTGTCATAAATAATGGTGTACCCTCCGTTGTATGCCCTGAACAAAGTCAAACAACCGCAGCTAGATGTAACAATAAAGTTGTCCCTGAAACCTCAATCTGGAAGATCAATCATAAATGGATCTAGTAACCATTGACAGCTAGGCTCCAGTTCGATCCTCTGCCGTAATTAGAGTACCTGCAATCATATCCAAAGTTTGTTTTGAGAGCTCATCAGATTGGGTATTTAGTTCTATGTATACATGAGTGAGATTTATTGTTGGAGCCTCTTTCCAATTCTTTTATTCTTGCACATACAGGTAAAAGAAACAAGTTGTGAAGTTCATTGTTTCCTTGCAATCAATCAATAACAAATTTGAAATCACCATGGATCTGCAACCGTGTTAATCCTCTTTCAATAGCAACCCTTAACAAAATCCATAGAGAGTTCATCTCTGCCCAATTATTGGTACCTTCACCCAGGGCAGCCCTAAAACCAGTCTTATGGTTTTCCTGAATAAAGAGTATGCCTCCTTCCCTGCATACTCCAAGTCTTCATTGATAGGCCCCACCAAAAAAACCCAATATTTTGGATTTGTTAATGTCTACTTCTGCTATTATTCTAGTTTTCTTTTTCTAACCAGCTCACCACAACCCTGCATATCAATTTGTTGTCAGGCTAGGATGTGACCTTAAAAATAGATTATTATTTTGAGTTTATGTTTAATTTATTTGGTGGGTTGCCTGAAAAGTAGTGACTTATTTGTTTTGGAATAGCATAGCATTCCTAGCTAGCCTTATGGCCCAAGAGACCACACAAGGCAATGTCTTGTGGTCCCTAACTGACTTTTCTTCCATCCAATGTTTTAAACAATCCTCAACAATATTCCTTGCCATAGATCTAGACCTCCAATCAAAGCCAAAGATTCAACCCATACTTCTCTTGAGAAGGGGCAGTGGATAAGCAAATGGTTGATGGTTTCATCTTCATTTTTACACAAAGTGCATCTGCTAGGGCCATGCCAAGCTCTATTTTTCAAGATCTCCCAAGCCATGTACAAGAGGCAATGGCTTCACCAATGACCTTCACAGAACTTAAGTTCCTAAGCCAGTATTGATGCTGGATACGCTTCTACCATGGAACAACCCATTCCCACAATTGCTCCATGAATCAAGCCACATATAAGTACGCTTCACAGCTAAGTGAGCATAGTACGATGCAGGCACTATCAAACACAACAGAGAAATATGCAAATATGAAATTTCAATATCTATTAAAGAATAAACCCAAGCAATACCTTGTGTGTGTGAGAGAGAGAATAAGGTTGTGAGAGTTACCAATTGATACATAACAGGTGCACCTTGCATACCTACAACAACCAAATCATTCATGAAAATAGACAAAATCCAAAGCAAAGTGCAATCTATAGCCACTCCACTGCCAATAATCAGGTCTATTATAAAAAAGAAGAAGAACACAGAACATGAATGTGAATGATACCCTCTACCAAGTAAAGCTAATTCAAGCAATAAGCCTTCTACAAAACAATTTACAAAAACAAGTTGACTAATTATTTTATGGGAAATCACTAGCAATTAATTGGCCAATTGTTGTTGCTCAGCATTAATTGCATGTTGTTATTCAACATTCATGCCCACTATTGTGCAGCATTCGTTGAGGTAATTACTTTTCTACAAAACTGCAAGGCGTATGACATACAATGAAACTCGTCGTTCACAATGACACTCCATAATTTTGACTTGCATATTTATCTTTACAAAAGCAACCAAATTTCATGAAATCTAGGACACAAGGAGGAGGCGTTAATTGGTAGATATCTTGGGTAAATCTTTGTTGGGAGGAGACTACAATGATGATTTGAAGTTTTGGGACTTGAAACCTTTTCATTTGTGTTGTTCTCCACAAAACAACCACCAAATCTCTCAAAAATTTATGGAGAAGGTCATCCCAACTAATAGATATTAACTAAAATTTGATAGTGGTTGGTTGCTTCGAGGATGTGCAGTGATGATATAACATTTATGGCTTGAAAACTTCAAATGCATTGTTTTCCTAAAAACAACACCAAATCTTGTATGGAATAATTGATTTCACAAGTATATTAGCATAACACATGCAATGTGGATAATTTCACAACTCTCTCTCTCCTTCACGCGCATAGACACACATATTGTGAGTTCCTTTCTTGAAAAGATTTGAATAGCCTTCCAAATAAGCTATAGTTGCATGTAAGTTGAACACAGTTAGGATATTGCCTCATGACCAAAGCTTTGAAATGAGTTGTAACAAAATTATGGCTTTAAAATATCAAAACCAATCTCAATCTATTTTGAATATTGGAACCAATCGACAATGGCTTATTGGGTTGGTAAAAATAGGGCCTTAACATTGCTACCACTAGGATTCAAATATTCTAATGACAAGGTTGTGTTTGTAATATGCTCATGGATTCCCTAGCACAAATAAGAGTGGTTGGGGCTAGGTGCAAAGATTAGCCTTATTTGGCATAATTGATATTCTCCACTCACAACCTGTTAGCTAAAGGAATCTGAATTGAATATTTTTAGTTAGAACTTTCTCGAAGATATGGTTAAGGTGCACTAGCCAGATCATTATAAGAGGCCAATTCACAAATTATAATTATATATAAATCATTATTGCCTACTTAATTTGGAAACTCTTAGACTTGAGAGATAGTTGGCATATAATCAAGAGCACTTTGACCATGTTGTTAATAGCAATCCATGAAATATGCATGTAGCTTAGCAGTAGAGCAGCCCACAAGTTGGGGGTAGAATTTCTAGCCTATCGAAGTTTTAACTTTTAACATGGTATGAAACCCAAGATGTTTAAGTGGCTAGGATTCCTAAAGCCAAGTGCATCACAAGTGGAGTGTCAGAAATAACAATCCACACTTTGCATAATACGTTACCCATCATGAAAAGGGCATGTTGCTAGGTGGTAGAACAACCCACGAGCAAGGGTTGGGTTTTAGGTTTAATTCCTGGCATTTCTAGGATTTAACACTTTGCCAATTTGATGACTTTTGTATGCTGCAATGGTAAATTTTATTTATTGCAAATAGAAAAATCATCAAAAGCACTATGCAATATTCTTTGGAAGGGAAACAAAAACTGATATCATTCTTCTATATGATGCATCGCATAAATCCCTTGCTTTAAAAATAATTAAATGACCAGGCTTATATGATTGATCTTGGTAATCAGATAAACATGTTTAAACTTACAATATCCATCCAAAACTTAGGCAAAGCATTTGGTGGAAAAAACATTAATCTAGCCTATGTGAAAATGGAATTTATGATTGCGTCATCTATTCCAAGAGAAATATAGCACTCTTTGTAATATCCCTATTTTGACCCCATTGCATTAAAAATGTAAATGATGTAATATCGTTATAAAATCGTGGCGAGGAGCTCAAGGCCAAGGCCCCACCATCAATTTAGTGCTAAAATTGATGCATATGGTTTGTGTGCTAGCCAGGCACAATAGAAACCGTAAATATTATGTAAATATGCATTTTAATAAAAACACCCACAACTAGCTATGCAATGCAACAAGAGTATGGGGGCATGATTTTTACAAGGAATTGGGAGGGAAATATCCAAACCCTTGAACCAATCAAGTCAAGCCAAGTGTCAATGAGAGAACCCATGAACCCTCAACTACCCATGTTGACTTTTGTACCCAATCATTTATTTCTTCCAAGAGTTGGTTGAGGTAGTTAATGCATTGGGAATGGGGAGGTATGGCTATCCAAATTCGAGTATGGGCAAGCCACCATTTTGGAAAAACGTGTTTTGGCTTCAATGGCAAGAAAAGAGCCACAAAATTGCTCCCCAAGCCATTATTCACCCATTTCCTTTGCTCCCTCACGCAGTTTGAGCTTCGTGGTCATTTTCCTCCATGCTTTTGTTATGGTTTCCTTCATGTTTCTAGAGGGGAAGGGTGTTTTTGTATTGTATAACAGTGGGGAAGAGGGGAAATTGATTTGGGGTTCCATAGAGGCCGTTTTGGCCATCTGAATGCTCACATACTCATGGAAGAAATCAGTTTATTCCCCGTGGTTGATTTCCCCTTCCCACAATTCGTTTT
This sequence comes from Larix kaempferi, assembly GCA_027924585.1. Classification (NCBI taxonomy): domain Eukaryota; kingdom Viridiplantae; phylum Streptophyta; class Pinopsida; order Pinales; family Pinaceae; genus Larix; species Larix kaempferi. Next base: position 4,416,502 of record BSBM01000040.1, on the reverse strand, counting down.
TTGGTGTGCCCATGATTTGGGGAAAACCCATGGACTTTTTTGTAAATCCCTTTGTTGAAAATGTGTATCCATGCCCCATAATTGAGACTGTTGTGTGTGGAAGAGAATGTTGGGGTTGAGATGGGTATCCATTGCTTTGGCTATGTATGAGCTTGAGTGTCCCCTTTCCTTGTAGGAATCATGCCCAGCTTGGGGGTGGCAACTATGCTGAGAGATTGATGAGCATAGTTGGCCTATGGTTGGGTGGAACGTTGCAGTTGCGTATCTAGTTGCTTAGGACATCATTACATCAAGATGAGTAATCTTTATGTGTTTTACTTTTGCATTGTTTTTATTTGAAGACAATTATGGTTATGTTGATAAATGTGTGTGGATAGTTTAATTCCGTTGTGCATGTTTATTTGATTGTGCGTCTGCATACACATATGTATTTTATTTGTATGAATCTAATGAATGGGGTTGAGTTATTTGGTAAAAATCCCAAGATCAGTAGTCATGTTCCCTTCCTTGCATTGGATCGATGGGAGGGGACGTGACATTCTTACTGCAATTGAAGTAGTCCATGTCAAGGGCATGATTTTCAAAGTGTTTCCATCGAACTTCAGTTTAAATATTGACCAGTGCATCCATCCTACATGGAAAAGGTTGACATGTACTTTTTTAAAGAAAAATTTGGAAACCTGAGTTTTAAATCTGCTTTGTCCATTGCAATAGTAGTATAAAGGCCTCCAATGAAATTTCTAGAATTGTTTTCTCAGGCTACATTTTTCTGTGTTGAGCATATCTCTTTTAGCAAGCTACAACTTTATAGAAATTGTATCAATCAACTCATGGGAAAAGTTTCAAATGTACAATAAGAAAATTTGAATAAACATCATCGGTATAACTGTATTACAACTTAGGATAGAATCGTGCTTATGCATTTACTGCGTCAGTTTCCAGAGAACATCTTGTAACTATGCATCAAATAATGAGAGCTCAAAAGCATTTGAACTGAAAAGTAAAGCTTAAAATTCTCCAAAGAATATAACATAGATGTCAACTTTAAATCCCCTCAGAAACCCTCAATGCATTCAAATATTTCAAAGTAAGTCACAACATCATACTGAACCAAGTAATCAAACAGTTTCCTCAATGTCCTCAATCCCCTACCAACTGCTTCATCTTCATTCCTTCAGGTATATCTAAAAGCTCATGGAAGTCCATCTCTGCATCCATATGCCGATTGAGTACTTCAGAAAAACAAGTATACCATATAACATTATTTAATGAACTTGGTTTGAAGCCACCAACAATTGAAATTACTTTTCGGCATTGAAGTCTCCTTACCAGCTTTCTTTGTTGCACGAAAGAGGACCTCTTCAACATGATGTTGGGCAAAATATCCATCTGGAAAAAATGACATAAACCATTCTACATGGTTAACCACCTCTTCGTTGGTAAAATATTGATAAAGACCATTTGAGGAAAGTATAAAAAATTGGTCTTCAGGACCAGTCCATGGTGATTAAGAGTAAGTGTGTAGGTGATGTATGGAGCGGTACCAACAAAATCAATTCTAAACATTTCAAGAAGAGCATTGTTCCATTTTGGTTGCCATCACAAGAAGATAAGCATCCACCAGACCAAGAGCATGACTTGAACAATTTATTTCATTGGCTATAACATACCATACCATTCTAAGAGTACATTAAAGTTTAAACTGAATGCATGAATGTCATAAACAAAACCCTACGAAACTGAAACAAATCCAGCTTTACTTGATAATGTTCGAAATTATGAACAAAATAAGTAGTTTATACAAATTCCAGTGTGTGTTTACATATAGTGCTTTAAAAGGCTGATGATATTTTAGATAATATAAATTCCCAAGTAGTTGATACAAATTGAAACGAAAGTATACCCTAGATTGATGTAACATTGAGCATAGGGTAAATTCCTGAATGGATAATCACTAACCTGCTTAAGGAAACCCACACCAAATGCATGTGTGACCTTCAGCGTTCCCTTGATACAATCATTCATGATAAACAATATGTCATCTAAATGCTCTACCTTGATCCTTTGAACCTCCTAAAGGCACACCACTGAAACAAGTCAATCCTGAAATGCATACAACTTGACAGTAAGATGCCTCATACAACCAATTTGAAGAGGTGGATACTTGGAAAGTTGAAACGAAATAGAAGTTGGATAAAGCCAAATTAGTTCCTTTATGTTCGAGCAAGGTGCATAATAATTAAGTAGGTTTACCACTCAGATTCGTACTTCGATCAAATTAATTCAGGGTATGTTCCGAACTGATTGTTGATGTCTCTCCACAAGCATGCCATTAATTCTTAGCTATCTGCTCCTTAGTTTTACAATGTACAAGTGGCTTGCTCCTCATGGGAAAAATATTCAATCATCCAGAGAGCGAGGCGCACTTGCGCTTCAATAAAATATGAGCCCTAGAGACTACACAAGGATGTTAAGAACCAATATTTAAATGAAGTTGCACTTGGCCAGTCGTTCAACAAAATGATTGTGGTCACAAATTGAGTGCTCCAGATCCTACAACACCTTATAAATGCCCACAAGAAAAAATCTAGTTTGGGATGGATCGGGACAACACCTATATGCGACCTCGCAAAGAAAATAATGAGAAATGAAAGGTCATTGCCTTATTACTTGACTGAGCAAATTATGACATGGAAGTTTGTTCATGGCCAGGGGTGGGAAAAACAATAACAAAGCCAACACCAACTAAAACGAACGAATTTATGATATTGATTGCAATAAAAAGAACTACAATCTTGCCTCTTCAACACCAGTATTGTGATCCAAGGATAACTGCATAGCACCTAAGGTTCGCCTCTTTCCTGACTATCCATATCATGCAAGCAATCATTAAAGGCCTCCAAATCATGTGAAGTTTCCTCACTAATTCATTCTCATGAAATTACTTAAAAATCCCATTCTCTACTGTCAAGTCCTCCACATCCACTTTATTATTTTTCCTGAGCTCCTTCAAACAAGCGTCCATGACCTCTCTACACCTAGGGGAAACCATCCATGTAAGTTATCTGTCTACCTTGTGGCTTCATAAATGGCATCCTTAATGTCAGCAAGACAATGATCTAAAGCGGTCGAGGATGACAAGGAGAGTCCACCGGTCTAGGAGCAGAAACAATAGGGACAAAAGAAAACTAGTGGACATTGCAGAGTAGATTAGGAGGACATGGGGCGACAAGCCATTCGATGGAGGATGACTAACATGTACTCTGTTTTTCAAAACCTACTCTGGGAAAAAACAAAAAATGCCTATTGGCATAAATATTGAATATTGTTTTTCTTTGTTTTTTAACAGAAACACCCCCCTTTTTTTCAATAGTGGTTCACAACCCCAAAGAGGTGTTGCTACGTTCATGAGAATAATTCACAGGGGGCCCACCCGAAGGGGCCTCACCCCACCAACTTTGATTACGGAGCCTAACCTGATGGGGACATCAAGTGAGGCCCTTATATATCTATGCATAGACACCTGGGGATTTGACCCTGAGACCTTATGCTTACAACTCACAACTCTCAACCACTTGAGCTAACCCATCGAGATTTGTAACGAAAACACCCCTTACCACAAATAAGGCGATATTATTGACTAAATGTTATAAGAAGTGAGACAAATTGATGAAAGTGGAGAGTTGCTATTATGCCTGGGTTCAAATCAACAAAACTACCATTTTTATTTTTGTTGGTTAGCATACACATTTTGATTAGAAAAAATTGTCATGGTTATTTAGATAGGTGGGTGGTCATGTAAAAGATATATGGAAACACACACTTCTTAATAGGTGGTTAGTACTTGACACTTAGTTAATTCAAGTATCCAAGATAATTGATCAAACATGTTAGAGTCCATTACCATCACATCACCATCCAAGCGAAAAGATGGAGGTGCTTAACACTTACATAAACCAAAAGGATCTCAAATACGTGTCAAATGGGAGAAGAGATAGTTCATTTACACAAATTGTTTAAGAACAAAGGGTCTAATCACTTGCAAAGAAACAAGGTTTTTTGAAAAGTTGAGAAATATAAAAGACTAACTACTAACATCTATCATTGCATTTTCTCCTTTGAATAATCTAAAAAAGCTTATAAAATTAGTGAAAGATACAATCAAGCCTCGCATACATAAGGGTGTCTACCAAATTAATTGTACAAGCAAGGAAGCAAACATTGATGAAGTCACAGGTAGATTCATCCAAGTGGGACAAAAGGAGCATAATGCCAATATAAATCACAACAAAACTTGAAACTCGACTCTTCTATAATGCTCCCAAAAAATAACAACCTAACAATTTTGAAGGAACTAAAATCCTCACCATAATCAAATAGTACTCCAAAAGAAGGATTAGAGAGGCCATTGAATCGAGAAAAACTATAATTTCCTTAGTTGTGATGATGGGTTAATAATAAGTCGCACTTGGCTTTCAATCATTGATAATAACCAATAACAAAATTGCCTTTATTTGTATCAAAGCCTTCATTTGGTTTTAGAGATCACCTTATTTGTATGTGGATATAGCATATGATGGCTATATATTTGGTTGTGATGAACCCTAATTGATACTGAGAGGGGGGGTGAATTAGTATCAAGCGCATATTCAATATTTATACAACTTTTCACTTCATAGATCATACACCAATAACAAAGCAATTAACAACATATAAATCAATGTGTGCAAAGTATTTATAAAGAAAATTTGTATAGATAGAATATTTGATTACATAAATAGTTGGTAGACACCAATATCCATTTATGGTGTGAGCACCAACTCACTGACTTTGCAGACACCAATCTGACAAGGAAACTGATCCCTTGTTCAAGCACCAACTTGCTATTTGCAGGCACCAACCTATGTGGACACCAATCCTCTTATGAGCACTGACTCATAATCAACAAGCACCAACTTGCGCAGTCAAGCACCAACTTGTCTAATAGATGGGAACACCAATTATCCTGAGCACCAACTCAGATCTGCAGGCACCAAAATGTAGGAGACCTCAATCGCATGTCCTTTCTCCTTCCATCCTCCCTTAAATATATATGGATGTAACTGTGTTCCTCTATTCCACTCTATTATGCACTTCCTGATTCGCACACTCTTTTCTTGTGCAAACACCTCAACGCACCATTTCTTTGTGCATGTTGCTTCTCAGATTATGTTGTATTATGTTCTTCCGGAACTCTTCAACACTCATTTCCTTTGAGCATATTTCTTCTAAGATTATGTTGTATTTTTTTCTGCACAGTTGTTCCTTTCACTCTATTATATTGCACACTTAACCATGTACTCTGCTGCACTGCGCACTCGACGATGTACTCTGCTATCCTTTCTATACTGCGTGCTCAGCTCTATGCTTCTTCTACGACTTCGACAACACATCAATATTTTGTTCATTTATATTCATTATAACATCAATACATATTTTCTTGATTCAATTGGTTTGATCACAAGTAGGGGATTTTCTACGTCGATGACACCCATTCTTCCTTTCTTCATGGTCAAGTTAACCCAATCATTTAACCTAAACCGACCACGTCTCTTATTCTTCCGTCGGCGTGTAATCTGCACACTTTGATATATTTACTGACTGCACGGTATTTGTGCGACATACACTTATTGGATATATTTCCATGACTTGGTGGGACTTGCGCGCGTATTCCCTTTTACAACTTTTTCTTATATACTTCTTCTAATTTTCTTCTAGACTTCATGCTTCTTATTTGACATCAATGGCAATGTTAAATTCAACAATCTCCCCCTTTGGCATTGATGTCAACACCAAGTAAAACTAAGCTCCCCTTGAATGTGAGCTCCTCATCAGAGTTGTGCATTTGGTCCTCTGTTCTGCTCTCCCTGACTTGCATTGCAACAACTTGTTCTTTTGTAATTTATGTTTTTGTAGAGTACCTGTACAATTTTTGTTATAGTGTCTATAGATTCCTTTGCAATTTATTCACAGTATCTGCAATTTCTCCCCCTTTGACATCAATGGAAAAGGGATACTCATTTATCTTATGTCTTACTTATCTTTAATAGTCTTTTTGTTAGTTTTTCAACATTTAATTCAATCTGATCTAGGATCTTAACTGAAAGAACAACATGTACATCATATCAAGCATAAGGGACAAGAGACAAGAGACACAAAACATTTCACTGGGGAAAACCAAGAAGGTGAAAAACCCCGCAACTTCCTCAGAGATAGAATAAGCACCAATACAAAGACCACAAAGATGAATCCCCAAAAGATAAATGTCTGCAGCAGCTACTCGTCCTTTCCTTGTGCGCACTCCTCCTCTCTCTCACTAATGTGAAGTAAGTGAATGAGAGAATGTGTCAAATGAGAGAGTCACACTCTCTATTTATACTTTTACTTTCACTTGACCTTTACTCAACTAGGTCGGCCCCAACTTAACCACTTAACATAATGCTGACTGGGCCGATCCCAATAGGGTGGTCTAATAACCCTTTAACCCACATGACTCATATAGGGCCGACCCCACCAAGGTGGTCTAATAACCCATCAAATATAAGTTACGACACTTACAATATAACTTGCGACACTTGCAAGTACAAATGATGACACTTCCAATCGGAGGAATAATACATCTCCGTTGGGGATACAATAAAGTACAAATGTAATACATACAATATACAAGTGAATATGTTCCAAAGTTACAAATACATCAACACTCCCTCTTAACTAGGAAGGTATTCTCTTGACACAGGTCATCAATACAAGTCTTCAATTCTGGAGCTGGATCATCGTCACTGGATCACAGAGCATTATCGTCACTGCTGCTGTACTCGTCATCTTGATCATTGGGAAATCTCTCAATTCTTCTCGTCATAGGAAGTTCTACAGAGCCAACCCTTTTTCATGCTGGTTATAGGCCTAGCCTCCTATAGGTCTTCATCATCTTTGGCCATACTGTGGAATCCTCAGGACTGATTATGTGCGTCAACAAAACCTTGAAAGAGCATCCTAGCATAGACTATAGGATCTCCCAGGATCTTTTACATGTGACCGTCACAAAACCTCGAAAGAGCATCCGAGCACAGACTATCGGATCTCCCAGGATCTTTTATATGTGACCACTACCACAAAACCTCGAAAGAGCATCCTAGCACAGATTATAGGATCTCCCAGTCTCTTTTCTATGTGGTTAGGGAAAACCTTAAAAGAGTGTCTTGCAACCTGCAAGAACTCTAAAGAGCATCCCAGGACTTTTACGAGCACATAACTCAACCTATCGGATCTCCAAGGCTGATTACATGCCTTTAGTAGAAAAACCTCGAAAGAGCATCCTAGCACAGACTATAGGATCTCTCAGGATCTTTTCTATGCTACCTATAGCAAAACCTCGAAAGAGCATCCGAGCACAGACTATCGGATCTCCCAGGATCTTTTCTATGCTACCTGCACAACCTATCCACGACCAACCTGTAGCAAAAACTCGAAAGAGCATCCGAGCACAGACTATCGGATCTCCCAGGATCTTTTCTATGCTACCTGAAGCAAAACCTCGAAAGAGCATCCGAGCATAGACTATCAGATCTCTTAGGATCTTTTACATGCTACCTGTACAATCTGTCCGCGGAGTATCATCCTGATACTCATGATCATACTGATCATCATCATATAGTACATCATACTGATGCACATAATCATCACATGATCACCCTGATCATATACACATCATCATCCTGATGCATATCATCATCACATGATCACCCTGATCATATACACAGCATCATCCTGATGCATATCATCATCACATGATCATCTTGATCATCATCATAGCAAAAACTGGAGCATCATCTTGATGCTCATCACACAGTGCTTACATCCACAGCCATGGGAAGGATCTTCCTACCACCATGCTTGGAATGGCTCCTGCAAATGTGTCCCATCACTTCTTCCTCGAAGTATCTTCTATCTGAAGAATTCTCTATGAAGTACTCAAACTTCACTCTGGCTAGTGGTTTGGTCAACACATGTGCAATCTACTCATCTGTCGCAACATACAGGAGCTTCACTGTTCCTCTCTACACCATATCCCTTATATAGTGATATTTGATCTCGATGTGCTTCGACCTGTCATGGAAAACCTGGTTCTTAGACAACTTCACACAACTCTGGTTGTCACAGAAGATACAGGTAGCATCCAACGGGAGATCAAATAACTTAGACAGTAGCTTCCTAATCCATATTGCCTCACAACTGGCTGAACAAGCTATGACATACTCTACTTCGGCTGTACTCAGTGCTACGCATGACTGCTTCCTGCTAAACCAAGAGATCACACTTGATCCCATGCTAAAGCAACACCCCGAAGTGCTCTTCCTATCTGCAGCACTACCTGAACAATTTGAATCAACATAACCCTCCAGGTTAAACTTTTGATTCACATCATACTTGAGCCCATAATCAATCATACCCTTCAGGTACCTCAAAATATTCTTTACAGCAATCAGGTGAACATGTTTGGGATTCGTTAGGAACTGGCTCAAGGTGTTCACCACAAAGCAAATATCTGGTCTTGTGTTCATCAGGTACATCAAGGACCCAATCATCTGATGATACACCGTGGCATAAACCGACTCTGATGAAGCATCACTCAATAGCTTCAAGTTTGATTCCATAGGTGTGGCCATGTCCTTGCAATCCATCATCCCGAACTGCTTCAGGATCTCTACTGCATACTTCCCTTGTCTAAGGAAGATTCCATCTGAACTCTGCCACACCTCCATACCTAGAAAGTAATGCATCATACCCAAGTCCTTCATCTCGAACTCGGCAGCAAGCTTCCTCTTCGTGTCGACAATCAACTTATCCTCACCTATCACAAACAGGTCATCCACATATAGTAGGAGTATCACTGGATTGCCTTCCTCAACCTTGTAGTAAAGGTTGGAATCCGCTTTACTCTTGGTAAAGCCCAAACTGAAAACCCAAACTGGACAGGAAGCTGTCTATCCTGTCGTACCATGTCCTGGGTGCTTGCTTCAAGTCATACAAGGATTTCTTCAATTTGCACACATGTGACTCCCTATCATGTGTCTCAAATCCGAGTGGCTGCTCCCCTTCCTCTTCGACTACAACATTCAAGAAAGCTGTCTTGACATCCATCTGGTGTATCTTCCACTTCATCACTTGCCTTGTATTTCTCTATGCTCCTATTTGCAGCATGCTTGATCTTGTAGATCTACTTGGAAGTCACAATAGACTTCCCTTCTGGTCTTGGGACTACATCCATCATTCTTCATGATCGATTGGTATTCTTCGATCATGGAATCCTTCCATTACTGCATCCCTGATCCTGGGAACTTCATATTCTTCAATATCTTCATTAGGTAGTTTTCTTGAACTTCGTTGCTGGAATAAATGTCGTTGTCCTTCTTTTGTAGGTGTTTGTACACGATCTTTTCTACAAGTCAAATTCAATTGCATGATTAGAAACTTCTCATAGTTTTCAGAACAAAATCTTACACATAAGAATATATGTCAGATAATCATGCAATTATTTAAGCCAATGCTTCAATACAACATTTATCCATATCCCGTAACTTTCTAGATGCCTTCCATCTCTACCAGAATATTGTTAAGAGTGTGCACAACTCCCAACATGTTAGCAAATAGGTTTCATTCTAGATAAGTAGAAATGGAATGTTGTATAGTACCATAGGCCACTTACCCATTACTATATTAGTAGCATCTTGTTCATTAATGCAACCTTTTATAAAATGCATAATATACATCCTAAATCTAGGAACATAAATATGTACATGAATGAACAACATCATTTAAGTAATAAGAAATGACAATTCAAATACTTATCTTTGTTTGCTTGTTGGGTGGACTCCCTCTCAATCTTTGCTTCCTTGCAGGAACTACTAGAGTGTTCTCCCTTTTGATCTTTGCTTCCTTGCAGGAAGTATTGGAGTGTTCTCCCTCTTGATCTTTGCTTCCTTGATTATCTGTCTTTGAACTTATATCCATCCTGGACCACTATGCATGCTTAAGTGTGCACTAGTGTCATCCTCAAGATCTCATACATAATCATACATGTATTAGTATAATCTCAATACTATCAAAACATTATGATTCTAAATAATCTTAAACATGTATGGTCATGGTCATTTCATACATAGGTAATTTATCACAAGCGTTAGTATTCAAGGTTTCAGGGAGTACTGCTTTTACTCATGCATATTCTTATTTGACCATAGGACTCTTCTGGTTTGCCATATCATCTATCAAAGTAAGAAGCATAATATGCATAAACCCATGATTATTCAAACCTAAAACTTCATGAATAATCATTATCAATCATACGAAAGCATACTTATATGCGACCCTAACACAAGGTAGGATTCTAACTTGATATAGGAAAACATACCTGGATTATCATGCTTGTCTAACATACCCAAACAATGTCTTCCTTGTTCTCTTAGAGACCTTGTACTAGCAACCTGCATACCTCATAAGTTAATAATTGTAGAACCAAGTTATACACACCTCGTAAGTAGAGATTCTATGTGATCCATGACTATGGATGAGTCTTTGTCTTCATGTCACCATGGTCATATGTTCTTGATCTAGAACTTGATTTGTCTTTCTTGATGTACCCTTCATGTTAGTGGACAACATCATCCTCATACAACACCACATTGTATTAGTACAATCATAAGTGTCATACCCCTAATCAATGAATGTCTTCTATCATTCACATGCATTCATACTTTTACTAGGGTGACAAGACAAGTCTAAAATTAATCAAGATTGTACTAACCTCAATAATATGAAGACAAACATATCATAAAATTAATCATGAACAGATTTCAAAACATACCTATATCTCCTCAAGTCATACCTATCAGGATTGCTTGTATACTTCTTATGTAAGGCCTTAGCCTCATCTCCCTCTGGAATTGGAATCTCTTCACCTATGTATGTGTCCAATTCATCCTCTTCTAGGATTAACCCAATCCACTTTGATTTGCTGAAACTGGATTTGGAAATGGATTAGGGTTTGTCAGAGAAACCCTAAAAATTCAAACTTTGAATTTCAAACTTCTGATTGGATGAAAAGATGCACCTTGCTAAGCTGATCAAGCTGGTATACTTCAATTTTGAAATATCCAAAATTTGACCCCTCAAAATTGCCTTTGAAACTTTCGGATCTTCTGGTCAAAATCCCAAACTAGGGTTTGATAATGCCCGGGGTTCTGCCCAGCCAAAAGGTTCGATATTGTGCTCTAAACTTTGATTTTTCTGAGGAGCATCCAACCATGGTCACAGATTCCAAAAATTTCAACTTTTGCAGAAACCCTAATTTTCCACCTTACCGATCAAAATCCTGAACTAGGGTTTGATGATGCCTGGGGTTCTGCCCAACCAAAAAATTCTATCTTGGTCTCTAAATTTCGATTTTGATGAGGAGCATCCAGCCATGGTCTCATATTTCAAAAATTCCAACTTTCTCCAAAACCCTAATTTCCCACAGTAGTGACAAACCAAAAATGAAGGTGCTCAGAATCCAATTCTGTTTGGACAAAAATATATGCCATATTGTTTCCGATGTATCTCTGAAATTTTGGATCCTCAGGGTTTGAAACTTTGACCTGTAGTAGACTGACCTGTCATATTTCCAACCCCACAGATCTGAGCTCAAATGGATTCTCTGAGAGAGAGATATGCCAAGTGTCACAACGTGACCTGTTTATGGGATGAAACAATATAGAGAACTTGTACGACGTGCCACATGTCACTATTTCAACTTCAGCCTATGAAACCCAGACCTGTGAAAGTAAAGTTCGTTCCCTAGCTGTCACTTTTTACGAAATTCCATTTGGAGCTTCCTAGCCCAAGATATGACCTTTTTTCCTAGGTCACCTGTTTAGGACTGCATTCTGGAAGAGGCAGAAACCCTAACTTGTACGGATCATATATCACAAAGTACAACGAATCTGAGGATGTCCTTTGGACACAAGGTACATGGACATTTAATATTCGACTTGTAGAAGTTTTAGATCCTGAACCTTCGCCAAAATGGATTTATAGCGAAAGTGCCACGATGATTGGTTTTTACTATACCAAGCCTTAGCTTCCAATTTGTCGCAAGTGCAACAAATGTCATAAATTCCATACCATGCCTTCCTTCAGGCTAGCTCTGATACCATGTTAGTTTTTCAACATTTAATTCAATCTGATCTAGGATATTAACTGAAAGAACAACATGTACATCATATCAAGCATAAGAGATAAGAGACAAGAGACAAGAGACAAGAGACACAAAACATTTCACCGGGGAAAACCAAGAAGGTGAAAAACCCCGCAACTACCTCAGAGATAGAATAAGCACCAATACAAAGATCACAAAGATGAATCCCCAAAAGATAAATGTCTGCAGCAGCTACTCCTCCTCTCCTTGTGCGCACTCCTCCTCTCTCTCACTAATGCGAAGTGAGTGAATGAGAGAATGTGTCAAATGAGAGAGTCACACTCTCTATTTATACTTTTACTTTCACTTGACCTTTACTCAACTAGGTCGGCCCCAACTTAACGACTTAACATAATGCTGACTGGGACGACCGCAATAGGGTGGTCTAATAACCCTTTAACCCACATGACTCATACAGGGCCGACCCCACCAAGGTGGTCTAATAACCCATAAAATATAAGTTACGACACTTACAATATAACTTGCGACACTTGCAAGTACAAATGACGACACTTCCAATCGGAGGAATAATACATCTCCGTTGGGGATACAATAAAGTACAAATGTAATACATACAATATACAAGTGAATATCTTCTGAAGTTACAAATACATAAACACTTTTAACAGTTATGCAATAAACTTGACATTTTGTATTTGCGCAGTATTTTTCTTGCATATTCAGTTTATCCCCCTAGACTCATGATTCTCTTCCTTCCTTCTGTTGCTTCTCCTTTGACTATGTTGATTCCAACTTTTGTACTGCGCAATTTTCATTTATCTTCCTGTGTTGTCGCATTGCTTCCAATTTTGATGTGGCTTGATCAAGTTAATGAGGAGTGGGAATTACTCCCAATTTATGTCTGAGATACTCAAAAGTATCCCTCGGAAGAGGCTTTGTGAATATATCTGCAAGCAATCTTTCCACGGTATTTCAAGCACAACAAATGGAATTCATTAATCTCAAGATCGACTTGGAGAAATGGGTATCGAATGTAAAAGAGGCTGATGTCAAAGAATGGTATGCACAAGTGTAGGTGAACAAGAGAATCGGAGAGGAAATTTCATCTCCGAGGAACCGAATTGAGCAGTTTGAGAAGCAATAAGGATACATTCTGACTTTTCTGAAGCAACTTCAGATGGTTCCCGACAATTGAGGTTTCGAGAAACAGTGTTTTCCTGACACTGAGTTGCGCTTATCATCGCATAAACCAAATAATTGACATAAGTAATTTCTCCGCTAATGTTGTTTTGACTGATTCTTCAAATGTTAAATTTTTAATTGAAGACGAGACTGCAAATTTTGTAGACCAATGATACTAATAGTCCTGCCAAGATGTATGTATTCATGTTGTTGTTTTGATTTTTGCAGAAGTGGCCCTTGTATATGTATGACACCAAACTTCTTTTAATACTGACAAGCTTGCCAATTAAGGTCCAATTTTTGAATGTATGTACCCTTTTGTGTAGTGTCACTGACCCTTAACTAAGGTTAAGGGTGATAATATTAAGATTGAGTTAAGTTCAAGCGCAACATATTGAGACAAAATATAGTTAACCAACACTTCAAATAATCAAACTCTTGATTCTAGAGTCGAATTATTTATTGAAGTTGTGATATTTAATTGATTACTAAATTAAGATAATTTTGACATTTAATTAAGTTAATTGCGACACTTTATTAAGTTAATTACCAAAGGTAATAATCATAACAAAACGTGATTAAGGCATATTGATCATCATCCTTAGTGAGAATAAGATCCTAAAACCCATTCATGCATTATAAATTGTATTAATGCCGAAGCCACAATTGCTAAATAGAGTGATCTTTAGCTGTAGCTAGAAGGAAACTTGAAAACATGGGTACATAATATTTTTATTTTATTAATGTCCATGAATGACCACAAGAGTAGGTCAATGGGACCCAAAAGTAGATGCTAAATTATAAAACAAACTAAATTACCGAATAAAAGAAATAGCCAAAGGCATATGCATATACAACATGATCAAGGTTTAATAATGTTCATGATAAGAGCAGGCCATCAATGTTTGTTTTCAGCAGGGAACTTTTTTTAATAAGTTCAGTTGCAGGTACTTGGTGATATGCCACGAAAACGTCTTGAATTTACATGGAAAGTTCCACCATTGGAGTCACTTGGCATTGCTCCAGGAATGACAGTTTTGGATGCTCTTAGATGAGTTCTTCATCTTCCACCTGTGTGTTCAAAGCGTTTCTTAACAACTAAGGTAGGAGGTCAAGTTGCTTGAGAGTTCATGTTTCATTTTTTTTTAACAATTTTGAAAAAGAATCCCAAGATTGTAAAAGAACATCTCTTGACTAGTTATTTTGACTTGCTTTGGTAGTTTTTTTTGCTATTGGACTTTCTACTCGAACGTAAAGCATATTTTTAAGAATGCATGGCCATTTGGCAGGTTGATCGTTGTGTCACAGATGTTGTTGCAGAGCAGCAGACAGTTAGTCCTTTGCAGCTTCCACTCGCAGATGTTGCTGTTATTGCTCAGGTTGGTTTGTATTATATTTGTTGTTATTGCTCAGATGTTGCTATTATTGCTTCTCACCTATTTGTATTTATATTTTCTTTCGAGCTTCTTTATTGCCTTAATCATCTTATGGTTTGAGAAGAGTTTCTATTGTCTTTAAACTAAAGTACACTTTCTTTTAATGTTAATATATGACAACAATATGTCTCATTCATGCAGACATATACTAGGTTAAGTGGTGGTGCATGTGCAATTGGAGAGCAACCAGTAAAGGTAGTAGATGGTCATGACTTTTGGATATGAGCAAAATCTCTCTGAGATGTCTTTTGAATGTACTTAAACAATTCCTGGTTTCAACAATATCAAAATAATCTCATAATTTTTAAATTTCTAGGGTTTATTGAATCCAAAGGCAATGGCTAGGCTAGTAGTGGGGGAGGCTCTGACAAATCTTGTTTGGGCTAAGGTGAGTATATCATGTCAAAATTTTGCTTTCTCAGGATGGGCTTTCCAATTTTCCGTTGGTCATTCTTGCAATCTTAGGTGAAAAGAGCCATTGTTAAACATAATGAAAGTATAAAGCATATGTTTTCCTTAATAATGATATTTGGTCTTATAAAGAAGCATATCATACATGATTTACAGGTTACTTCACTGAATGATGTCAAAGCTAGTGGGAATTGGATGTATGCTGCAAAGCTAGATGGCGAAGGTGCATCCATGTATGATGCAGCTAATGCTCTTCGGGATGCAATGATAGAACTTGGGATAGCAATAGACGGTGGAAAAGATAGTCTTTCAATGGCTGCACAAGCTGGAGGAGAGACTGTCAAAGCTCATGGCAATCTAGTAATCAATGCTTATGTGACCTGTCTGGATATTTCAAAGACTGTTACACCAGACTTGAAGGTGACATTTCAAAATGGATTTGGACAAGCAACTCTAAGATTGTTAAGTCTTCATAATTGTCATACTGACATAATCCACTGTTATGTAGTTAGGAGATGATGTACTTCTACTCCATATTGATTTGGCTAAAGGAAAGCACCGTTTAGGTGGTTCTGCCCTTGCTCATGTTTTTGACCAGGTAAATGCTAAAATATTTATTGTTGGATTGGTGTATTTTTATTAGCAAAGGTCGATACATTATGTAGAGAACAATATATTATGAATGGTTGGATGGACCATTTTGATTTCTTTCTTGGCATCACGTTTCATGATTAAATCATTCTTTATATTTACAATTTTGTCTTGCAGATTGGTGATGTTTGCCCAGACCTTGATGATGTTTCATATCTCAAGAGAGCCTTCAATGCAGTCCAGGTGAGGGCCTAACCAAATGGTAATTGGCAACCCATTAATAATTAACAACTGGGTAAATAATATGCTTATGTTATCTAGCCTTTTTTTATTAACTGAATAAATTCAATGATGCAAGAATGGTACTTAACTTATCCCACTATAAAATGGCCTTTGGGTCAATTTCAGAGTCAACCCTATCTCCCTATATGTGAAATTATTAATTTTGTGGAGGTTAAATTAGTGTCAACTTGTAATTTCTTAATGTATCCTATAGTTGCTCCAAGGAAGGATGTAAGAGGGCAGACTTTAGCTATACATAATTTGACTTGCACTTAATCGATTTGCTTGAATGCAATGCTACAAACATTCCTGATAAAATTTTATTGGTCTTATTTAACTTTAAGAAGCAACCATTAATTTATGTTTTCGTTCTGAATAAGTACATCATCAAAACATCAAGTCTAGTTGCCAATCTTTTTTATTTTCTGCAAGTAATTAGGGAAAGGTTTATATATTATTATTATAATACTGTTCCCTTGGATAAAATGGGCCAGATTGGAAATTCCCACAGTCCCTTCCCCTAAGTAAAGTCTTTAATTCATTTCATACTTCCCTAGTGAAGTGACACTTGACTAGTAAATAATATATGTTTTTCCCAGCTTCCCAACACAGAAAACAAATTCCCGGGTCCTACCATCACCTCTTCTAAAGAACTACATCCCACACTCTACTTGTTATTCCTAAACAATTTCTTGTATGTCTTGTCTCCATAGAGCAACAATGCCAATGATTATGCCATTTTCAGTTCCTGAACCTGGACATTTTAATTTCTGGGTTGCATGCATTCACATCACTAACCCTTCTTCATAACAATTTTGGTCAGGCTCCAGGCTTCCAGGCTATAAAATCTTGCAAGCATCTTGAGCATATATATCAATATGCTCAAGATATTCATGCCCAAGTGAATTGTATCCAGAAGTTTGCATGTTGCAAGCATATAAAATTATAAATACTCATGCCCATCATTTATTTATTTGAAATTTTTGTTGCATATGGATTGAACCTTCAACCATATTCTATTATTGTTTGCCTCTTTACTTGTGGCGGCATTAGCATATGACTTGTCCCTGTTCGAGTGACTCAGATATTTTAACATCAAAAATTTAAATATCAAATTTGATTAACCTCTCATTGATTGCATTTGATCCACGACATCAAAGAACTATATCCCACACTTTATTTGTTGTTTCTAAACAATTTCTTAGAGTCAACAGTGCCAATGATAATTCCATTTTCAGTTAAGCTTTTTCCTGGGCTTGGACATTTGTAATTTCTGGGTTGCATGCATTCGCATCACTAACCCATCTTCGTAACAATTTTGTTGAGGCTCCAGGCTTTAAAATCTTGCCAGCATCTTAAGCATATTTATCGAGCAAAGCCTTGTTTTCACGAAATTGTTGAACCACAGAGAGACTGATATGTTTCTCTTTTTACATGGAATTCTTTCCTAAGATGTAGCGTAGCCTCGAAAGAGGGTTTTCGACAAAACGACTTCCCCTATACTCCAGAATAGAGAGTCCTAGATAGAGTCCTCATTGTGACATCTTGCTTTTAAGGAGATTATATTTTCTATTTTCTATGAAATACTATTGACTTAACTCCATTTATTTTGTATTGCAGGATGGCAAGTCAGCCTGCCATGAATAGTAGCAGACCTGCTATTGTACAAATGAAAGGGTAGCCTGTTGTTCAAAAAAGTGGCTGTTGCTCATAAGACAATTCCTAGGATAATTTTTATTGCAACTGGTTTTGAAGAAGTGAAGTTGAAGATAATTGTATGTATTTTGGATCTCAGACAGGCAAACGTCTCTAATTGTTGAGAGATCAACAATTGATAGACAATTAAAACAAATTTATTGCAAGTTGGATCTTGTATTCTTTTCTGTCCGTGAAGGGCAACAGCTTGCTTTTGTTCCTGATAATTTGTACAACCATGGATTATTGTACTCGTGCGTAGTTTGTAAGATCATTCTTCTTTGAATTTTCATCATTGTCACAGTTGAATTGCTATATCTTATAATTCTTTTAGTACTTGAAGCATTATTCTTGAATATGTTTGACATTCATTTTGTTCCCATGCAAAATTTGTTTGAATATCATCATTGTCAAGCAATAACAACTTCTTAAAGGGTGCTAGCTCAATGGTAGAGCACCTGCCTAATTATAGGCAGGAGATTGGTGGTTCGATTCCTCCGTACCCTATCATAAATTAGTGACTAAGAAAACGACTAAATTCGCATATATACGACTATTAGTATCTAATTTCCAGTATCTTATAGCGCGACTAACGTTTAGTCATATTTAGATTAGTAATTAATATGTTATCATCTAGTAGTTTATTTAGTCATATATTTGGTCATTAATTGTGACAATCAATGACTAAATTAGTGAGTATCAATGACTAAATCAATGACTAAATCAGTGAGTATCAATGACTAAATCAATGACTTAATCAGTGACTATCAATGACTAATAAGTCAACCAATTAATGACTAGTGAAATACGACTAGAGATAAGATAGTGGAAATCGGATACTATTAGTCACCGACTCAAAAATAGTCGTTTATAGTCGAATTTTAGTCATTAATTTCTCATTTTGTACTAGTGTGAGTATTGTTGTTGTTGTTTTTTTTCTTTTTTCTTTCATAAACTAAGTTAATTTCTGGTGTTGTTATGTGTGTGTTGTTGGTGAGGATGAACAATAAGAAAATCACACATCAATACAAATTTGTAGGCTGTAAACTACAACCACACCACAACCAAAACAAAGCAAAAGGCACCAACTAC
The DNA here is from genome assembly GCA_027924585.1 of Larix kaempferi. Lineage (NCBI taxonomy): Eukaryota > Viridiplantae > Streptophyta > Pinopsida > Pinales > Pinaceae > Larix > Larix kaempferi. Next base: position 4,397,575 of record BSBM01000040.1, on the reverse strand, counting down.
AATCACAACCCACTAAATAAGCTCTCGTTGGTTGTCCCCTACAACCATTTTTTTACTAATTTATTTCAGATTGTATGGTTGCTTCCTTATAGCCATCAATCAATATTACATTCAGATTACATTATTCAAACTCAGATATGCAACTAGGAGCAGATCCATGCACAAAACATTTCCAATCTAACAATTGGTGCGCTCATCTTGGCACTGGGAAAACTGTTGGTCCAAAACGGACATATCTTGGTCATCCGTAAAGCTTTTTCAATGAAACGAAAGGAGATCCTTATTGGAAATTTTGTTTCGGATGCAGTGGAATAGATCTCATGACTCATAAATGAGCATAAATGGGTTAAAAAGAACCTATGGTTGTGCCCCTCTCATCACCGTGAGAGTTACATTCATAAACTATGAAGGAGGGGAGAAATAATAGAAAATAGAGGAGTTCCAATACGAAGTATCAAGAGCCATCCAAATTGCATATAAATCCTGTCACATCATCCATAAACAATTCCAGAATTCATTTAATCCTCCATGGCACATAAACATAATAAAATAACATAAATAAGTAAACAAATACTTATCTTTAATGACAAATAGTTGCAGCAGGACAACTTTCCTCCCAGCTATAGACACAATCAAGCCTTCCTCGCTTGAATAGGTCACCCCCGAGATAAGACCATGGATCCACATGTAGAGGCACACTTAGTCTAAAAAATCTTGGAACTACCTCTTTCGAGAACCACAATGCTTCCGACTACTACTTTTCTTTCTGTCTCCACTACCTATGGGATGTGACTCCTCTCACCAACCCATTTTCTGGATTCCTGTGCGAGAACCTAGACTAGTAGAGTGATATAAGGGAAGAAAAGGGAAACAAATAGACTAACTCTAAGTCTCAACACACTCTCAATACTATCAACATTCCCAATACAATGAGATAGCACAAGTCATGTGACCCAAAGCTCAAGATTAGCTTCAACAAGGAGATAGCACATGTATAAATAGCTTAAGGAGGGAAATTCGAACCCAAGGTGGCCAACTAGAATTGGTTTGAGTGTGGTTTGGATTCATCATGGAGACTTAACTCAAATTAGTGGCCTAGTTAGGAGATTCCGTTTCCCGGATTAGCACCATGAGGAGGAGTTACCAAAAACCAAGGAGTGGAGCCATGAAGAGCACAAGGAGGCACACTAATGCACAAGGGGGGTTACAAAACATGAAGTAGGGTGAATTAGGTGAGAGAGGGGACCCAATAGGGTCATAAATATCATAGAAGCACAAAAATAGGGATGAATGGAGGAGTGGGGCACACTTGTGGAGGTGTAGGCACAAATCAAGGAGGTGGAAGTTAAATTCTAGCTTGCAGCTCCTAGACTCTAGGGAGAGGGTTCATAAATGACAAAAACACATAAATAGGAGGCAATTTCTCCCAAATATGGCGCACTTGGAAAGAGGGTCCCACTAAGGTATGTATAAGGTGCAATAATAACTCCATAGTTCATAAAGATAAAAAATGGGTTCCGTTGTACAATGTTTGGGTGACCAACACTGCTAAAGCCACCAAGGCACAAAATGAACTAGGATGGAAAAATACCATCCAAACAAAATTTCTAGGGTGCTAGGGATGTCTCCCATTCCACCTTACTCTGTGAGATCCATGGCCTCCCATACTCTTTTAGTTGCCTTTGCTCAACTAGTTTTTTTATTTTAGTTGCCAAATTCCATAATCACATCATAAAACAAATGAGCATAAGTCCATAGTCACATAAAATACCATAAGTCTGGGGCTTAACAACCAGGGTATTACATCCCCCTCCCCCTTAAACAATGCATTGTCCTCGATGCATATTTATTACATACATGTTGTAAACATCAAAATTTCCAAATAGATGAGGGTATGCTTCCCTCATAGCATCTTCCAGCTCCCAAGTCGCATCCTCAGGGATGTAATGGGTCCATTGGACCTTTACCTGCCTGATTTCTTGATTCTGAAGCAACTTGACATTGCTGCCCAAAATGGAAACAAGTTGTACTGAAAAATACCCTTTCGGTTTCAGCTAGATCATAATCCATTTGATCATATGATTAGTACCATGTACATACATGTATATATATATCAATAACGAAAATAAAAGCACTCTAATTAACTGGATCACATTCCAATCAATTACATGGTTAGCTCATGTATATATTTTTTCAATAAAGACACATGAAACACATTATGTACTCTAATGCAAGTGGGTAGAGCTAGCTCATAAGCAACAAGTCTTATTTTAGCTAAGACCTCAAAAGGTCCACAGTATCTGATAGCTAACTTGGAGCAATTTCCCAAGTTCAAGGAACTCTTCTTGGGTCTAACTTTAAAAAACACACGATCTCCAACTTGAAACTGTTTGGCAGTCCTGTTCTGATCTGCATAGATTTTATGTCTGTTTGGAGCTGCCTTTAGATTATGCTTTATCTTAACCATCTGATCTTCCATATCCTTTAATAATTCTGGTCCAACAATGACTATGTTTGTTGGGTTATCCCAACTGATGGGGGTATTGCACTTCCTTCCATACATGGCCTCAAAAGGACTCATATTTAAAGAGGAATGATATCCATTATTATAAGCAAATTCCTCCAAGTGTAAATAATATTCCCACTTAGATGGCTGATCTATCACATACATCCTTAACATATCTTCAATCACTTGGTTAATTCTTTCTGTCTGTCCATATGTCTAAGGGTGGTATGTTGTACTCATGTTTAGACTTGTGCCAAACCCCTCAAACAATTCTTTCCAAAAGTTAGAAGTAAATTTCGAATCTCTGTCTGATACTATAGCCCTGGGAATACCATGTAATCTGGCTACTTCTTTCATATAAATATCTACAATGTTAGCTGGTTTGTGAGTTGTCTTTACTGGAATTGTTAGAATATGTAATGATGGATTATGTGATATATTGGTAAAATATCATTTAAATGCATAAAATAACTCTAATATTATAAAATAGAGTTATCCCACATGCATCATTGTAATTATATCCTTTGTAACCATTCTCTATATAAAGAGGTGGAAATTCATTTATCCCACATGTGTTATGGGATGTATTGTAATCCAAACCTCTTGGTATATAAGAGAGGTGAAGGAGACCCTTTTGGGTATTTCTTGATTGTAGTTCATCGCACATCACATGTTGTGTATGTCATTTGTACACACATGATTGGGTGATGGAGCTTGATGTGATGCATATGTGAGGATGCCATGTAATATTGGAGATCTATTTGCATAGTAATGGAAGATGCAACCCTTCCCGTGGACGTAGCCCATATTGGGTGAACCACGTATATCGCGAGAAGAACTTGCAACAATTAATTGATGAAATACACGATATATCAGATCACATAATATTTATATTGATCGTAGGCCACTTCGAGGGGGCAACCTCCTTTGAGCAAGCTCAATACAAAATAACTTCATGGTACCTTCATTGGTCTCAACACAAACTTATATACTAAGTCTAGGCACCAATACCATGGGTCAATACCATGTGCCAATACAAACCATGGGCCAATACAAACTATGGATCAACAATTACTATGGGACGACTTACAAAGCATATGCATTCAAAAACGATAATACAAACTATGGATCAACAAATACTACAGGACGACTTACAAAGCATATGCGTCCAACAATAATAATACAAAATATGGATCAACAAATACTACAGGACGACTTACAAAGCATATGTGTCCAACAATAATAATACAAAATATGGATCAACAAATACTACAGGATGACTTACAAAGCATATGCGTCCAACAACAATATACTAACAAAGTAAATAGAAGGGTTGACATGGGTTCCTAACATCCCCTCCCTCTTAGAAAAAGCTTTGTCCTCAAAGCTTGAGATGTGGAAATTGTTGCTGAATTTGAAGGAGTGGTTCCCATGTAGCATCTTCTGGTTGCATGCCATGCCACTGAATTAAGACCTCGGAGATAGAGCGAGAGCGAAGATGACGAGTGCGCTTATTGAGGATGGCCTTTAGCTCCAAAAGGATGGATCCTTCATTATCCAGTTCAGGTAAAATAGTTTGTCCTCTGATGTTGGTGCCAAGAACTTTCTTCAGACAAGAGACATGAAATACTGGATGAATGCGGAAAGAAGGAGGAAGTTCCAATTTATAAGCATCGAATCCAATCTTCTAAAGAATATTATATGGCCCATAGAACTTTGGAGCAAGCTTATGACGCCCTTTGAGTTTCAGGGAGGATTGCTTGTAAGGATGGAGACAAAGAAAAACCATATCACTTGCTTGAAAAGTGCGCTCATAACGGTGCTGATCGGCTTGTTGCTTCATGAGATTTCTTGCCATGTGAAGATTGTCCTGCAAAATGTGAAGAATCTGATCGTGGTTCCAAAGGACCGTGTCAACTGCCTGAATTGGTGAACTGCTGGGGGTGTATGGAAGAAGAACGGGTGGTGCCTAACCATAGACTGCTTCATATGGAGTCATTTTAGAGGTAGTGTGGTAAGAGGTATTGTACCACCATTCAGCTAGAGGACGGAGCCACTTTTCCCACTGATGTTGTTGTTCAAAGGTGAAGCAACGAAGAAAAGTTTCCAATCATTTATTGATAATTTCAGTTTGACCATCTGTTTGTGGGTGATAACCTGAACTCATCTTCAGTTTGGTGCCAGTTTGGCGAAATAATTCTTGCCAAAAATGACTGGTGAAAGTCGCATCATGATCTAAGACAATGGAATAAGGGATTCCATGAAGGCAAAAGATTTGGTCCAGAAAAATTTGAGCGATTGAGGAGGCTGTATAGGGATGGCCGAGAGCACAAAAATGATTATATTTGTAGAGGCGATCAACCACAACCAAAATCATTGTCTTCCTGCCAGATTTAAGGAGCCCTTCAATGAAATCCATAGAAATATCTGTCCAAATCCGTGTAGGTATGGGAAAGGGTTCGAGCAATCTCGGAGAGAGTGTCGTTTCACCCTTATTGCGCTGGCAGGTATCACATTCAGCCACCATCTGTTGAATTGTCCTTTTCATTCCCTGCCAAAAGAAGTTACGCTGTGCCCGCTCATACGTTTTGAGGAACCCAAAGTGCCCTGCCGATGGAGAAGCATGGAGTTCATAGAAGACATCCTGTTGATGATCTGTGCTTTGGGGAAGCACCAGATGACCCTTGTATCTTAGGGAAGCACCATCCCAAAAATAATGTGGTACAGCAGAAGGGTTGTTGGCCAAGCGTTGGATGATTTGAGATAATGAAGAGTCATTGACATAGCCCTGTTGAATAGATTGCAACCAATTTGGAACATGCATAGAAATAGCTGAAAGAGAACTGTGGTCATCAAATGTGCGAGAAATAGCATCCACCACAATATTGTCCTTACCCTTCTTGTAAGTGATCTCATAGTCATAACCCATAAGTTTGCTAACCCATTTTTGTTGTGCTGGGAAGGATACACGCTGTTCCAAGAAATATTTCAGACTCTGGTGATCAGTTTTGATGCAAAAATGATTCCCTAATAGGTAGGGTCGCCACTTCTGAACTGCATGCAAAATAACCATCATTTCCTTCTCATATGTAGAGGCAGCTAAATTCTTACTTGAAAGGGCTTTGCTGGTGAACGCAATGGGGTGTTCATCTTGAAGGAGAACAACACCAAGTCCATTTCCACAAGCATCACTCTCAATAGTGAAGGGCTTGGAAAAATCGAGCATAGCTAGAACAGATGTAGTACACATAGCTTGTTTCAGTTTGGAAAATGCACATTGAGTAGCAGGTGTCCATGTAAAAGCATCCTTTTTCCATAGAGCAGTTAATGGAGCTGCAATCTTCCCATAATCCTTGACAAAATTGCTAGTAACTAGTCAACCCCAAAAAACCATGAAGGCTCTTGAGTGTCTGAGGATGCGGCCAATTGTTCATGGCAGCGATTTTGGCAGGATCCACGCGAACCCCTTGTGCTGAAATAATGTGCCCGAGATACTCTACTTCCTTCTATCCAAAAACACATTTAGACTGTTTGGCGTGGAGATGATGGTCAGAGAAAAGTTGCATTACAAGATCCACATGTTGGAGATGTTTAGCCCATGTTTTTCTGTAGATGAGGATATCATCAAAGAAGACCATAATGAATTTCCACAAGTAGGGCCGGAAGGTTATATTCATCAAGTCCTGGAATGTGGAAGGAGCATTAGTGAGGCCAAAGGGCATGACCTAAAACTCATAGTGGCCATCATGTGTGCAGAAAGCTGTTTTAGGGATATCATCCTCATGAACCCGAATTTGATGATACCTAGAACGAAGATCCAACTTGGAGAAAAATTGAGCACCATGAAGCTCATCAACAACAGGAATTGGAAACTTATCCTTGATTGTGAGATGATTAAGTGCTCGGAAGTCAATGCAGAGGCGCCATGACCCATCTTTTTTGCGGACAAGAAGAATTGGTGAAGAAAAGGAACTAGTGCTTGGGCGAATAATACCTTGCTTCAGTAAGTCCCGAACGAGCATTTCAATCTTTGTTTTTTGGTGAAATGGGTAGCGATATGGCCTGATGTTGGGAGGAACGCTTCCAGGAAGGAGCGAAATACGATGGTCCTCTAGCCTTGAAGGTGGCAATCCCACTGGTTCAGCAAAGACACCTGTATATCGATCCATAATTTGTTGTAGATCCAAAGGAGTTGTGGAGACCGTTGAAGGTTGCATCTGAATGGAATGGAGCTGAGCGATGACACCATGTGAATTCTTCTTAAGGAGTTTTTCCATGCGATGTGAATTGATGATGCTGAGTGACCCAGGTTGTAATCCTGTCAATGTGTGTTTTTGTCCATTGGGTGAAAACTGCATCCAAAGTTCAGCAAAATCCCATAAGATGGGGCCAAGTGTGCGTAGCCATTGAGCACCCAAAACCACATCACATCCGCCTAAGGTCAAGGAAAACATGTCAGAGCGCAGGTTATAATCTCCCATAGAGATATGCACATTGCGACACTTCCGTTTGCAAGGTAAGGTGTCCCCATTGGAAACCATGACTTCAAAGTTGGAGTAAGGATGGATAAAACAATAAGCCTGTTTGGCGATCCGAGGGTCAATGAAGTTATGAGTGCTACTAAACTCAATGAGTATTGTAAGAGGAAGCTTCTTGAAGTAACCCCTGACCCGCATTGTTTGGGGGGTGGTGATACCGGCTAAAGCATGGAGAGATATCTCTGGGTGGTTGTCTTGAGACGGAGGGTCAATAGGCGGCTCCTGAATGTCGACTTGATCATCTATTGCATCCGGAGCTTCTTCACCAATTTCAGAGGCAGGCAGAGAATCCACATCCAAGAGATAGAGCTTTCGCTGAACACATCTATGTCCCCGAGTGAATTTCTCATCACAATGATAACAAAGCCCTTTTTCTCTGCTTGCTTGCATCTCTGTTTCAGATAAATGATTGATAGGAGTTGGACGAGGAGCTGGCGGGATGGGAGGTCGTTGAGAACCCATATTTTGGAAGGGAAAAAAAGTGGGTTTGGAGTGCTGTTGGGATGCAATTTTGTCTTTTGCCAACTTAACCAACCCCAGGGATTCCATCATTGTGTTGGGACAGAACATTTTGACCTTGGATTGCATCCTTTAGACCACTGATAAAACAACTCCGGTAGAAGTCATCAGGCAATCCTTCGGTGTGGTTGGCTAGTTTCTCAAATTCGGTTTGATACTCTCTCACAATGCCAATTTGGCGAAGTTTAGTGAGGGATCCTATGAAGTCATCAAAAGCACTAGGCCCAAATCGTTGGAAAATGAGGTTGCAAAAAGCTGGCCATTTTGGCTCTTCATGAGCCTTGATGTACCAACAGTACGATTGAAGAGCTTCCTGTTCCAAATGAAAGGATGCAAGTGGAACTTTGTTGACAACAAAAGTATTATGCAGACTAAAATACTATTTTGCACGATAGATCCATCCAGTCGGATCAGTACTATTGAAGCGAGAAAAATCAAGCTTCAGACCACGGAAATTGCTGGAAGAAGAGAACCCATTGTCTGATGAAGAATTAGACTGTCGTTTGTTGTTCATGGCTAAATGCTCAAGATGAAGACCGAGAAATTTTTCATCCAGATCCTGGAGTTTGGTTTGGATGGCTGCAAGTGCTTCCTGCATGGTTTTTGCTCACGCGTAGGTGACAACCATAACCATGAGTTTTTTATTTTTTGAGTGGATAGAAAAACAAAACAGAAACTGTTTCAGTAAAGAAAAATCTGGATTTGGGACAAAATATGATGGGTAATTTGGGTTTGACTAGGTTTTGGACACGTTCGAATGGACAGGGAAGCATAAAATGAGGAATGTGGATTTCAGTAGCGGGGTGAAAGAATGAGAAAATTTGGCAGAGAGACAAAGAAGCAAAAATAGGAAAGGAACTCTGTGGTAAAATTTGAAGGCGATTGGGTGAAAATCGAAGAAGTTATGGCAAACCCTAAAAATAGACAAATGTGAGATTTCTGGCTTTGGGAAGTGGAATTTGGGATAGGGTCCTCAAGAATGAAATATGCAGAATGGGATTACAGGGGTGTCAGGGAATTTTCAAGGGAAATAGAGTGAAAAAAGGGGAGATATGGCGAAAAAACAGAATTTTATACTTGGGAGATCTGGAGTGATTTTTTTTTTAAGTTCCAGAATGGATCTGCTACTGCGCGGAAGGGATCGAAAACAGATGGATCTGTAACGACGCAGAAGTGATCGGTAACAGATGGATCTGTAATGGCGCGAAAGTGATCGATAACAAATGGATCTATAATGGCGCGAAAGTGATCGACGACAGTTCTGGAAAGAGGAAATCTGTGATTTATCAGCTAAAAAAAGATATGGACCCCAGGTTTGCTCGGCTTCCTAACGGTTCAGGGGATTCACTCGGCCACCAATGCAGCCTGACGACTTGTGTATTGGGGTAGTACCCCTCACTCCACGGCTCAGGTAAAACTGATAACCGCTTTGCTACAAATGACAACTCTTGGTTTACCTCACGGGTGAGAACTAGTCAATTAGGTAGGGGTCGTTGCCCTTTTCGTTGGCAGGTCCTCTCAATGGGCGAGCTACTTCTGGATTCCTGTGGTACTCCTCACAATGAGTTTTTGGGATTATGCCCAAGAACTTCTCATAGTTAAGCAGATAGGGATTATTCCCAGATCCGAACCTGCAACAGATGTGAAATTTTTTTTTGGGCAAAAATTTCACCCAACGAGCCCAAGAAAGTGCTCTGATACCAGATGAGAAGAACCTGCAACAATTAATTGATGAAATACACGATATATCAGATCACATATTATTTTTATTGATTGTAGGCCACTTCGAGGGGGCAACCTCCTTTGAGCAAGCTCAATACAAAATAACTTCACGGTACCTTCATTGGTCTCAACACAAACTTATATACTAAGTCTAGGCGCCAATACCATGGGTCAATACCATAGGCCAATACAAACTATGGATCAACAATTACTACGGGACGACTTACAAAACATATGTGTCCAACAACAATAGTACAAACTATGGATCAACAAATACTACGTGATGACTTACAAAGCATATGCGTCCAACAACAATATACTAACAAAGTAAATAGAAGGGTTGACATGGGTTCCTAACATATCGGTGTTCTCTTGTTGTTCTCCTTTCTCCAATTTTATTTCATGCTTTATGTTGCTTGGTAGATAGAATGATAGACTAGTAATGCTTTCCATAGTTTATATTGTGTTATGATATTATTTCATATGTTCACAATATTCTAACATGGTATCAGAGCAGGTTGCTATGCTCTACCTTCTTCAGTAAAAATATTAATTGTTATTTTTAAGCAACATATGTTCATGATTTTACTTGGGCTCTTCATATTTTGTAGTTTTGTGACCTGATCTATAATACCTATGTGGTATTTTTTCAGATCTGGGCTTTATTCTACATATTTGATTTTTTTTCTTCTTTCAAACCCTAACCCTTGTGGAGAAGTGTTTAATGTAAAATTGGGTGGTGAATTTAATATCATTTTTTAACACTTTATGTGCATAATTTTAAGAAATAAATTGCATATCTAAGTTCCTCTCACAAAAATATTCAATTTTAAAAAAAAACATCGTCTCGTTTGGAGACCGGATGGTGGAGATATCGCTATTTTAAAATAAGTTATTTTCTAGTTTTTGGGTGATGGCCATACGAACTACAGAGCAAATATATTTTAATTGGGTGCCCATATTTCTACCTTGTTTTCATTGGTGGATGTAGAATGACTTCTCCAGTTCCGAAAATAGGCTATAATAAAAATTATGGGAAATATTGACCGAGCTATGGTCATTTTAAATTTTCCATTTTTTCTGCTTTCAGTTTTCTACTGTAGAGTGACAGATCCGTGTTGTAGCAGCTATTGGGCTTTGGTTTTGGTGAGGAAATTCATGTTTTTATTCATATTTTTTCTTTAAATTCTTGTCATGAGCTTCTTGATCTCTTTGCATTAGGGTTTCTGTTCTTATTCGTCATGCTTACAGAGGTTGTCTTATTCTTGTTTATGTCTCTAACCTTCTTTGTGTGGAAGATGTTTTGACATTTTTAGGGGCATGGATCTCTAGTATGGTAATGGTAACATCAAGAAATGAACCTATGCTTAGGACTTAGTTGCTTGAAGGCTATATTTTCCTATCTATAAGTGATATTATTGTTTTATTTGATCAATTTTTCTTGCCCAATATTCTAACATGGTCTCACTCTTCTAATAATGATAATGATGCTTTTATATGTGTTATCTTGTGATCATTATTTGCTTTATTTATATGTTATTACTGACCTTTGTGTAAAAGCAATTTCATTATTTTTATAAGCAATCTCTTTATGATCATTTAACGCTCTTGCTAATTAATTTCTTGAGTAAAGTCAATTTTTTGAATCTATGTGATATCATATTTTTGGCTGGTCATAAGTTCTTTAATTGGGGTATAGTTTCTTTTTCATGTATTGCAGAGACTGTATCTAGTTCATGTGTTGTTTGTCTCCAATATTCCTATATGGAAGCATTGACACGTGTTACTTGTCTCTAACATTCCTATATGGAAGCATTGACATTTCCAGGGCATTTTCATCTCTTGCATATTAACATGATGTTAACAAGGAATGAACCCATGATTATGGCCATTAGTGACTTGTCATTTTATAATTTATAAGTGATATCATGGGTTGACCATAATTTGCTATATGTTGATCATGTTAAACATTTTGATCTATTTTCATATATATCATGTCATGTTTATTTCGATAATCTTTTACTCAATATTTATATGGCTTTGAGCAATCTTATAATATTAAAATCTTTGTCATGAACACTTTGTTCTTGTTGCATTGAGATTTCTATTCTTATGATTGCAGAGGTTGTCTTGTTCCTACTTGTCTCTAACATTCCTATATGGAAGCATTGCCATGTGTTTCTTGTCTCTAACGTTCTTATATGGAAGCATTGACATTTTCAGGGCATTCATCTCTTGCATATTAACATGATGTTAACAAGAAATGAACCTATGCTTAACATTAGTTGCTTGATGACTATATTTTTTCATATATTTAAGTGATATCTTGGCTCATTATTCTATATTGGTATCTATTATGCTCACTCATGTTTATGCTCCTCTATTTATTATATCATGTCATGTATTTTTTTTTATAATCTTTTGCTCAAAATTTATATGTTCTTGCATAGAAGCGATAATATATAAACAATTCCTATTATTTATATGTTCTAGAGCAATGCCATTTTATCATCTCTTATGCTTTTTGGGCTTGTCATGTTTATGATATGCTTTACTCTTGGAAGTTCTTTTGTGCAGATTAGTTATTTATGTTGTGGGATAGCTTGCTTCTGTTATTCCTTCCTTGTTTAAGCATATGATGGTTGCGAATCTATGGTTTTTCAGCTTTGTTCCTCTTTTCAACTTATCCTTGACTGCAACAAAGATGGTTGATGTTAAGAAGGAATGTAATTTTGAATTTTATCATATTATATCACAATATTCCAGTAATTTTGTATGATGGACATCCATCTTCTACTGTTCATGCATCTTTCAGCTGGGTTGTGAAGACTGTCTGCTTGGCTCATATTTCGATGGATAGACCATTCGGGTCTTGTATTCACAATGTAATATTCAGTAAGAGCTCTTTGAAGACTGTTTCGATGTATGGATCCATGGTTCTTGTCTTCATCATGCGGTCTATTGCAGAGTTCTTTCAGCTATCAGTTGAGTTACATGTTGTGATGAGTTTGCAGCCACATGTTTTGTTGTATTTTCCATACGCTATTGTGTTGTGCAAACGTTCATCATAAAACTTGGTTCAGATGCAGTTTCATGAGAAGTGGATGTTGTCTTCATCAAGTCCATGAGGCAAAGTGTGTTTTTTATTCGTATCTTATGGAGCATTCTGGAAGTTGTCATTAAGGGGGATGTTGGTGTGTTTCCACCTTCTTTTCATTTGTATTATTTCTCCCATTCATCATTAAGGGGGAGTGTTAGAATATGCAATGATGACTTATGTGATATATTGGTAAAATATAATTTAAAGGCATTAAATAACTCTAATATTATAAAATAGAGTTATCCCACATGCATCATTGTAATTATATCCTTTGTAACCATTCTCTATATAAAGAGGTGGAAATTCATTTATCCCACATGTGTTATGGGATGTATTGTAATCCAAACCTCTTGGTATGTAAGAGAGGTGAAGGAGACCCTTTTGGGTATGTGTTGATTGTAGTTCATCACACATCACATGTTGTGTATGTCATTTGTACACACATGATTGTGACATGATTGGGTGATGGAGTTTGATGTGATGCATATGTGAGGATGCCATGTAATCTTGGAGATCTATTTGCATAATAATGGAAGATGCAACCCTTCCCGTGGACGTAGCCCATATTGGGTGAACCACGTATATCGATGTTCTTTTGTTGTTCTCTTTTCTCCAATTTTATTTCATGCTTTATGTTGCTTGGTAGATATAAGGATAGACTAGTAATGTTTTACATAGTATATTGTGTTATGATATTATTTCATATGTCCACTATATTCTAACATGAATGAAGTGTGTTGCCTTAGTCAACTTATCTACCACAACCATGATAGCATCATTTTACAATATCGTCTTAGGAAACTTGGTGATGAAATCCATTGTCACTACATCCCATGTCCATTCTGGTATTGGCAAGGGCTATAACAATCTTGTTGGATGCCGATGCTCAATTTTAACTTTTTGACATTCCATGCACCTAGCTATATATTCTGCAACATCATTCTTCATCCCTAGCCAATAGTATTGTTTCTTTACTGCTACTACTGTTTTCTGATAACATGAATGTCCAACATAAGGAACATCATGCATTTCCTTCATAACCAGCTTCCTTATATCTCCAACTTTGGGCACATAAACTTTATCTCTGTGCATGAGGATCCCATTTTCTTCCAGTTTATACTTATCAAATTTCTGTGGAATTTTTTTATTGTTGCAATCCTTTTTTTACCTGTTGATAAAGTTCATCTATAACATTGGCTTCAATGATCTTATCCTTTAAATCTGATGTACTAGTGCAGATAGTTGCTACATGCTTCACACATATCTTCCTACTAAGTGCATCAACTACTTTATTTTCCTTACCTTTGATATGCTTGATGTCAAAGTCATATTCACATAATAACTCCATCCATCTCCTTTGTCTTTCATTCAAATTAGTCTACTCAAACAAGTACTTTAACCCATCATGATCAGTTCTTGACTCAAACTTCTTACCCATTAGATAATGTCTCCACATCTTTAAAGCATGGATGATAGCTGCAAGCTCTAAGTCATGGGTGGCATAGTTCTTCTCATGTTCCTTCAACTTTCTAGACCCATAACTGATCACAAGTCCATCCTGCATCAATACCCCACTAATGCCTTGCTTACATGCATCTGTGCACACAACAAAGTTTCCTTCAGGATCTACAATATTTAGACCAGGTGCACTAGTAAGAATTTCCTTAAGTCTTTGAAAACTATCTTCACACTTAGGAGTCTAGTCAAACTTCATGCGCTTCTTCTGCAAAGATGTGATAGGATGAGCTAGCTTCGAGAATCCTTTGATGAACCTTCGGTAGTACCTAGCTAATCCCATGAAAGATCTTACTTCTGATACATTCTTAGGTGTTGGCCATTACATAATGGATCTTATCTTTTCAAGATCTATTGAAACACCTTCTTCAGATATGATATGTCCTAAGTAATGAATTATGCCCTGATAGAAAGAACACTTGCTTAACTTGGCATACAACTGATGTTCTCTAAGCACTTGCATTAGTAGTCTTAGATGTTATTCATGGTCTTCTTCTATCTTAGAATAGATAAGGATGCCATCTAAGAATACACTCACAAACTTATCTAAGTATTTTCTAAAAACCCGATTCGTTAAGATCATGAATACTACAGGTGCATTTGTTAACCTAAAAGGCACCATAGTGAACTCATAATGTCCATACTTTGTTCTAAATGTTGTCTTACTAATATATTCATCATTAATTCTAATATGGTGGTATCCTAATCTCAAATCTATCTTCGAAAACACTTTGGCTCCTCTCAACTAATCTAACAAGTCATCAATCCTTAGAAAGGGGTACTTGTTTTTAATTGTTGCTTTGTTCAACTGTCTATAACTATGCAAAGTCTTAGAGTTCCATCCTTCTTCTTCACAAATAGCACATGAGCTCCCTAAGGTGAGACATTGGGTCTTATGTAACCTTTATTTAGTAGCTCCTCCAACTGCATCTGTAATTCATTTAACTCTGGAGCACTCATTCTATAAGGTTCTTTAGATGAAGGTATTGTTCCTAGCACCAAGTCGATAGAAAATTCAATATCCCTCTTAGGAGGCTTTCCTGGCAGTTCTTGAAATACATCTGCAAACTCTTGTAGTATTGGAGAATATTGTAGTTCTGGATCTTTTCCTTCTTTTGACTCTTCCACATGAATTGCATATAGATGGCATCCCTTTCGAGAAATTTCTTCAATTGTAGATCTGTGACCTACCTCATGGATATGGGTCTAGGTATACCCTTGATTGTCACTTAGTTTCCTTCTTCATCCAAACAAGTATAAGTTTTATTATGACAATCCAGTATGGAATGGTGTGCATCCAACCAGTCCATGCTAATCAATACATCATATAACCCCAAGGGTGTGATGTTTAAATTTGCAAAGGTTTTAAATCCATCCATTTATAAAGGACACACTTTTACAAATTCTGTGATTTTCCTCTTGGCTCCTATAGCTAACCGTACTAGACTTGTTGTTTCAAGTTTACTTTTCTCCAAATGACATTTCCCAACTAGATTAGGTGCAATGTAATTATTTCTAGCTCCAGAATCAATCAAAATATCTATGGTTTTATTAGCAATCTTACTTGCTACCTCAATCATTTGGGATTGGTGGCCGGCTTGCCTCCCATCCAGGGCTGCATAGATCCTTTGAACACTTCCACCTACATCTCCAACAGTTGAATCCTCTTGAATGTTGTGAAGTTTATTTTTCTTATGTGGGCACTAATTGGAAAAGTGATTTTCCTTTCATATCCAACATTCTACAGGTGGTCTTTTCCCTGAAGGTTCTTCCCTTGACTGTCCTTGCTGATAAGGATTTTTGTTTCTCAATTTTGATGGCTGGAAACCTTTCTTTCTCTGCTCCTGTTTGTTGTTCTTCATATCCTTCCAATTCTTTTGATATGGGGCCTTGCTCTTATTCTATTTATATAAGTGTTTTGCCTTCCAGATGGCATCCTTAAGGTTCTTTGGTCCATCATATTGGATTTTGTCTCTATAAGATTCAGGAAGACCACTTAGGAACCTTTGAATATTTACCTTCTCATCTTTGATGAAGTCCGCATACTTCAAAAGTTCCAGAAACTTCTCATAGGCCTCCATAGTCATGCCCCCCAATTTGAGCTCAAATAACTCTTCCATCTTTTTGTCATAGTAATGCTCATAGAGGTATTCCTTCCAAAAGTACTTCTTAAATTTCTTCCAAGATATTATGTCTTCGTCGATGTCTTTTAGCTTAACTAAGTGATCCCACGAGATAGATGCCTTACCTTGCAGATGGTATATGTCTACTCTTGCTTCCATATTAAGTGTATACCGATGCAACTGGAAGAACTTCTCGAGTCCTAACAACCATGCTTCAATATATTCTCCTTGCTTTACTTCTCCATCAAAAGTTGGGGGTTTGATTCTTCTCAGCTCTCCTACTAGCTCATCCTGGGTAGATCTCCTCTTCTTGTATCTCACTAGGGATCTTTCAGGAATACTCTCTGTACTGTTTGATGAATACCCCTTCTTCCTGTCTAAGTGATGAGGTCTCTTTGAACATGATCTAGACCTTACATAGTCTCTTCTGTGCCTTTTGTCTATTGATCCTTGGATGGTCTTCAATGATTTTCGATCATTCATGATCTACTCCTGAATGTGAATTATCCTTTCATTATCCTCCCTACACTTCCTCACTAAATCCTCCAAACCGAATGGTTCACTCCTCCTCTTATGTTTACTTGTCCTTCTTCGATCAAACTCCTCTTCAAGACTATAAGGTCTCTGTCCTTCCTCAAAATCCATCTCCAATTTCTACCTTCCTACTGTTGAACTTGTACTTGTTGAATCTCTAGTCTTAACAGGTTTGAGTAAAATCTCAGTTTAGTTGCCACATTGCTTGCTTAATCATTCATTGGGAACTGCAATGTGTCCATTATCAACCATTTGTTAGAAAACTATACATTGGCATAATTTCATTATTATTCAAACTACTTCTTCTTCTATTTTTTCTAAGTTACAACCTGCCTAACTAGACAAGGGGAGCTAGAAATCCTTCAAGGAATTCTCCTTATCGGATGGACATCAAGTCCATAGCCATCTCAAGCTAACAGTTTAATTAACTAACTCACATGTGGAACTATATTAAGGTGCATGCATCCAAGTCATCTAATGCAAATGCAACTTTACAGAGTGACTTGCAACTTTGTAGAAGGCCCAACAACTGCAGTGTTGAAACTTTCAGCTCTGATACCACTTTGTAATGTCCTTGACCCTTAACTAAGGTAAAGGGTGCTAATATTAAGACTGATTTAAGTTCAAGCGCAAAATATTGAGACAAAATATAGTTAGCCAACACTTCAAATAATCAAACTCTTGATTCTATAGTCAAATTATTTATTGAAGTTGTGATATTTAATTAATTACTAAATTAAGATAATTTCGGCACTTAATTAAGTTAATTGCGACACTTAATTACGACACTTAATTACGACACTTAATTAAGTTAATTACCAAAGGTCATAATCACAACAAAACATGATAAGGGAATATTGATCATCATACTTAGTGAGAGTAAGGTCCCAAAACCCATTCATGCATTATAAATTGTATTAATGTCGAAACCACAATTGTTAAATAGTTCAGTATTGTTGCTTTTTTTCTTCGTAAACTAAGTTAATTTCTAGTGTTGTGTTGATGCCCCGAAGATCGCAGCATCAAGCAGAAAGGGATTCTCCCCTGTAAACTATCCCAATTAGATTGTCCACCGTTTGGTATGGGGAATCCATCCGGTTAGCGGTTTCGGCTACCGTTAGATTTGGATTTGTTTTCTTCTGCACCAGTTATGGCCCGATCCACCGTTCTTTTTGATTTTATAGTTAATATGATATGCAAGTGCCTAATCTAACTTAATCTAAATGCAGAACTTGAAGCAAACCTGTGTCTAAGACTGAAATAAATCTAATCTATCCCTGCAAGGAGCAAATTGTAAATATGAGCAATTTGCTGAAGGAAATATCTAAAGATCAACAGATAGCCATTAAATCACAAAGATACATCTACAGCAAGAGATTAAAGATATAAAAGATAGCTTTTAATCCATGTGAAAGCATTCTATTACTCATGTTAAGAGAAACATCAATGCACAAAAAATAAGTAAGTTCATTCAACACACATAAATAATTCTGAATAGCAAAGAAAGATCTCACTGCAAGATATGAACGCCACAAGAATAATCCAACAAACATCCAATATCCATTTCCAGGCAAAATGAATGTCTCCCTTAGGCTCTTCATTAGGCAAAATCGCTTCCACGGAGCTAATTACAAAATAGTTCGTACAAGCTGAGAAGCTTCTTTTCCCTACCAAAAAGTCCTTCTCTATTCCCTCTAACCTTTTATTTATAATCTTACAAAGCGCCTCTTGGGTTGACAAGTGTACCCTAATTCTAAAACCTCCTCTCTTCGGCTTTCATCGCATCATTACAAGGCCTATGAATACGTGGAAGGTTTTACAAATAAGACAAAACTAGATACCAGCTATCCTTTTAAAGAAATTACACAAAGGTGGAAATCCCACTTTTCCGCCTACTTAAAACAGAACAAAAATGATTTGTCTAATTTTTTGGGGCTTCTGCTTGTTGGCTCAAAGACATGCCTCCACCAACCGGCTCGCTTGAAATTACTAGGACATCTACACTTTGAATGTATGAAGTCCATTGGGTGATGTCCCTTGCGATGAGCTTGCTACGAGAAGATACTATTGCCTAGGATGCTATTTCCTGCTTTCGAAGGTCTGACTTGATCAACGCTCTTCCTTGCGTAGCCTCTTTTTCCATTGCTTCCAGGAAATAAATATGTATTGCAGGCTGGAAAATGAACCGCTGAAATTCATCCTGAGTCAAAAACTCTATCTTCTTGATACTAGCCAAGTCTTCGTCCAGCTCGTTTTGCAACTCGAACACTTGGTCTTCTTCTTTAGGGAAATCATAAATGGAGGCGGGGATAACTAGATGACACTTGCTAAGCGATTCCCTGAGTGCGAAATAGATGGAACAACACTTGTGGACTGTCCTTTTGATTTCCACACTTAGTTTGGTGCCGTAGTCTCTGGCGAATTCAAGAATCCCTATATCTATATCCAATTCATCTCCTGTAGGGGCACACAAGTGTGAAGGGAGCTGAGATTTTCCCTTTTTCCACTCAGATTGCCTCTTCAACTCCTCTACATGATTTGCAAACCTTTCTCGAGTCTTTAGGGATTTGGTTTCGATTGTTGTCATTTTCTTGATCATCTCTTTCATGCTCCAAATCTCTTCCGAGATCAGCATTAGCAACTGATGGATCTTAATCTGCATATCACATGCATGCTTGTGAAATGTGGACAAGTTTTGCTGGTCCTCCGCTGCCTCCTTGAGCTGTCTTGCTAGTTGTTCCTTTTCTTGAATCAGCCCTTCACATTCATGCTGGTGGAGCTGGATCAGTTGAGCCCTGCCTACTTCGAGTTCTTCTAGTTCTGCTATCCGAGCCTTCAGATTCTCCAGCTCACCTTCAGATAAAGCCACCTGCACTTCTAAGGAGTTCTTATCATTTTCAAGATGGAGAACTTCCGACTTAAGCACCAGATGCTCTCCTAACAATTGATTGTATTTCTCCTTCAACTTGTTTGCTTCCAATACCTCCCCCACTCTATCATCTCTGATCTTAAGGCATTGCTCTCTGTAATGCTTTATCTTTTCTTTCAAGAAATCAATGTTGGCTTTAGTTTCCTTAGTCGATGCTACGGTACATTGGGCTTGAAATGTAGGGTCGATATCGGTTCCTTGGACCAATGTCTTCTCTGTTACCCATAGTTCATACTCTTTCTCCTTGGTTTCCAAATTCATTGTTGTGCCTTCTATCTTCTGCACCCTCCTATCAATGATGGCCCTTTTCCTTGGACTAAAATATACATTATCCAAGTCTACTACTTTGCGCTGCTTCCTGGGGTTATATGGAGTTAGCGCTAAGCTTCCCGAATAGGCACCCTTTTCTTGCATTCCCCATGGGTGCATATCAATGGTGGATCAATCTCCATATCTGTCGGAGTAGATGGATCCGGGTCGAGAGACTTCTCAGTTTGCTCTTTATCTTTCTCTCCTGCTGACTCTCCTTGTTGAGTCTGCAATCCATCTACTTTGTCAGATTCTCCTTGCTGAGTCAACAACCCATCTGCTTCTTCAAACTCTCCTTGATGAGTCTGTAATCCATCAGCTTTCTCACCCAGGGGCCTTTGCTCCTCCTGAGTTTGCTGCCTGGAAGCTTGCTCCTGGGGTACCTGATCTTCTTGTTCCTTCTGGATCCCAGCGGTCTCTTCTAGATGCTCCAACTAGGAGGTTTGGTCCTACTGTTTCCTTGCATCCTCCTCTTGTTGAAGCTTGGCAGCTAGCTCACCTTGAATCTTTGCTTGCTCTTGGTCTTGCTACTGATTGAGAGCCTGCTCCTAGAGCACTCTGTCCGGCTCCAACTCCAATGGTTCCCCTGATTGTGAGGTGGAGGCCTCCCTTTCTCTTTAGATCAAACCGATAGGCCTGGGGCTTGGGTCTTTCACAACATTTGTATTGTAGCGCTTTCCTAACTCAGTTAGGTTGCGGGCGCTTCTGAAGAATTCTTCTTCTCGATCTGCTACATGAGCGTACTCAAAGGAAACCTTGAGGTCGAGGCAATGCCTGCTTACCACACTATTAGGGTCATGCCTTCTGAAAGGGACAGAGCCGAAGTGGAATATTTCTAAGCGTTGAGCGCAATTTTCCCCATCTCTTGCTCTTGGGAGGCTGTAGGCTCCTATGGTAAATGGCATGGGAGGGTACATGCCCTTCCTCCTTCCATTAAGAACCTGCTTATGGCACCAGTGCCGAAGAGTTGCCTCACGGCCTCCTTATGAATAACAAAGTCTGTAACATACCGAGGGAGCACAAATGGTTCATGAGTCCCTCCACTTATCCTGATATACGTGCCTTCTGCGTTATGATAATAGTCTCCAAATTGTTCAATGACAGGCATTGCATTCTTTGACATACAATCTGGCTCTTGCAAAAAAATGAGCTGGTACAACGGCATGATAAACCTTTCACAAATCATCTTGTAGTGGTTTGCATACTTACTCGCCCATGTGCACTGATAGGCTATGAAGAGAGATGTTTCATTCGGCTTCCACGAACAACCCAAGTCCAGGAATGAATGCTTTCTTAACAGGCAGTCAATTAGGTATGAAGACATGAAGAAAACTGCCTTCTTCTGGGTCAAACCTCCTTGGGCTGCTGCTAACTGTGAGGCCAAGCTATCTGAAATTATTTCAGCCCAATTGAAGATGGTGCCTTTTGTGGCTATGTGAAACATCACTGGCACCCATCCAATCTTAAAGATATTGCCATTAGGCATGCCGAAGAGCCTACTTAACATCAAGACGATGAGCCTGTAAGGGGTTTTTAGAATATTGCTCTCATATTCATTATTTTGCCTCCTCCTGATTTGCCTGCCATTTATAGTCATCTTATGGGTAGTTTCTAACAAGTCCATTTGATGCTTTTCCATCCATTCATCATCTAAAGAAGCCATGTGTGAAGGTAATCTGTAGGCAGCAGTGACATGATCAGGGGTGAAGGAAGCCAGGACCAATCCATTTTTATCAGTCATAAGCCTTGTGTCGGTCTAAATGTTAGGAATCAGCCATCCAACAACTTCAGAACAAGCGAAAAGCTCTGGCCGAGTTGTTGCCTTATGCAAAAAGGACCTTCTGATGTTGGCATATACCAGAGCGTCTTCTATAGGGGCCGTCAAATCATTTTGAGCCAAGATGAATCTGTATAGATCACCCCATTGAAATTCAGGGGCGACACTCCCAGGGGAAACACCAGTGGTAGCTTGTCTGTCAGTAAACATTGTGACGAGAGAAGTGTCCGAAAGAATCTCAACCTCTGAGTCTGAGGTCGCTTTCTGCGCTGCCTGGTTGACTTCCTATGCATGATAATCCTGTCAGTGAGCAAGGCAACATCACAAAACTTTTAGTTTGACCATTTCCAAGCATTAGCAACACTCTAAGACAAAGCCAAAAATATAACATTTTCATAAAATAGAGGCTGTCTAAGACGAGCATAATTATCTTCATTTCATATGTAAGCTTAATTCAACAATGCCCCTTCATGCTATAACAAAGACAACAAATCAGGACGAAGAGCAAGATCATTTTGGGTCCGCGCGATTCATTTTCGGCGTGCGGGCATCTTTAGGATTGTGAAACAAACACTTGCACAAGTTCTGATGGAGATTTCTGCGCTGGCGCCCAAATTAAGTTTTGCACCGCGCTTGGGATAATGCACGCACTGAGATTGGTGACCTAGCGCACACTGGGTATCAGCTGGAATTCATGTGCTAAGATTTAAACGCTCCACTCGCGCCGGCGCCTAAACTTATTTGGGCGCCGAGCAAAAAATATATTCCTGCGCTAAGACCTAAAATATTTTGCACGCCAGCGCTATAATTTCGTTTGTGCACCAAAGCTAAAATCACTCGCGCGCTAGCTTACACATTTTGCATGCGTTGCTTCCTATCCTTACTTTTGCGCTAGCGCTCAACATAATGCATGCAAAATTATCTATGTGTCAATGTTTAACAATTCATGCGTCGGTAGCTTAGAGTGGAAGCTATACTGAAAAGGGATAAGTTCCGCAGCCGCAGGCTTTATCGGCTAAGGATCGAGTCATGACTTCAAGCTTCTAAATGGGCTTAAATGATTGATTTAACACATCCCCATGGCAGCTTCGACTGAGCAATGGAAAATTTAGGCATTTACAGCATGAAACTTTAATTGCCAGGAGCGAGAAGGTTTGGGCCTTATGCACAGAGGATGGTTGGACACGAGTTTTGCAAATGAGGCATCGGAATGACGTGGCTTCTACGGGTCTGAGTGAAAACTATGAATCCACTAAAAATACTACTGGGACGACTTGAACTCATGACCGGGGCACTTCATACTTTTAGAAAAACGACTCTACTCAAGGAAAAATAAAACCCCCAAACTATTACGCAACCAAGAAAGCACATAAGACTTTCAACATGTGGTCGTGGGGAGCCGCAGGTTTTGCTTTATGAACGAAAACTCTGTGGGACAAGCTAGGAAAGCCGAAAATGCAATAGAGGTGAGAGACTTGTGTGCCTGTGAGATGGGGCTGTCTCTACCCTAGTCTGAAGGTGGTGGATTTGTATCCTCATAGGGAAAAGAACAACGGCTGTTCTACGTCCTTTCTAGCTTTCAGTTAAGTAAAACGGAGGGCGCTTGAGGTATTCAATTGTGCGTGAAAGATTCTTTTAACCTACTAATCCAAAAGCAGGATTGGGAAAGAGTCTACCTGTCAGTATGGCGGGCGCTCCGAGACCTCAACTATTTGCAGTGAACGACAACTTCAAACTTCGACGCGAATGGTGAGCGCTCCGAGTGCAAATGGCCAAACAAAAACCCAAACTGTCGTTGCATGCGTTAAATAGGGGAGAGTTAAATGCTCACGTATGTTTAAAGTTGGTGGGGTTATGAGCACGGTGCTCAAGGAATCAGTCATTAAGAGTGGCACATGGCTTTATTGAAAGCCTTACCAACTCTGCCGGTGCATAGGGATCGAGGAGATCTTTTCGCGCCGAGTATCGATTTCAGCTTTAGTGCCAAGCGGGGAGCGTAATGTTTCGCGCTATGTGGCAAGCGCACGTTCAAAGATAAGCTTTACGCTCAAGCGACAATCCCGGTGTTAGGATTGTGCTCAGAAAAAAAACGCGCCAGAAATGAGTTATCCTGAAAGACGAGCGTGGATTTGCAAGTGGGAAGGATAAGTGCATCTCTAGCGCTTGGGATTCGACTCTATCATCATAGTTGCGCTGGGGAGTGACGCACTGACTTTTAATCCTTCAAAGGAAGTGAAGCACAGCTCCAAGGCGGGGAAGTAATGATAATTCTTGCGCCGCGCTCGACCGAGGAAAATTATCTCCTGCACTAACAGTTCTTTTGGATTATTGCGCCAGATAACAGACTTGGGAATTTTCGAAAGGGCGGCTGAATTAGAGTCAAGGCCTATGCTTGACAGAGGACTTGTGGTTAAAGATGCGCCAAAGTCGCGGCGGGCTCAAATCTAAATCTCGCGCTAGAGCGGGGAAGTTAAGACCACAACCTACGCTAAAGGGAAAGGATGACTTTGCCTCAGAAAAAATGAGAAACTCTTTTGGAAGCAGGCGATGAAAATATGATTCGCTGGAGGTAAACCTGAAAGATGACCTAAAGAGCTTGCTACAAAAGTGTTAGAAGGAGGGGCCCCAAATAACTTCAAAATTTTTTGGGGAAGGGTGTTGCAGCAACAACATGTTGTTATGTGTGTGTTGTTGGTGAGGATGAACGGTAAGAAAATCACACATCAATACACATCCGTAGGCTATAACCTACAACCACACCACAACCAAAGCAAAGCAAAAGGCATCGATTGCAATCACAACCCACTAAATCATCTCCCGTTGGCTATCCCCTACAACCATTTTTGTTCACTAATATATTTCAGATTGTATGGCTGCCTCCCTCCAGACATCAATCAATATTAAATTCAGATTACATTATTTAAACTTAGATCTTCAAATAGGAACAGATCCATGCACAAAACATTTCCGATCTAACAATTGGTGCGCTCATCTTGGCACCGAGAAAACCGCTGGTCCAAAACGGACATATCTTGTTCATCCAGAAAGCTTTTTCGATGAAATGAAAGTCAATGCTTACTGGAAATTATGTTTAGATGCAATGGGACAGGTCTCATGACTCATAAATGAGCATAAATGGGTGAACCAGAACCTATGGTTGTGCCCCTCTCATCACTGTGAGAGTTACATTCATAAACTATGAAGGAGGGGAGAAGGAATAGAAAATAGAGGAGTTCCAATAAGAAGCATTAAGAGCCATTCAAACTGCATATAAATCCTGTCACATCATCCATAAACAATACCAAAATTCATTTCATCCTCTGTGGCACATAAACATAATAAAATAACATAAATAAGTATGTGAACAAATACTTATCTTTAATGAAAATTGGATGTAACAGGATAACTTTCCTCCCAGCCGTATATACAGTCAAGCCTTCCTCGCTTGAACAGGTCACCCCTGAGATAAGACCATGGATCCATAAATAGAGGCACACTTAGTCTATAAACTCTTGGAACTACCTATTATGAGAACCACAATGCTTCCCACTACTACTTTCTTGTCTGTCTCCACTACCTATGGGATGTGACTCCTCTCACCAACCCATTTCCTAGCTTCCTGTGCGAGAACCTGGACTAGTAGAGCGATATAACAAAAGCAAAGGGAAACAAATAGACTAACTCTAAGTCTCAGCACACTCCCAATACTATCAATATTCCCAATATGATGAGCTAGCACAAGTCATGTGATCCAAAGCTCAAGATTAGCTTCAACAAGGAGAGAGCACATGTATAAATAGCTTATTGAGGGCAATTCAGACCCAAGGTGGCCAACTAGAATTGGTTTGAGTGTGGTTGGGCTTCATCATGGATACTTAACTCAAATTAGTGGAGTGGTGGCCTAGTTAGGATATTCCCTTTCCTGGATTAGCACCATGAGGAGGAGTTACAAAAAACCAAGGAATGGAGCCATGCAGAGCACAAGGAAGCACAATAATCCATAAGGGGGGTTAAAAAACATGAAGTAGGGAACATTAGGTGAGATAGGGGATCCAATAGGGTCATAAATATCATAGAATCACAAAAATAGGGATGAATGGAGGAATATGGAACACTTGTGGAGGTGGAGGCACAAATCAAGGATGTGGAAGCTAAATTCTAGCTTGCAGCTCCTAGAATATAGGGATAGGGTTCATAAATGCCAAAAACACATAAATAGGAGGGAATTTATCCCAAGGATGGCACACTAGGAAAGACGGGCCCACTAAGGTATGTATAAGGTGCAATAATAACTCCATAGTTCATAAAAATAAAAAATGGGTTCCATTGTACAATGTTTGGGTGACCAAAAGTACTAAAGTCACCAAGGAACAAAATGAACTAGGATGGAAAACTACCATCCAAAAAAGAGTTCTAAGGTGCTAGGGATGTCCCCTATTCCCCCTCACTTCATGATATCCATGGTCTCCCATACTCTTTTGGTTGCCTTTGCTCAACCAATTGTTTATTTAATTAATAGCAACAACATTCAATGATAACAACAATGGCAATAACAACATTAAAATTAATAGTAATAATGCCAAAGTCCATAATTACATCATCAAACAAATGAGCATAATTCCATAGTCACATAAAAGACCATAAGTCCGGGGCTTAACAACCGGGGTATTACATTTTGTTTTTGCAACAACTGCTCCTTTAAATACAATACAAATAGCAATCTTCAAATGTTTTATGACTACAACTTTTCTTGTCATTATTGTTCTGCATATATTTGTCCTTGAATTCATGATTCTTAAGTAATATTTTGAACTCAAGGATCTTCACACATAATTATGGAAATTAGCAATACATGCAACAATTTCTTGCTGCTTGAGAACTATTGTTACTGACTTTGTCATTATGTGCCTATGGAATTTTTCTCACCCATTTTTGAGAGTGTGTATGCCTTTGTTGACATAGCACAATGCCACTTCTTTTCTTACTTATTTTTCTTATTGTAATATATGGAGTATTTCTTCATGACTGTCCTTTTGATCTATGACAATTTTGAGCTTTGTGTCCAAAGCCATCACAGACATAGCATGTTATGGTATGACAATACTTTGCAGTGTGTCCATAATAGTTGCACATTAATCATTTCACTGTATTATTGGACCTCCTTCTACCCTAACTTTCACATTCCAATGCTTTATGTCCATATTTATAGCAAGAAAAACAAGAACCATTAAAGAAATTTCCATACCTGGATTGAACCTACTTTGATGACATTCCTTCTAGGTTAACTTGACATGTTGTGCTGTCCTTTGAAGTCCCTTTTAACTTATTTCTTCTTTATTTGTGATTAGAGTGCATTTTTCCCTTGCCTTTCAACTGTCTTTTTGTAACCAATACCAGATTTGTCATTAGGTGACCTTTGGCTACTTATATTTGATCCAATATTGTTTAGTTGTAATTGAAATTGGATTTAGTATTTGTTATGTCTTGTTCTTTATTTATGTCAAAACTATCCATGTCACCTTTTGGATTGACACGGTTTGAATCAATTGCGACCTCATCCTTGGATCCTTTCATTGCAACAAAGTATTGTTTTTTATTCTTAAGAGGCTGAGTCTCTTTTTTGAGTTCTGCTAGTTCTTCTTTCAAGGGAGTAATCTTTGCATCCTTTACCTATAACCGACTCAAATTGTTTTTTTGAGTTTCTTCTAGATTCATAGTTACTCGATCCTTTTCTTCAAGGTGTAACAATTGTTCCTTTCTTTTCTTGCTTCTTCCACTTGAATTTTTAGACCAACAATATTCTTTTGAGTTTCTTCACGGTATTTATACCTTTCCCTTTCTAGTATATCTTCTAGCAATGCAATATTTTCTTTGAGATTCTTAACTTCATCTTGGGCATAAATTAGTTGTTTTTCAAAATCAACGTCATCTTCATTGTTTTTTAATTCTATGGGAGCTTTTCTTTCATCTTTAGAGAAATATTTTGGCCTATCCCAACTGTCATTTATTTCTTCTATTGGTGGCTCTTTATTTTCATCATATTCATCTTCTTGATTTGTGATTATGAGGAGAGATTCCTTTGCATAAAGATTTTGTAGCTTGTTCTAGAGCTCTCTACCTGACTTACATTGTCCCACTTTGTTCTTCTCAGAATCTGATAAGCAACTCAAAATTGCATTCATTGCCTCTGCATTGTATTTTTATAACTTCTTTGCAGTTGTACCTTTTGGTCGATTCTTTGGGGTTGTATAGCCTTTCTGAATTGACTGCCATATATCAAGTTCAAGTGAATACAAATAGGTGTCCATTCTTATACTCTAAAATAAATAATTTTTTCCATTGAACAAAGGGGCTCTGTTTGTTCTAAGACAAAATTCCTCACAAGCCATATCTGCACAATAATATGCCTTCCAGTGGTTAGACTGTTTCTAAAGGAACACATTTTGATACCAATTGATGAAGCCTAATTGATATTGAGAAGGGGGGGGTGAATCAATATCAACTGCAGATTCAATATTTATATAAATTTCACTTCATAGATCATACACCAACAACAAAGCAATTAACAATAGATAAATCACTGCTCGTAAAGTATTTATAAAGAAAATTTGTATATATAAAATATTTGATTACATAAATAGTTGGGTGACACCAATCTCCATTTATAGTGTGAGTACCAACTCACAGAATTTGCATACACCAATCTGACGGGGATAACGATCCCTTGTGCAATCACTAACTTGCTATTTGCAGGCACCAACCTATGAGGACACCAATCCTCTTATGAGCACCAACCCATAATCAACAAGCACCAACTTGCGTAGTTAGGCACCAACTTGTCTGATAGATGAGAACACCAATTCTCCTGAGCACCAACTCAAATCCGCAGGAACCAACCTATAGGATACTTCAGTCTCCTATCCTTACCCTTTCCAGCCTCCCTTAAATAGATATGACTGTAACTGTGTTCCTCTGTCACACTCTATTATGCACTTCTTGATTGGCACACTCTTTTCTTGGGTAAACACCTCAACACACCTTTTATCCGCACACGCTGCTTCTCAGATTCTGTTGTATTCCATTATGCACGAACTCTTTAGTGCTCCTTTTCTTTGTGCATACTACTTCTCAGATTCTACTATATATTTTTTTTTTGTAGTTGTTCCTTGCACTCTATTGTATTGCGCACTTAACCACGTACTCTGCTGCACTATGCACTCGACAACGTAATCTGCTATCCTTTTTATACTGTGTTCTCATCTCTATGCTTCTTCTGGGAATTTGAATTTGTTTATGATTCAGTTGTGTACCATCACACACTTCAACGAATCAACAAGCCGTTGATTTCCCTTCAAATCTAGAGTGCTTCACCCAACTCACTCTCACCAAAACACATCAATATTTTTTTCATTTGTATTCATTCTAGCATCAATACATATTTTCTTGATTCAATTGGTTTGACCACAAGTAGGGGCTTTTCTACGTCGACGACACCCCTTCTTCCTTTCTTCACGATCAAGTTAACCCAAACATTCAACCTGAACCGACCATGTATCTTACTCTTCTGTCAGCGTGTAATCAACATACTTTGATATATTTACTGACTGCGCGCTATTTGTGCGACATACACTTATTGGATAGATTTCCATGACTTGGTGGGACTTGTGTGCATATTCCCTTTGGAAATTTTTTCTTATATACTTAATTAAATTGGCTTCTAGACTTTATGCTTCTTATTTGACATCAATCACAATATCAAGTTCAATAGGTTGTTAAGTAATATCTTGCACAAGATGTTGGCCTCTTGTCGCACTATGACTTAAGACATAATGCATGTTAAGTAGTAATATTAATCAAATTGTGGTTGTCCTTTTCTTCATCAAATTTGCTTGTCCTTAAGATGGGTTTTGGTTAGATATTGATGACAAATCATGGTCTAGATCACAAAATATGTAGAAGAAATCTACCCCAGTGTTAGAGCCCTTTGTTGTTTACAAAAACAAGAAATAGTTACCCTCGCCTAATTAAGTCAATGTCGATGAATATGAGTGTTTCCCTAATCCCTCCGTCCTTTATGGGACATGTTGTGTGGGTGATAATAAATAATGAATAAGAAACAAGATAAACAAACATTTAAATACATCATGTTTGGCATGTTGGAATAGATTCTATAACTTAAAAATCTCATCTCATCTTGTCCTAGATTCATTGCGAGCACTGATATGTGAAAACATATAAGTCTCAACATACCATGACCTTATGCCAATGGGATGTCCATAAAGGTAAAGGCCCATTTACTTTAATTATTTATTGTTTACGAGATGAACATATGTGTTTACTCAACCAACCAATCCTCATTTGTGGGATGTGTTGTGTAAGTGCACATGTGTAATAATAAATGATCCCCTTCCTCCTTTGTAGAATGTGTTGGGTAAGTGCATGTGTATGATAATAAATAGTGAATAATAAACAATTGGATATGTCTTGTTTTGTATCTTGGAATAGTTTTTATGACTTTAAAACCTCCTCTACTCTCCTCTCTTGTGTTATCCCAAATTCGATATGACTCATTCACAACATTTAAGTCGTAACATACCATGGTTCTTTGTGAACGAGAGTGTCTGCAAATACACTAGCTCTCCGAGTAAATAATGGTTTTTTTGTTGCAAGATGAATATGTGTGCATAATAATATTGTATATTGTATTTGCTTGGTGTCCCCCTCCTCTTTAGTCAGATGTGTTTGTGGGGACACGTGTGTAAAAATAAACAAGATAAAATCAATCAAATACAATATAGTTATCCACTTGACAAGTACCCTCTAGAGTTCTCATTTTTTTTAAAGGTCGCAAATAGTGTTTGTTTTTACTCCCATTTCAAAAAGTGGTGATACTAGTAACACTTTTTTTTTCGAGTTAGTTTATTCACATGTTGAATCTTCTTAATTTTAAAATATATAAAAAAAATCAAATGTTTTCTTTTATTCTTTTTGTTTTTTAGAATGCCATGCATTTTAAATACAATACAAAATATTGTTTTTAAACACTACTTCAAAATGTATTGTACTTCAACCTATCATCTATAATTCTAACTAAATAACACTATTTTTATATATTTGGTGTTATATATATATGTGCTAATTATAATAAAAAATTATACATTTTAGAAAAAAAATTCCAGATAAAATGCCATATTAAATAAAACATTTTAATGGTATAAAGTGAGAGAGAACGCAATAACAATTTTACATATATTTATAGAGATAGGGGACAACCCTATCCAACTCCCTTTTTTGAAAATCTCATCTTCTCTTGTCCTACATTCATTGCGAGCAATGACATGTGAAAACATATAAGTTTCAACATACCATGACCTTATGCCAATGGGATGTCCATAAAGGTAAAGGCCCTTTTACTTTAATTTTTTATTGGTTACTTGATGAATATATGTGTTTACTCAGCCTCACCATCCTCATTTGTGGGATGTGTTGTGTAAGTGCAAGTGTGTAATAATAAATTATCCCCTTCCTCCTTTGTAGAATGTGTTGGGTGAGTGCATGTGTGTGATAATAAATAGTGAGTATTAAACAGTTGGATGTGTCATGTTTTGCATCTTGGAATAGTTTTTATGACTTTAAAACCTCCTTTCCTCTCTTGATCCCAAATTCGGTATGAGGCATTCACAATATTTAAGTCGTAACATATCGTGGTTCTTTGTGAACAAGAGTGTCTGCAAAGGCACTAGCCCTCCCAGTAAATAATGGTTTTTTGGTTGCAAGATGAATATGTGTGCATAATAATATTGTATATTGTATTTGGTTTGTGTCCCCCTCCTCTTTAGTCAGATGTGTTTGTGTGGACACATGTGTAATAATAAACAAGATAAAATCAATCAAATACAATACAGTTATCCACTTGACAAGTACCCTCTAGAGTTCTCATTTTTTTAGAGGTCACAATTAGTGTTTGTTTTTACTCCCATTTCAAAAAGTGGTGCTACCAGTAACCCCTTTTTTTCAAGTTAGTTTATTCACATTTTTAATCTTCTTAATTGTAAAATATAAAAAAAAAAATTCAAAATTTTTTTTGTTTTTATTTTTTAGAATACCATGCATTTTAAATACAATACAAAATATTGTTTTTATACACTACTTCAAAATATATTGTACTTCAACATATCATCTATAGTTGCAACTAAATAACAATACTTTTAGACACACACACACAAGCTAATTATAATAAAAAAATATACAATTTAGAATTTTTTCTAGATAAAATTTCATATCAAACAAAACATTTTCATGGTATAAAGTGAGAGAGAAAACAACAAATTTTACATATATTTATAGAGAGGGGGGATGACCCTATCTAAGTCCCCTTCTTGGCTTGAATAATTCCAATGATGATCCATTAATTAACACTACAAAAGTTACAATCATGACACAACTCATTACCCAATTCACTGAGTGAATTCGAAAGCCCACATGTATCAATAATAATCTCAAGTATGACCAATTAACCCTGCTATATTCTTTTGAAAGATCCATATTTATGACCATTTCAGGCTTCCTACCCTAATTGCCTCGTGGATTTGTCTCCCTGCAAGAAAATTGAATTGATCCTAAGAAATTGACCTGGATAGTGATTCATTCACCCTCCACACTACTAGCTTAAAAAAAATTGTAAATACAATTGAATAAATATATTGTTATGTACTCCTCAAAGTTAATGGCATTGTATATTTTTGGAATTAATGCCAAAAAAGTGTTATTAAAAGTAACCAATATTTTACCAGAATCTAGTACTCTTAACAATTCCTTTTATAGCATTTCATAGAATCCTATAAATAATTCCACATTCCATCCCATCAAGTACTGGACACTTGTCCTTCTGAAAGGTGTGCATCAACTCTTGAAGTTCACCTTTTATATCTCTTCCATCACAATTTTCTTATCTTCCTCTGATATAGAGTTTGAAAAGTAGGAGGCAATTCTAACAACCTCAGTTATTGTTACCATTTTGTCTTCCTTACGAATATTCTTAAAATGATTTAGTCTATATTCTAATAAGTCTTTAAAACTAATTTTTTTTTTACCTTCAGCTCCTTACATTCTCCATATGGTATTTATATTCCTCATATAGTTGGAAAATTGATGAATTTTGTTGTGTCACCATCCCCCTTGTCCAGCCATAACACTATGCTATTTAACCTCCAATTCCTCTCATTCTCTTCCATTGGATTCTTTTTCTTCCTTTCCAACTCACAAATGTCATTCTTACGTGTTTCACATGTGTATCCAACTAAATCATGTAGGTATAAATACTCTAGAATGCTCTCGATCTCTAATAATTATTTGTCATTTTGTAGTCTATTTTAATGTGCCTAACACTTTGTAACTTTCTTTACTTTATTGAGATTTTCTTCAAACAAAATGTTTGTTGATTCTATGCTCCCTTGAACAAATGGTGCCCAACGTTTCTTAGCTAAATTAACAGAGGATCCCTCTTCCAACCATTGCAGGTTGCATTTGAAAGGATGGGGTGGTTTAAATCCTCCATAGTTTGTCTGGGCCAACAGAATGGGAAAGTGGACAAATAGTTGATCCACCTAGGCTGCCTCTCACCATATTTATGCATTCTTTATGGAGAAATATAAATCTCTACCAATTATAACATTTTCCACATCTAACTAGTTGATATTAAAAATAATTCCCAATACGAGATCCTTTTTGAATAGGGTCCATAAATTTATTGTTGTGAGCTCCAAATCCAACATTTGAGAAGATAGATACATTCCTAATCCTGAATAAAATGCCCATGAGTTAGTGAATTTGAGAGAGTGGGTTTTCCAACCCAAAATTAAACCCCTCAACCCACCCTTAGAATGAGAAAATATGAAATCCCACGCAGCAAGTATTTTTTTGAGTTATATGCAAATGATGTCCCTTCCCCCATTGATTCTTGGAAAATCACTATGTCTAGTGTTTGGGGCTCTACAAGCCTCTTTACGGTCAGTATCTTTGAGGGGTGGACCATCCCTCGTTAATTAAGGGATAATACTATCATTGGATCACCTCAATTTGGTGTTTATTCCCTTTAAGAACCATGAAATGGACAATTATTTCCCTCATTGAATTTTTAGTTTTACTTTCTCTTAGGCCATAGAAAGGTAGAATCTTCTACCTCTTATACCCCCTCTTTCCCCCTACCCTCTATCAAGTCCAAACCCATTTCAATACCTCCTTTTGAGTCTAAAGAGTCACCCTTTCTAGGCCTAAGGTCATATTGGGGACTCACCCCCAATTTCAAACCTTCCTCTTCCATATTGTCCTTAAGGACCCTAACCTGATCATCATTGCTAGGAAATATTTGGTGCTCAACTTGAGGATATCATTCCCTGATCAAACATATATTTCATCTAGTCTCGAGTTAAAACCTTCTACAAAATCCCCCAAAGAACCTTGAAAACCTTCCCAATTGCAATCTAATATATCTTTTCCCCCTCCAATCAAAGAAACTGATGAATAGTTGTGTAAAGAAACCAAGTCATGTAAGGGCATACCTTTTTTAGATGAAGTGAACTCACCATCTTCCATCACATTCACCTTCATATACTCCCTCTCCTCTTCATTTTCATTGATCGATAGATAGTCCTTCATGTTTTCCCCTCCTTGTCATTAATTTGATGTCTCATTATGCCCCTCTCAATCTCCTCATACATTTTTTTCATGGGCGTGAGATTCTAAAATTGATTCTTGACAATGTCCTTCACCTCCCGTAGTGGTTGCGAAGGCTTGTCAACCCTAGCCCTTTTTTCTTCTTCTATTGACCCTCTCTTAATGGTAATGATTAATCTATGACTACATGACTATAGGCATGGAAATTAGCACATTTAAAAGGAATGCCATAATATTCAAGGACCTAAGTAAAATGCATATTTCCCCTTTGCAATATCACATCTTCTACCAATCCTTCTCGTATGTTTGCTAAAACCAAATTTTTTCCAATTGTCACAACTCCCAAGTTTGCAAAGGACATTTCTACTCCATAAAATACCCCCAACTCATTCCCAATTACTCAAAAACATGATATGACGATAATTATATTAGAAGACTAGACAATCACACCCATAAAGACATCACCTCTAATATGTTGGTCCATGCATCAAACAATAGCTCCCAAGGATTCAAAAACATAATGTCTTCTCCCTATATCTAGACCTCTTTAAAAAAAATTGAACATCCTCTTTTGTTTTGTAATGAACCCCATCCATCCATCCATGGGTTGAGGATCAGTTTTGGTGTATAACCTAACATGGGTTCCCACTCTTCCTTTGAACAAGTTTTTAGATTTTCCTCTCCCATCCTTCTCCCTAGGAATCAACCCGCTACCACCAAAGATGTTAGATACACCACCTCATGCATCCCAATATCATCGTGTAGAACAAGTTTTACTAGTGAACCTTAATTTTTATGCACCTCTTATGCCTTTTCATGTGACCCTATTAGGTCTCCAACATCTACCACCTCCTTATTCTTCTTTTCATCATTCATAATATTCTCTATACAACGTCTACACAAAATTCTCCTATCCTTTCCCCCATAGCTTCATAACCCTTTCTATCACACCTTTATACGAATCACTAAATCTCTGCGATCCAAGAGCTTCCACCATATTATTATTTCCCCTGATCAGATGGTGAAACACCTATGGGTTTGACCCCTCCTTGCATGTAGTTAAGGAATGTTTTTGCTCATCCATAATGGAAATAATATCATATGAAATCTATCTCACCAAAACTGTATTTGATTTGTTATGTACCAAATCCACCGACAAAGGCCCAATCAAATATTTTCCTTGTTTTATAGAGTTACATACATGTTCATCAAATTTGAGTTTGTGTGAAGCCTTCAACTTAGGAGTGTTCTTAACTCCCTTCTACCATCCCACTTGAATTTATGCCACATCACTAAGTTGTTTTGTGTACCCTTCCACCTTTGTTCATGGGTTGACACCACATTTAAATCCTTCATCCCACCTCCATAGTATTCCACATGGGTGATATTGTTGGAATATTATCCCCATCATTTTTCAGTTTTGTATGTCTGCATGCATTTTTGCATGCATCCAGTCATTTGCATGAAATTTCATGCATCCAGTCATCACCTTGATGGTCCTCCCAACACCTAGAGCTTGTTCCTAGCTCTCCAGAGCCTGTCTACAGCCCCCGATTGGCATCCCACCTACCTAATGCACCTTCCTTGAGTTTTATGCATGCCTAGTGCGCCTTTCTCACCTACCACAGCGAGTTTGGGCGCCTTTTCTCACCTACCACCAATTATCACTCAGTTAGGGTGCCTTTTCTCACCTACTGGGAGTTATCACTCAGTTAGTGCATGGAATGAGTAGTTCTTTCATTGATTTCTCATCCTAACTACCTGTAGCTCCTAGTTAGCTAGTTTTGGAGTGCCACTTGTCCCTATGACAACCTCATGCACCTCCCTTGGAGTCTCCCTTCCCCGATTTATGCCTAGATGGTTCTATTAGACTCAGTTAAACACACTTGACTGACTATTACCATATATGACTGATACTACTGACTGGATGATGTCTCCATTGTTTTCCAAGCCACAATTTGAGTTCAGAGATTCGAATGCCCTACTTGGCTAATCCGAATCCTATATCATGCTCCTTGCAGTACATTGTAACACATTCACTACATTCTTATTCATTGTATGATATTGATATTTTGTCTATTATTTTTTGCTTATGAGTGATTATTGAGTGTCTCCTTCTCTTCTTCTTTGCAACATACTTGAGAGTTTGATTGTGAGTTGCTACAGTTGCTATATCTCTTGCAGATTATCACAAATATCTTGTTGGTGTTGTTAGCATATCCCCAAATGTCATGTCCATCAGATAGAATAGGTGAGAAGTCAACCTCATATATATCCATCCTACCCAAAACCATAAACCCTAGTCCTATCCAAAAGTACCTTAGTCATTACCTTTGTGCCTCGTTAACCCACTATATGTGTTATTATTTTCATCCTTTCTTTATATCTCTAGTTCTTGAATCTTAAAACCTCGCATAAATTGGTTTAGATGAATAGAGCAAGGTAAATTCAAATAATTGGAGAAAATACAAACTAATATCCTTGGAGTTCCCTTTAAATATTCCAGGTATTCAAGATTTAAATGGCTTGTATGTAGATGAAGATTCCAGGAAAATTGCAAGGCAAGAAAATTGAAAATAATATTTAATATTCAAAGGAAGTTTCTCAAAGCTTCATGTCAATGTATTGAGAATGGAAATTGTGTGAATTCGTTTATTGTATTTAGAATGTAAATGTAATCTTCATAAGTTATTCATACTTTTTAAGAAGCCAAATGGTTATGTTCTCATGAATCCTAAAGTTCATAAGGTTACATACAATTTTATCATTTTTAACAGGCCTATTGAATTTTGACTTTGGATGCCTTAATCCTAGTAGTGTTTTATTTTTAAAAGGCTCATTGCATGATTTTCTGACATGATTATATATCTTATCTAGACTGTAGGTAATAGGTTTTCTTAGGAAAGGTGATCTGTGTAGCATCATATATTGCCACGTAGACTGGAGTAGAAGAAGCTAAAGAAATTGGAGGAGAAAATACTTGAGAATCCATAGAATAAGGGATGAACTCTTTTAGGGTTGGCACTTGATCCATATCTTTAGGGCTAAGACCTGGAAGGCTTGAATGCTGAGAGAGGAGAGAAAACATATAGATCTATGAAATTCATATAAGGAACATTGATAGAAACACATAAAGGAAATACACCATGAAAATACGAG
The DNA here is from genome assembly GCA_027924585.1 of Larix kaempferi. Taxonomy (NCBI): domain Eukaryota; kingdom Viridiplantae; phylum Streptophyta; class Pinopsida; order Pinales; family Pinaceae; genus Larix; species Larix kaempferi. Next base: position 4,360,169 of record BSBM01000040.1, on the reverse strand, counting down.
AGAGAGTTAGAGAAGAAGGATTCCATTAAGATGAACCATTACATGCAATGAGGCTAGTTTTGGGACCTCTCCTTCTTGATTTGAACTCTCTCCCTACTATATTTTTTATAAGGTGTCTTGTTGAAAATGTCGACTTTGAATAACTAACTCCATTAATTACTTGTCCATCACGCTCCCCTTTTACATTGAATAAAAATATGGCTTTATGAATTTCACTTCTGAACTTCCATTGGTATATGGAACTTGTTCTATGGTGTCCTGTGGAGTGAGAAAATTCCCACCGAATCTGAATATGTGCTCGACCGCACTGATCAACTATATGTAGAGCTTCATTTGATGATATCTCTCAAACTAGGAAGCCAAATGAAAAACCACAAAATACCAATTTTAGTTGACAAAAATACCTTTCCAATGATATATGGTAAATACTCTAAAACAATTCATGCAAGTTGCAACATCTGTTTGAAGTTTGCAGAGATGTGTCGGTGAATGAGCATGGTCGCCACATCTCTTCTCAGAGATATATCTACGGCCATTCTAGTTGCTTTTATTTTACAATATATTATGTTTCATTCATTTAATAGAATCTGAGTTTACTGTATCCCTGTGTTCCTTGCAATATACCTGTGTTGTGTTGATATATATGCTATTTCATTTCGTAAGTTCGGATGTGAAAGTCATAAATCCATATTTTATTAAATGTAAAAGGGGATCATGTTGGACATGTATTTAACAGAGTTAGTTGTTCAAAGTTGACATTGTCAACAAGACAACTTATAAAAAAGGTAGCAGGGAGAGAGTTAAAATTGGGAAGGAGAGGTCCCAAAACTGGTCTCATTGCATGTAATGGTTCACCTTAATGGAATCCTTCTTCTCCAACTCTCTCTTGTATTTTCATGGTGTATTTATTTTATGTGTTTTTGTAAATGTTCCTTATATGAATTCCATAGATATATATGTTTTCTCTCCTCTCTCGACATTCAATCCTTTCGGGTCTCAGTCCTCAAGATTCAGATCAACACTAAACATATAATGACTAGATTCTATATAGAGGGTGTAATTTGGTGTATTTTTTGATAGTTATCTAATTACTTTCTTTATCATTTGATCTTTTATGGCTATTTATCCTTCTTGATGATTATCCTTCAACAAGCAACAATTGTACACATGGTACATTCAGATCTCTTTAACTCCAATGAGAACAATAAATTAATGAGATAAGAAGGCACATAGACAAAATTTCCATTTAAACAAAAAATGCATTGTTTACGGAAAACAACCACTGTATTACTAAAAACTGAGTTTTTTAATACGTGTATCTGGTTCAATGTTCTCAAATTTTGTTATTACTTTTGTGGTTTATTATTCTAACATGTTATTACTAGCTAATTAAGCTAGTTCAAGCCATTATATTCTTAAAGTCTTTAATTTTAAGTTTGAAAAGTATGAACTTGAGTTAGTAATTTAGTTATGATGACTTGCAAGTCTCCCTAGGTCAGGGAAAGGTACTCAATATCCATTAATTAAGGATTAATACTGCTTATGCCATTTGGCCACATGAGCTATGCTAAGATTGCATGTGGCTGGCAAGGTTCCTTTACGAATAAAAGCTAAGGAGGCGATGAATGTTCCTTTGTTCATAATTATGTGCATATCATTGAAAGCTTGTCTCTTAACAAAAGACATGTGAATATATATGGGGAGATAATCGAGATAGGTGACATGGTAATTTTTTTTTCAAGGTGATCATTCAATCATGTTTTTACTAACTTAGATGATAGGTTTAATACCTTAGTTCCTAACTTGTTATATGGATGTTTTTCATTCATGCAGTCTCTATCGAGACTTTAGTTGGAAAGCTTAGATTCTTTGGAATGTGTATTGATTGATAATTTTGAAAGGGACATTACGAGGAAAAAAATGTTTGAAGTGTGAAATTCTAAGTCACAATAGATCTAAAGAGCTGAGGATACCTCACAAAGAAAGAATGAGCAGGAAAATGAAGAAGAGTGAAAACTATAGTAAAAAAGAGCAGAAGAATAATAATGCAACAAAATTCAGATAGGAGTAGAATAATGTCACATGTTCCAATTATCAATATAATAAACAATGATGTTACAATGGGGAGAATTCGAATCATGCAGGAGAATTTGAACCTCAGTTGGTCTAGCATAGGGATTATCACCACTAGAGTGCTCCAGAAGACTCAAAGTCAACTGAACTGAACCTAAACTCAACTAACTGAAGTTAAAATGAGTTAACTGACTAAGGAGGGTGCAATAGTGAGTCTGTCATGTATGCCATTCAGAAAAGGGAACATGAGGCCACAATCAGTGGCATCCAGATCTCTAACTTCCCACAAGAGTCAGATAACTCAGGTGGATTGCACTGGAACACTCAGTGGGTTCCTATATAATAGGGAAATGACTGAAGTGGTCCTAAAATGATGAATTTAGGGCTCAAAAGGTGGTAGATGGATCTTGGATGACATTTTCACACCAGTAGGGGGAAAATGACATCATCAACAACTAGGAAAAATAAATAATGCTAGGTAGGACAAGGGTGGAGTATTGAAATATCCTAACACCCTCCCTTAATCCATACTTTTCATCCCGGGCCCTGGTTACTAAGACCAAAGGTCACCCATACAATCAAATAAATGATAAAAAATAAAGAACTGTCCATGGACCAAGGAAATAGGGAAAAACCTCATGGGAAAAATACCCCCCCTCAGAAAGAACAACAATAGGGAACTCAAAGAACCTTCATGCTAAGTAGAGAAGGAAAAAAGTTTCCTCAGTGAAAGCCTTTGCAAAAATATTGGTGAGCTGCTCCACTGTAGGATAGCAATGCAGGTGCTAGATCTAGATCTGCTCCCCTGATGTGCCTCCCACTGTGTAGAAGTTGTATTTTCCAAAATAATTCTTTCAGGAACCCTTCTTTCTACTGGAGCGAATGGCTCATTGTGGTCCAAATCATGAACCCCTGAGTACCTTTGATCAGACAACCAGGATTGTTTCTTGGTTGTATATCCCCCATGGAAAGTCTCTCCAAGAGATTGTGGATCAAACCCCACCATCATGCAATACCTCTATGAGAGAAGTGGATCTGTATGACATAGTGCAAGTTTTGCATGATATTGAGATATGGTGGTTCTATGGTCAGATGGATCCTCAACTGTGTTCCCAGCAGCTACAAGGACTTTGTGAGCCCATATTGGCCTTGGCCATGGATTGGGAGCATGTGTTGGACCTGGATCTGAATATGAATCTCCTTGAACTTTATTCTCAACATCAAGATATTGATCCTCATCTTCATTAGAAGAGGTATCACTTTGATCTTCATTAGAAGAGGTATCACTGTGATCTTCATCATATTCCGATGGGGTAGGTAGAGAGTATGGCAAAAAATGTGAGAATTCATATGCCTTGGAGGCATGGTTTGCAAACACTTTCGCTATAATATTCCCAGTGGAGATCTCTGCAATCTCAACTATGTCAGGACCAAAGACCACTTTCTTTGGTGAACCTGTGTGAGTCATATAATATACAAACAACAAATTTGCTGACAAAGAAGGCACAAATAGAACATTCTTGAACTTTCCATGCTTCATATGTATTGTTCCCTTCCCTTCAACAGAGATCTAAGAGTGGTCTCCCATGTGAATAATTGGACCATATTTGAGATATAGAGAAGAAACTGATTCTATGGAGGAAACCATGTGGTTGGAGGCTCTTGAATCTACAAGGAGAGATTGTGATTTTGAAAATCCAGCCTTCAGTGCATGGAAACTCTCATGACCATCAGACTCACTTCCAGAATCAGTCTCTCTTGCACCTTTTGGGAGGGAAATGTTGTGTTGTTCAAGAAGCTTGGTCATCTGATCTATCTTCTTTTGCATGTAAGATATCTCTGGGTGGTTTCCTTTCTTGCAATAGGAACACTTGGATTTCTCAAATCCCTTCTGTTTGTCCTTATTAGAGCTAGAGGCTCCTTCAGATGGACTTGAGTTGGCATTCTGCTTGGGTTCAAATTGCCTCTTATCCTTTCCTTTATGCTTCCCCTTCCCATTCGTACTTTTTGGTTCTCCAACCAGAAGAGATTGATATTTGGAGGCCTTCAAGGCACCCATCTGGATCAACTTATCTTGTTCTTGGATGAGATATTCAATGAAAACATCTAGGGAGTGAATCTTCCAACCAGGGATTGACATTCACCCGGAATGGAAGGTAGAGACAAAGATAGAGAATTCAGGACCTAGCTTGATCATAATGGATAACCCATCTGCTCATCCTTCTTCTCAATGCCACACTGCTTGCATTGCATAACCAAAGATTTGAATTTTTAAAAGAACTGGTGAATGGCCTCAAAACTGTTACGTTGTAGAGCAATCAACTCATTTTCCAGAATATGGCCTCTTAGCTCATCTTGTTTGCCGAATGAGGGTCTTTAACTTCAACCATAACTCTCTTGGAGTCTTCAATCCTTTGATGTCGAAGAATAGATATATGGAAATATGAATACACATGAAACCAAATGCTTCATCCAATCTATTGAGATACTTGGTTTTCTCCATAGTTGATGTTGGTTTGGGATCCTTCCCCATTGTCACTCTATATAGTGATTTGTTTCGCAATACCATCTGCATATCAACCCTCTAATCAAGATAATTAAAGGGTGTCAGGATCCTGGGAGAGATAGGATAGTTCTCGAATTGTCCATTACAATTGCTTGAGAAAATACAAGGTGAAACTGTTGCTATTGCAGAAAACACTGTTGCAACTACATAAAACTGTTGTAACTGCTGCAACTGTAGAAAACTGTTGTAACTGTTGCCACACTCAAAAAATTTGAATAAACTGCAAAAAAATCTAAATAAGGAGGTATACTACTACTGAGCACTACTTTAGGACAATAGGCACTTTTATCCGGATCCTTCACACCTGGCTAGTCCTCATTGGATTTCTCCAATGAATTCAATGCAATGGCACCGGGATTTGCTGTGGAAATACAGAGGCTTCTGCTGCACTACTGAAAGAAGCTACTCAACCTATTTGCTCAAATGGATCTGATACCATGTGAAATTCTAAGTCAAAACAAATCTAAAGAGCCGAGGATACCTCACAAAGAAAGAATGAGCAGAAAAATGAAGAAGAGTGAAAATTGTAGTAAAAAAGAGCAGAAGAATAATAATGCAGCAGAACTCAGATAGGAGCAGAATAATGTCACATGTTCCAATTATCAGTATAATAAACAATGATGTTACAATGGAGAGAATTCGAATCATGCAGGAGAATTCAAAACTCAGTTGGTCTAACATAGGGATTATCACCACTGGAGTTCTCTAGAAGACTCAAAGTCAACTGAAATGAACCTAAACTCAGCTAACTGAAGTTACAGTCAGTTAACTGACTAAGGAGGGCGCAATAGTGAGTCTATCATGCATGCCAGTCAGAAAAGGGTGCATGAGGCCACAATCAATGACATCCGTAGCTCTAACCCCTCACAGGAGTCAGATAACTCAGGTGGACTGCACTGGAACACTCAGTAGGTTCCTATATAATAGGGATCTGGCTGAAGTGGTCCTAAGATGATGCATGCAGGGCTCAGAAGGTGGTAGATGGATCCTGGATGCCATCTGCACACCGGTAGGGGGAAAATGACATCACCAATAACTAGGAAAAATAAATAATGCTAGTTAAGACAAGGATGGAGTATGGAAATATCCTAACATGAAGCTTGCTCATAGATGACCATTTTGCTTTGCATCTTCTTTGCCACATAAGTGACTAGAAGCAAAATTCGCATTTTGTTTTCGTTTTTAGGTTTTTCTTTCAATTAATAATTGATATTACCAAAGAAATCTAAAATTCCATAGAGAAGGTTTAATGTCGTAGATGGAAAATGCATCTAGCATTGCACATAGTTAAGCAACCAAAACACATCACATTATTCTTGTCAGATAAGGAATATGATATTTTTAGACTCTTTTGGCACATTGGATTTGTAAATCCCTTGTTGTATGTTATTAATAATCATGAGAACATGTACAATGAGAAGTTGTGATTCTTTATTTAGGATTTTTCAAGTTACAAAGAATTTCATTGAATAGTTTTCCATTAAAGCTTAGACACCACCTCTTTCATAATTCACGATATATTATTATTTTTTAAGGAGAAATGGAAATCGTGTGTACACATATAAATCTTGATGTTTCGAGATGAATAGTGCAACCCATCTTCAGGAGGAGATGGGTTGCACTATTCAAATCGAAACATCAAGAATTATATCTATAAATAGGGTTTCCATTACTCCTTAAAAATGTCTACCTATGAAAACGAAAACACAAATGAAATACTCTTCTTTTGTTAACATAGAGAGGCATAGTTTCAATGCCTCTAATTTCTTTTCTTGTCATGTTGATACTTCAAAACAACACGCGTTAACATGTGAGACTGGGCCTTGGAATTGAAATAAAACAACATATAGGGCATGGAATTATGGGAGAGGGGCACCCCTAGCTATAATATGATGTCACGAGGCCAATAGAATAGATGGTTTGTCAATCTAGGTCCCATTTATCATTTTATGGCAAGTTGCAACTCACTTCTTGAAGCCATTCATGGACATTTGAAGAATTTATGCTAGGGGCATAACGACTAATCTGAGCAATAGAATTGAGTGTTGTAACCTACTGAAATTTTGTTTGGTAAAGCCTAACATGGGTACAATTTCCTACACTATGTTGGCAGAGTTTTCAATAATTGATGTTGTTTTATTCAATGATTTTTTGAATTAGGGTTTTTCTTAGTAGAATACAATGCACTTTTTTATTTACACGTGAAAAATCATAGAAGAGGGGCACCCCTAGCTATAATATGATGTTACGATTCCAACATAATTGATAGTTCATTGATCCAACTCACAATTATAATTTTATAACAAGTTAGAACCCACATCCTAAAGCCATTTAGGGACACTTGGTGAATTTCTATCAAGGGCATAAAAACCAATCCGAGTAACATAATTGAGTGCCATAACCTTCTTAAATTTTGTTGGGGTAAGGACGACTTGAGAATGATGTTCATATGCTCCATTGGTATAATTTTCCAAAATCAACTATTCAATTAAAAAATTTCATTACATATTACTAAGCAAAACCCTAGTTTCAAAAATCATTAAATAGAACAACATTTGGGCCATGGAATCACGAGAGAGGGGTTCCCCTAGCTGTAATATAAAATCACAAGTCCAATAAAATAAATTATTCATTGATATAATTCCTAATTATTATTTTATGGTGAGTTACAACCTTTTGTATTGTATCAACAAGTCCTTGAACCTAGGGTTAAAGTTATCACGCAAAGTTCAAAGATCATATAGCCTTATATCTTATCATTGTATATAGTTTACACACAATAGGGAATGCATAGTATTTGCATATAGTTTACATACTATAGGAATAGTATGGTATTTGCATATAGTTATGTTTTCACAAAAGCACCCTTTTTACAATATATGTATTGTCACAAAAGCTTGTGTAAAGGCTAAAGGCTATTTCAGCACTAATGTATAGTGATTATTTAAATAGTACTCTAAACACTATAAATCTATCACACAAGTAAGTGCATGAAATTGATATAATTCACGACCTTAGACTAAATTGATATAATTCACGACCTTAGACTTAGTCAAGTAATTATTTCATACTATTCTTTAGGTTATGCATATAATGTATAGGAACATAAGAAATTCATAGGATTACAATAATAGCATTAGAGTTCAGAATAGAATCTATTTTTCCATAGCTCCTTGTTTACATGTTGATATTGCTAAGGTAGGATTGTAACCTCCTAATATCGAAGTTAACATTTCAATACTTTCAATTTTATACAAATACTCAAGTTTATGAATAGCGTAAAGTATGAATGAAGATCAAACTGGAAGATCTCACCCGGAAAATACTCCAAGGTTAACTCTAAAGACATTGAAGACTAACTGAAGTGATTTAGGAGTTCTTCTTTCAACACTTTAAAACATTATTACTCTTACCTGCGATCTGCGAAAAAGAGGTACAATGCTTTAGCAAAATAGCTAAGTAAGCCTCAGGGTACCCATATGACCCCCTTCACCATCAAAAAGAAGAACAAATAGTTAGCATAGTTAAACAATAGAAAGTAATTAGATAAATCATCGATATCAACTCATAAGTAAACTAGGTTGCACAACTGAGGTAAGAAACATCCAATAGCATCGTAATGTAGACGTAATTATTTTCCTTACGCATCGTAAAACAAAAATGCATGCATGATCATGATAACATTTAATTCCAGCATGTCTTTAATTGAATAAACTAGCATTTTATATATTTTCGCACAGCTAGTATAATAATAAATGTCATGTAGAAATTTTTTTAAATTTTGTGAATTTTTGGGATGTTACATGTGGTATCAGAGTGCAGTTCAAACTCTAGGCCTGAAATAGGCTCACGTGCGCAAAACAAAAAATGAAAACAGAAAACTTAGTTACTGACTTTTATTTAATTTTGTTTCTGTATAGAACATTTTGACGTTTAATTTGCAGGTATGGATATACCAGAGGAATCAGTAGAGGACAGATCTCCTCATAATGAGCGTAATAATACTGAACATGAAAATATTAATGAAGAAATCTACGTAGAACTTAATGATCAATCATCTGAATTGTTGCGTACTGTTAAGGACTTAAAAACTGAAATAAGAAGTGTTAAGCAAGAAAATGAAAGAATCTTAAGAGCACAAGAGGAATTAAATCAGATTCTGCTGGAAAAGTACCATCAAGATGAAAAATATAAGAGAACAGAAGTAAAAACTGAATATGGAACAATGTCCTACAAACACATAGATTATAAAACTGAAAGTAACTCTTCTTCTTCTGAATCGGATGATAGAACGTATCGCAGAAAATATAATTCTGATGAGGACAACAGTGACGGTGACTGTGGTCCTAAGAAGAGACGTAAAAATTATGAACAAATTTCAGGAGTTTTCAAAAGATAAAACCTCCAACTTTTAATGGCGAAAATGAAAAGGGAGAGGCAGCTGAAGCATGGCTATCCGGAATGAAGAAGTATTTTCAGATTTATAACTACTCATTGCAATTAAAAGCTAAGATGGCCATATACAATCTGACCAGAAGGGTAGACATTTGGTGGCAAGATGTTAAAAGAGTTAAAAATCTTAAGGATAAAGACATGAAATGGAGTATATTTAAGAACATGTTTAAGAAAAAGTTTTTATCCAAATAGTACTACGGATATAAGTCAAAAGAATTTTATGATTTAAAAATGGGTTCAATGACCATGAAGGAGTTATGCAGCAAATTTCTCAGCTTTTTAAGGTATGTACCTTACCTAGCTAAAGAAAAACCTAAGATATAAAGGTTTCTAAGCTGTTTACCTTTCCACATAAAGGACAGAATTGAGTACGAAAACCTTTTAACTCTCGAAGAAGCCATGAGGAAGGGTAATTTCTGTTTTGAACAGAACAAGAGAAAAGAAGGTGTATTGAGTTGGAGAAGTAATAAGTCTAATAATTTTGAGCATAAAAAGAAAAGTTTTAATCAGAATTCTGGAAGTTTTAAGAAAATTTTTAATAACAAAATTTTTCCAAGTAATAATAATTACAGGGGTAATGCACCACAAAATTTTACTGCTGCAAGGAATGTGCCTAATAATAATAACAACACCATAAATGCTGAACAGAGGGCACCTTTGAAGTGTTATGACTACGGTGGACCCCATACTAGAGCTCAATGCCCACGCAACAGAAGGACAATCAACAACAGTCACACCATACAAGCGGAGCCGACAGTTGGTGATGTAGCAAGAGAAATGCCTAGGATAAATGCAACGCTGAAAAATCGTGAAGTAGACCATCAAACGTCTATGGTCTAAATCGAAGGTATGATACAAAACAAATCTATTTCCATTCTAATAGATTCAGGTGCAAGTTTGAGTTACATTTCACCTGATTTAGTGACATTGCAAGTTAAAGGTAGAAAAATTTGATAATTCATGGTTAGTTCAGCTAGCAACAGGCACTAAAAGAAAGGTTACATAATTTGTCAAAAGTTGTGATGTACTTATGAGTCAGCTGAAAATGTAAGTTAATTTGAATGTTTTTCCATTAGGGTCATATGATTTGTTAATTGGCATGGACTGGCTTGAACAACATAGAGTAGTACTTAACTGTTATGAAAAGTATTTTACTTGTTTAAATAATGAAGGTAATACTGAAACAGTAAAAGGAATTCCTAGGAAAACATCTGTAAGACAAATTTTTGCTTTACAAGTAAAGAGAGATGCAAGAAAGGGCTGTAAAATGTTTGCTGTGAATGTTATTAATTGCGAATGTTCATCTAAAGAAGATAAGATAAAACTGGAAGACATACCTATCCTTAGGGAGTTTTATGATGTATTCCCGGAAGAAATTCCAGGACTACCTCCAAAAAGGGAACTTGATTTCACCACTGAGTTAGTACCGGGTGTGGTACCAAACTCCAAGGCTCCCTACAGAATGAATATTCTGGAGTTAAATGAACTAAAATCTCAGTTGAAAGAATTAATAGATAAAAACTACATAAGGCCTAGTTTGTCTCCTTGGGGAGCACTAGTTATCTTTGTTAAAAATAAGGACGGTACCATGCGACTATGCATAGATTACCGTCAACTTAATAAAATGACAATTAAAAATTGATATCCCTTGCCCCGCATTGCTGATCTATTCGATCATGTACGCGGAGCAGAGATATTCACTAAAATTGATTTAAGGTCTGGATATCATCAAGTTAGAATAAAGGATTAAGACATCTTCAAAACTACTTTCAGAACTCGTTATGGGCACTACGAGTTCGTAGTTATGCCTTTTGGGCTAACTAACGCAATGACAGTGTTCATGTGCTTAATGAATAATGTTCTGCATAAGTTCTTAGATAAGTTTGTAATCGTGTTCATTGATGATATTCTAATCTATTCAAAAATTAAAGAAGAGCACGACGAACATTTAAGAATAATTCTGCAAGTGTTAAGAGAACATCAGCTTTATGCTAAGTTCAGTAAATGTGACTTTTATAAAAATAAAATACAATACTTAGGTCACATAATCTCTAAAGACGAAATTTCTGTTGACCCAGATAAAATAAGAGCAATTAACGAATGGCCTGTCCCTAAAGACGTAACTGACGTACGATCATTTATGGGAATAACAGGTTACTACAGAAAGTTTAATGAAGGATTCTCTAGAATTGCGAATCCCATAACTTCTTTGCAGAAGAAAGGGAAGAAATTCGTCTGGAATAAAAAATGTGAAGAAAGTTTTAAGAAGCTAAAAGAGTTATTAACAACAACACATATATTAAAAATTGCTGATCGTAATAAGGACTTCGTTGTATGAACTGATGAATGTAACAATGGACTTGGAGGGGTCTTAACTCAAGAAGGTCATGCTATTGCTTTTGAGTCTAGAAAGTTAAAAATCCACGAAAAGAACTACGCAACTTATGATCTAGAGCTGGCAGTAGTAATACACGCACTAAAAATGTGGCGCCATCACTTGATCGGAAGAAAGTATACTTTAATGATAGATAATAAGGGTTTAAAATACTTGTTGGATCAAACAAATCTTAACGCAAGGGAAGCTAGATGGCTAGATTTCCTTAGCGAGTATGATTTTGAGATCCAACACATTAAGGGTAAAGAAAACAAAGTTGCTGATGCCTTGACCAGAAATGCTAAATTAAGTTTTGTGGCAGCAATCAACACATTTAAGACAGATCTGGAAAATTAGATCGAAGAAGGAATTAAGCAAGATGAAAATTATCAAAAATTGCATGATAAGGTTGGTGCAAATTTATCTAAAAATTTAATAACAGAATACAACATTAATGAAAATGGCTTAATGACATATAAAAAAAGAATTTATGTACCTAATGTGTCAAAGGTTAAACTACTGATTTTGGATGAAGTTCATAAAAGTCCTTATTCAGGACATCCTCGTTATCAGAAAATGATAACTATTTTAAGGAAGGACTATTTTTGGCCCAACATGAAGAATGAAGTGGCTGAGTACATAGCTAGGTGTTTTGAATTTCAAACCATTAAAGCTGAACATCAACACCTAGCTGGCCTATTGTAGCCATTGCCAATTCCGGAATGGAAATGAGAAATTATAAGTATTGATTTTATTACAGGTTTACCTAAGAATCAGAGACATAATGACTCAATAATGGTGGTTGTGGATAAACTAAGTAAATCTGCTCATTTTATTCCTGTTAAGACTACATTCAAATCTGCTAACATTGCAGACGTGTTTATGAAGCAAATCTTTGGCTTACACGGAATTCCAAAGGTAATTATTTCTGATCGAGACTCCAAGTTTACTGGAAATTTCTGGGCAACATTGTTTAAAGGTTTAAATACTAAATTAAATTTTAGTACTTCTTTCCATCCACAAACCGACGGACAGACTGAAAGGGTTAATCAGATTTTAGAAGTCATGTTAAGAATGTATGTTAAAGATCAACCAACTAAGTGGGAAGTCTATTTGCATTTAGTCGAATTTGCATACAATAATCATTATCAAGCATCTGCTAGACTTAGTCCATTTGAGATTTTATATGGAAGAAAATGCTGTACTCCTATTTCTTGGGATAACCCTATTGACAGATTAATGTTAGGACCATATTTGTTAAAAGAGATGGAGCTAACCATGAAACAGGTACAAGGAAACTTAAAAGTTGCACAAGATACACAAAAAAGTTATGCAGATCTGAAACGCAATGAAAAAGAATTTCAGGTTGGAGATCATGTCTTTGTAAAGGTAAAACCCAAGAAAAGTTTTTTTTAAGCTTGGTGTAGCTAGGGCTTTCACCCTAGCTTGTGCAAATGAGCACCTACTAAGGAGAAGTGACTCCTTAGTAGCAGTTCAGAAAAATACAGTAAATAAAAGACAGTACAGTAAAACAGTAAACTACTCTAAGCATGTGCATAAACAGAAAAGACAAGATAATAAAAATGGTTTTTGTATTGATTATACCTCCAATGTGAAGGTTGGTGAAGCCTTTGCAACAGTCCAAGAGGGTTTCTTCCAAGCTCCAGTTTTGTTCCTTTCTCTTTTTTCAAAGGGATTTGGAAATGGGCCAAAGGGGCACTCAAATGTGAAAGTAGCTCAAGGGTGAGCTAGGGTTTCGGGAGTGATTTTGGCAGAGTAAGGATATGGTTGACTGTGGATATGAAATGAGGGTACTCCATCACCTATTTATAGGTTTTTTAGTGGTGGAGTGCTGGCCCATGGTTTTGGGCACCATATGGTTTAGGTCAGCTGTATAGGGTTTTTGCTTCCTTTTTCCCTCTTTTTCCTCTTTTGTATTTTTTATTCCTTTTTTAGAGGGTTTTTGCTATTTTGGATTATTTTGGGGGAAAAATGGGTTTTTTGGCATTTTGGAGGCGCTTTTAATGTTTTTTTAGCCTTTTGGAGGCTAATATGGTAGGAAATATGGACAAATGAGTCATGTAATGGGGTAGATGAGGTAGTGAGCACTTTTTGGGTGTTAATAGATTGCCCCCTGATGTGTGAGGACAGGAGCTCATCGTATGGCCGATAGACATCATAAGTCTTTTATGGTTTTCCTGGGATGTGGAGAAGAGAAGAAACAAACTAGAGCCCGGAACAACGGTCCCGAACAAATTGCAAAGACTGAAAGTACATGACCTCAATAATGAATGAGGAATAATCTGAACATATGGACGAGGCGAGCATTCCCATGCTCGTATCAAGATATAGGACAACAATAACAATGGGGTCCAAAACATGGGGACCTGAAATATACATGGCCTCAAATAATGAATGAGGAAGAATCTAAATATATGGACGAGGCGGGCATACCCATGCTCGTATCAAGATACATAAAAAATAACTATGAGGCCCTAAAAGGGGGACCTGTAAGATACATAGAGAACCACTGTGTACATCATAAGGGTCTAGAGGGGACACAAATCTGGGACATACTGCTGGGATGACCATGTCTGAGCTGAAGAACTGATACACTGGAATAGCTACAGTGCTGCTGAGTGTGGTACTAGAGGAACTGATGAGCTGCTGGATCATAGTGACCGGGAGTCATACCCTTAATGGTACACTGAACTGGAATTGAACTGGGTATTCAAGGAAGCATATAACTAGATGGCTTCCAAATACAATCACCAACGCAACCCGGACATCCACGGGAACATATAACTGGGCGTTCCGAAGTGACTCATCAATGTGCTAGAGTGGGGGGAAATTCGGGGTCTTCGACCAATAACTAAAGGGATATAAACCCTGCACGATTCTCAATGATGTGATCAAGGTGTTGAAGTCGAGCATGTGAGAAACAACCACTCGGAGAGGCAATGATGACTCCTCTCAAAATGGTCCGTAGGCAGTCACCACAGATGGTGATAGGTCCAAGGCGCAGGGACCTCTAGGTCTATCCTCTGGAATAGAGGGGCTGTCGTCGACAGAGGGAGACCTGCAACTAGCAAGGCAATGATGTTTCCTTGATAGGAGCGCGAGGTGGAGAACTGAAGTGTGAGAGTACTGATGGTAGGACTGTCATATTGTAGGGGATAACTGGGCAAGTAGAGTGGGTGGACTCAAACTTCTTTTGTTCAGAGTATGATGGTGGGGATGATCGGGCATCATATGAAATTGATTGGTGGGAAAGGGATCGTAGCTGTAATGGATCAAGGATAGTGACTGGGGTGAGTGATACTCAAGTTGGTGTAAAATGGCAGGAGACTGTAGAATAATCTGAACAAAGGCGACCTGATTGGGGGTGCTGCCGAGATGATCGATCATAGTTCCAAGAGGCACGGGGGGACTTCTTCATGGGTTAAGGAACTAGAAGAAGTGTGTTTAAAATGGTACTGTCGTGTGGATTTATATGAGCCCAGGACAATTCATGCTCGTGAGTGCTTTCAATTTTAAGGAGTCTGAAAGCGATAAGAAGACTCTGAAATAATGGAATGGTACTATCGTGTGGATTTGTACGAGCCCAGGATAGTTCATGCTCGTGGAGGCTTTCAATTTTAGAGAGTCTAAAAGCGATAAGAAGACTCCAGGGGGTTGCTTTTTCGTGTGTTAGTCTCCAAGGCCCGAATTAGCATAAAATGATGCAATGAAGAACTCTTCTAGCCGGTGTGAGTAGAGTATTCCTTTTTCGTAATTAGTCTACCAGGTCCGGAAAAGGGTTAAACTTATACCAAATAGACACCCTTTCAGGTACTTTAATGAGCATGAAAGGAAACAAGATTGCTCGGTGATCTTTTCATTGTTTTAGGAGTCAGAACAGAGCTTAACAGAAACTCCCTAAGTGCCTTTTTCGTAAAGGATTTGTTCGGCCCGAAAAGGGGATAAAATCATACCGAACAAAAGGAATGGTCAGGCAAGGAGGAAGTGCTCAATCAAGGAACATGGATGATGACCAAAAACGAGGGTAGGGGGGAACACTGGTGGGATTCCTTGCGGGATAATGAATGGTGGAAAAATAACGAAATAATTGCAATATGACAGGAGTGAATGGCTCATGTAAAAAAGCGGAACAATTCAATGGCGACCGATGTGGCGCGCAAACCGAGGCAACAAGGTGTCGGGTCACATTGGTGAAATTGTACCTGGTGAGAGCGATAAATGATCTCAAGCATCATCACGAGCTCGAAAAACTGGATCCGACGATATAAAAAGTGTTAAAGACGGAGAACGACCGAGGTGGCACGCAAACCGAAGCGACGGGGGGCGTTTTGGAAAAAATACCCAAAAAATATGGGGGTGAGAGCGAGAAATGATCTCAAGCATCATCACGGGCTCGAAAAAATGAATCCGATGATATAAAATATATCAAAAACGGAGAGCAGCCGAAGTGGCACGCAAATCGAGGCAACTAGTGGTGTCTACAAAAAATGCTCAAAAAACAATGGGGAAAAAATAAGAAAACAAGTTGACCATCATGACGGTCTCGTTGTGCTGATTCCAGTGGTGGAAACGGTTCGAAAAATGGACTCCGTATGGGTTCAGAATGGCCAAAATAAGAAAAAGTCAACGGACTATAAATAGTAAGTGGGTCCAACATGACAAGTGTCATTTGGACTTGTTTACTTTGACTAGTGATCAGAGTGGACCAGAGCTGAGGTGGTGTTTCTGGACAATCCGACCGACCGTTTTCAGATCCAGGAATTACAGGTATTTCGATAAACGCATACCTGCATTTTTCATGGAGTTCGGGGGGGTAGTGGGTCCCATGGGATTTTTTTGTACGGTCCACGTGGGGTGGACCGCGGGTTTGTGGGGTGGAAACGCGGTCGGGGACCGCGGGTTCCAGGACTGATCATGCGGAAGGGGACCGCGAGTTTTGGGTCGGAAAACACGGTCATGTACCATGAGTTGCAAGGCTGGACTCGCGGTTCAAGACCGTGAGTTCGGATCCTACAAGCGTGGTCCCGGATCACGACTGTAGCCTTGACAACCACGGTTGGAAACCGCGGCAAGGGGCCCTAAAGCCGTGATTGGGATCGAGCTTTTAGGGTTTCCTCGGGGGGGGGGGAGGGTTATTTCTTTGACATGATTCTGATGAGTTTTCCTTGTGTGATTGACAGGATGCCGTTGGTGCTTTGGCGAGAGCGGGAACATAGTGGATGTCATTCGGAAGGATCGGCATGTGCGGTCTATGTTGGGGTTGTGCGGGCTGCTGAAGTTCGCACAGGTGCCTATGATGCATTCAGCAGGGCTGCTGCTGAATCGATTAGTGAGCTTTTGGGAGCCGGACATTCATGCATTCAGGGTGCAGGGAGAGAGGGTGGATCTCACCCTCGCAGATGTATACTTCTTGACGGGGTTGCCCTATCTGGGTAGGTGGCTGATATGCAGCCAGAGTGTCCGCAGATGTGGATATGGAGGATATGTTGGAGCGGTACTGCATTCCGGAGGCTAGGTTACAGAGGAATGCACTCCGAGTGGTGGACCTGCAGGAGCTAGCAGTACAGGCGATCGTGGCGTGCGTGGTTCGAGTTTTGGGGTCCTAGTCACCTGAGAAGGTGTCCAGGGGCCAGATGCAGTTGGTGGAGTGGGTGTTGGATGGTGTATATTATGCCTGGGGCCAGATGTTCCTCACTTGTGTTCAGCGGAAGTTGACATCGGTGAAGGAATCTGGCAGGGGATTCTATTATGGATCATTTCTGTGTGCCTTCTTCATGGAGCGGGTACCTACACTGCGGCCGCAGGTGCCGGTCAGGGCGGGAGGACATAGGGAGCCGCGCATGGTGTGGTGGGGAGAGATGATGCACCGACGGGGTGGCGGTGAGGTTGGGAGATACTTCACCCAGGAGATCTACCTTCAGTGGTTGCAGATGCCGCTGACACTGGATGATTATCCATACAGAGATATGGACTACACTGGGGATCCGGAGGCACCATGGCCGCCAGGGCAGGCGTGGGGACCAGATGGTATGTATTGATTTGCTTGATTGTTGTTGATGTCAGGTTTTGTGTATGATAGGTTTGAGATGTTGATATGCTGTTACTGACTGATGTATGATCTACAGATGTTGGCCCGAGACCACCACCAGGACATGTAGCTCGCAGGGGGCATGTGGCAGTACCAGCCTTGCCAGGCCGAGGGGAGGTGCGTCGACGGGACGCTGGAGTCCGTACGGATTCTTCTCGATCGTTTGCTGGTTGGAGTGACTAATGATGGGTGGCAAGACATGGATCCGGAGGTGATTCAGGACTGTCTGAGGGCGCCACGAGAGTTCCAATCGATCGCGATCCGGGTGGCCATTTTAGCGGATAGGGGTTGGGCATAGGAGCTTGTAGGGGATGAGGAGCTGCCGGAGGAGGAGCGAGGTGAGGACTCGGAGGCAGCTGATGCAGGCAGTGACGGAGGAAATGACTCTCAGTAGGGAGTGCAGGGGACTCCCCCCCGATTTTGTAGCTACGGCATGTATTCTATGAGGCTTATTGATGTATAGATATTTTTTGTATAGCTGAGTACGGGGGTTCTCATGAAATGTGTAACACATTGACGTTTATTTTTTGATATATATATATGCACATGGATGCACCTTTTTGTGATGATGATGTAGTGTACGCATGTGGATGCGCTTATGGTGTGTTAAATATTTGTATTGCACGTGGATGCAAGTAGTGTAGGATGATGGGCACATGGATGCCCCTTGTGTATTTTATGTTATGTATTGCACATGGATGCAACATTATGTATGTAGGATAGGCACGTGGATGCCCCTATATAGTAACGTGTTTGTATGTTATTGCACATGGATGCAAATGTTTATGTGATGATAGGCACGTGGATGCCCCTTGCAATATTTTTGGATTTTTATATATTTTTGATGAGATGATATGGGATGATGATGCATGATGGAGGTTTTACATGGTGTGATTGATGTGCCAATCTAGGATGTTGTTAGCCATTTGATCTACGACACTATTCTGAGCTCTTGGGGCATGGGTGAATGTTATGGATTCAAATTGTTGGCTGAGTTGTTTTGTGCGTAGGAATTTTCTAAAGAGGCAGGGATCATGCACCTGGTAGAAGTTGTTGAGCTGGGAGACAAGTAGCTGGGAGTCAAGGAACACATGAAGGTGACATATGCCCATCTGGAGGGCAACAGTTAGGATGCCGGTCACAGCATCATACTCCACTTGGTTATTGGTAGCAGCGCCTATACATATTCCGTCAAGGTGAATCAATTCATGTGAAGGGGAATATAAGACCCATGCTGCAGAAGCCAGGTTCGGAGACCAGCGGCTTGCTCCATCAGCGAATCCAATGTAATGAGGTGGAAGATGGTCCATCTATGATCATGCAAAAATGATGAATGTAAGATTGCGGTAAAAAAGGTGAAAAACAAAAAGAGAGCAAACTGTACAATACGGACCAATGGGGCTGCGGGTTTATTTAGGGATAAAAGCGTTTAAGATACAACCCATTACGGGGGTTGCGCAAAGGGTGACCTTCTGAGTCAGTTAAAATGTATTCCCCATTGCCGAGGCAGGTCTGCACGATGTAAGGGCCTTGCCACATGGATTCAAACTTTCCTTTACCAGTCTTGTCATGGGCTTGGTCATAGGCGAGGACGAGGTCCCCTTCACGGAAAGTTCAAGGGTGGACATGTTTGTCGTAACCAGCTTTGGAGCGGTTCTTGGCGGCTTCAATGGTCTGTAGAGTGGCACGACGGTCTTCATTAGCTTGTTCTAGTGATAGCAGACGTTGCTCGAGTGGGGAGGTGTCTGGGAGAAGCTCGACGACGATGTGTAAGGCAGGTATCTGACACTCGATGGGGAGGACAGACTCTACACCGTGAACTAAATGAAACGGGGTAAAATCGGTGGTGGTTTTGGTGGATGTACGGTAAGCCCATAATGCAGGGAACAACATGTGGTGCCAATTGGACTTATGCTGGTCAACAGTGCGTTGGAGAATGGTTTTTAAAATTTTGTTAATGGCCTCTACTTGACCGTTCCCTTGGGGGTAGTAATAAGAGGAATACTGATGTTCGAACTTCAGTAGGGTGGATAACTCGCGCCAAATGGAATCTTCGAAGTGTGAATCATTGTCTGAGACCAACTGTTTGGGGACCCCGAATCGAGTGATAACATGGTTAAAAAAGAAACGGGCAGCGGTGTCAGCTTTACAATTGAAGGTGGGCATGGCTTCAGCCCATTTGGTGAAGTAGTTGACGGCAACAATGATGTAATTATGGCCATTGGTGGATGAGGGTTTACATTCCATGAAGTCGATGGCCCACTTACAAAAGGGGCAAACGGTGACGATTGGGTGTAACGGAGCGGGTGGTGTCCGGGCCTTGGGGGAAAAAAGTTGGCAATTATGGCAATGTTTGACCGCTGTGATGCAGTCGGTAAAGAGTGTGGGCCAGAAGTATCCGGCGTGGATGGATGACCTTTTGGGTGGTGGCCATTCCAGAGAAATGTTCGCCGCAAGAACCACTATGACAATCATTGAGGACGTGTTCGGCTTCCTTGTGTGTAAGACAACGACGAAGAATCATGTCAACCCCTCGCCGGTAAAGGACATCGCTTAAGTGGAGATATCGAGAGGCCTGGTGACGGATACGACGGCGTCCATCATGACTGATGTTGGGTTGGAACTTTTGTGTGTGAAGGTATAAAAAAATATCACCATACCATGGGTCCTCGGACGAGATGATGAACAAGTGATTGTCGGGTAACTCATCGGAGAATTGTGGGGACGACAGAAGGGAGGGGAGATCGGTGATGAGCTAGGAAAGCGCGAGGGCTTTAGTGCTCTTAGGGGTTCTAAAAGTGAGGTCATATTCTTGGAGGATAATGACCCATTTAGCAACGCGACCTTGCAGGAGGCGCCGATTCAAGAGATAGACCATGGGGTTGGAGTCGGCGACAACTATGGTATGACTGAGTAAAATGTAATGTTGTAATTTTTGGACGGAAAAGACCATAGCAAGGGCCAGTCTTTCCTCATATGGGTAACGTAGGGGTGGTCCAGACAAGGTCTGGCTGACGTAATAAATGACATGCTCCTGGCGAGCGACATCTTCTTGAACAAGGACTCCGGACATGGCATAATCGGATGCCGAAACGTAAAGGATGAAGTCCTGAGACAAATCCGGAGGGGAGATCAAAGGGGCTTGTGTGAGAGCTTTCTTAAGGGCTTCGAATGCAGCTTCTACTTGATCATCCCAAACAAAGGGTATGTGGGTATGAAGCAGGTGTAAGAAACCATGAACGGTGGTGGCATAATCAGGAACGAAGCGACGGAGGAAATTAGATTTCCCTTGCAGACTTTGGAGCTTCCGGAGCGTGCGAGGAGAGGGAAGGTCTATGATGGCTTGGAATTTCAGGGGATCAACAGCAATTCCTTTCTGGGAAACAATGAAACCCAACAACCGGCCTGCCGGAACGCAAAAGACACACTTGTATGGGTTCAAGCGGATTTGATATTTGCGACAATGCAGAAAGACTTGCCGGAGGTCGTTAAGGTGGTCTGATCATTTCCGGGAATGAGCTGTAAGATCGTCAAGATAGACTAGCAGGATATGGACCAACTCGTAAAAACAATAGGCCATGGCCAGCTGGAAGGTGGCACCAACATTTTTGAGGCCGAAAGGCATGACGTGATAAACAAAGGTGCCCCATGGGGTGGTAAAGGCAGTCTTGTACTGATCCTCCTTACGGATCTGAATCTGGTTGTATCTGGAAAAACCGTCCATGAAATATAGGACTTCATGCCCCACACACGCATCAATGAGTTGGTCAATAAATGGCGTGGGGAAGTTGTCTTTGGGACAGGCTCGGTTTAAATCGCTGAAGTCAGTACATACTATGATGGTGCCTTGTTTCTTGTTAACAGGGATGGGATTAGAAACCCAAGTGGTATATGCAATAGGATAAATGAATCCTGCTTTGCGAAGTTTCTCAATCTCTGCTTTAATGATAGGGAGCTTTGAGGGATGAATGGGGCGTTGTTTCCGGCGAACGGGGGGTACATTTAGCCATGTGTCAATGTGGTGTTCTATAATAGCGGGGTCAAGACCAGGAATTTCGGTAGAGGACCAGGAAAAGACATCACGGAACTCTTGGAAAAGTTTTTTGTACTCTCCGATCTCATACTCACTGCAGGAGGCTCCTAATGTAATGATTTCAAGAGCTCCAGGTGGATCAGAGATATCGATGTGGATGACGGGTGAGATGTTGGCCATGTTACCTTCCTCAAAGGCATCAGGAGCGGGAATGGGATCCTTAAACCAGTCGACTTTGGTGGGGAGGAAATCTTTGGACTCAACCGCAAATTGGGTGGCTGTGGTGGAGGAGGACTCTTTTGGGAGGAAGTAGGAAAGATGGTGCATGTCTTCCCAGGGGTAATCTGGGGCAGTGAGAGCCTCTAGAATATCCTCATCATTGCAGAAACTTTGAGTTGTCAAATCGGTTGACGAGGGAGTGGTAGTAGAAGAGATAATATAGATGGTATTAATCTCGTTGGATGAGGGTGATACTGGGAGGTGTATCTCCTCAATTGTGGGGGGTGCCGTCTCAAGGTCCAAATTATTCATCTCGTAGAGAGCTACTTTGTAATTTGGGAGATCAGGACAGTGGTGTGAGTAATGGCCGTAAATACCGCATATGGCATAAGGGTGGTTGGTACGCAGTGATTTATCACGAGGCTTAGGGGTTGGATCGAGTTCGACAATCGGGATGTTGGGGTCATCGTCAAGCATTTGCATGTGTTCCTGTAATGCAGGTAATTGTGGACATTGATGAGTCGGATGGCCTAACTCATCACACAACGAGCATTTGGGAAGAGCACGAAACACGGGGGGGGTATAGCAGTGTATGGTTGTGGGCCTTTGCCCTCAGTGTGCTTGATAAGAGGGGGGGGATTCGTAGATGACGAAGGGGTAGTGACACTGGGAGGTGGTTGACTAGTAGTGACAATGGGTTGCACCGGTTGTAGGACGACATTTGGTGTCGACGGGGGAACGAAAGGTGAAATATACCAGATGGGTAATCCTAAGGTTAACCCGGGGAGGCTAAGAGTAGCCATAACCGGGGTGCTTACTACTCCCGAGGGAGGGAATAGGAAGGGGATTGTGTGGATGGGTGTAACACCAATGTGACTAGGTACCAATGGTGGTTTGGGTAACAAGGGCGGTTGATTGTTGGGTGTTTATGTATTGTGGGAAAGGGTACATAGGTCAGATACTTCGGTCGCGGGTGACGGGGGTGGAATGGATTGGAATGTTGAGGTCATTGGCGTATCTGAGTAAACTCAGGGTCCCACGGAGGAAACAAACAAGGTAGTTTCACCACAAACAGGTTGTTCAACCATGGGGAGAACATTCTCTAGTGCAGCGGGGGAATTGGGATCGTAATAGGTGAGTTGATTGACCTTGACCACGCGTCCGTCATGGGGGAACATCATGGTACGAAAAATGGATGAGGCAACTGCCCGCATGACATACATGTAGCTGCGACCAAGTAAGAGGTTATAATCAAGTTGGGAATTGATGACCTCTATGTCAATGAGCACTATTTTACCAGTCAGCTGGACGGGGACATTAGCTAAGAGACCTTGGGGTTGAGCCGAACAACCGTCATAGGCTCGCAACGCAGTGGTGGACTGCTGGAGAGTAGGGGATCCCAACTTATGCCAAACGAATGTGGACATAACGCATGTAGAGGCACCTTCATCGATAATGCATCGATGGATGACAAGATTCCGAATGGAAACAGAAACTTGGAATGCTAAAGTGGAAGGCAGGCGTGGTTCGAACTGGTCCAAATCGAAGGCCATCAGTCGTGAATCATTTGGGTCAGTAGCACCAATGGCGGAGAGCAAAGTCTTGCGCTATGAAGGATAGTTTTTTAAGACCTCTAACGCAGACATGGATGCGGGGGACTGGGCTAAGTCATCTACAATGTTGTAATTGGACGCAGCACGAGCATTGGGATTATTGTTGATGTGACGAAGTGGGAAGCGAGGTGCTTTGGAGGCGCCATCTAGTGGAGTCGGAGGTGTACGTAATGTTTGATCAGTGGGATGAGCGTTAGTGTTTTTGTCGACGGGAGGGGCTTTGGGGGTGGAGCCATATTGGTTCCGACGGACTTGGAGGTTGACATCGGTGGATGACATCATTAACAAGTGATGGGTACCTGAGTTTAACATGGGTTGATCAGGAGCGGCATAAGTGACCTGCTGTTGTGGTGGCGCGTTTCCTTGAGGGGGAGCCAATGGCTGAGTGTTCACTACGCCTTGGGTTGGTAAGGGGTTTTGTAACACCAAGGGTTGATGTTGAGGTGGTGGGGGGTTGGGCAGCGCCTGAGGAGTCGTGTGCCCTTGGAGATGGGCATCATCAGTCCAGAGTTGTCTAGCTCGCTCCAAATGTGGGCAAGCATGTGTGTAGTGGCCATAGACCCCGCAAATAGAACAAGGATGGTTTGTTCGCAAATTAGGATTTTTGGCCTGCTTGGGTGGTCGATCAGGGTTTTGGTTGGCAGGTGCCGCATTATTGTTGTTTGGGGGATTGGGAGGTTAACCGCCTTGGTCTGGAGGGGGGTTGTTCCCATGGTTACGACCTTTGACGCGGTTTTGCTGGCCCTGTTGGCGTTGGTTTTTTTGGTTCTGCTACGGATTCTGTTGGGCGTACACTTGTCCTTGGGTAGTAGGTGGGTTCTGGGGTTGTGCAGGTGTGGGAGCAGGATGCGGTGGATAATAAGTAGGTGGAGGCTGCGCAGGTGCTGAACCTTGTGGGGGTTCCTGATACGTCTACGGAATGGGTTGTGGGTTTTCTGCAGGGGCTGCCTGTGGCGGGTAATAAGCAGGTTGGGATTGAGAGGACACAGGAGATGGTGTAGCCTGTGGGTGGTAATATGGCTGAGGTGCGACCGGGGGGGGGGGGGGGGGGCGTAAGCGGGGGATGCATGACCAAAGCACTAAGGGGGACATGAGGGTCCGTGGGAATGGTGGTGATGTGCCATGGGAGCATACGAATTGGTTTCTCCGGACTGAGATGTAGCCCGTGAAAGGTTGGGGCCATGGCTAGGACGTGCTATGGAAAAGGGTTGGGGATGCGAGGCAATACAGACAATAATGCCATCTGTGGCAAGGGATGCCCTCGCCGCATCTTGTCGAGAGGAATCGCTATGAGGGGCATTAGGTATGATGGAATACAGATAACCCGACTGGGCGTAAATGAGGTCAAATTGTTGGGCTTTGAGGATGGCCTCTTCTTCGGACTGGGGTCATTCGGATGCCACATCCTTGGCAATGATAGGAAGGAGGGATTTTAGAAACCAATATAAGAAGATACGGTTGTCTAACTTGATTTTGCAGAGGCTGCGGCGTCGACCGCACTCACGAATGTGGTCAGTGATGTGGGTAGCCGTGTTTTGTCTGCAAGACAGTAGGATCTCAACTCCCACGTCGTAGTGGACAGGTAACTAAAAGAACTGCAGGAAAGTCGAGGCAAGGGAAGTAAAGGTGGCATGGGTCCCATGGGGTTGCCCAATGTACCACTTAGCTGCAGAGCCAGTGAGGGTGCGCTGTAACAGACGGAGGCGGACAGAGTCATCCACTATGGAGTTGGAGGAACACCATAAATGGAAGGACATAATATGGTTTTGAGGGTCTTCACCTGCCTTGCCCTCAAACTTAGGGATGTCGGAGGGGAGCTTGGTGGGCATGTGAGGTCACGCAGGGTCGTGTCTGATGGGATCGTTAGTCAGTCTAGCTAGGTTAGGAAGGTTGAGACTAGCCATGAATGGAAAACTAGTAGAAGGATGTGACATACTAGTGGTTGTGACCATGTTGGGGCCAATGCCCCCAAGTGGAGGGGCTAGGTTTGGGATGTTTCCCCCAAGTGGAGGGACGAAAGTGGTATGGGACGGTCCTGCACCGCTAAGGGTAGTGTGAGTCACTGATGGAGTGGGGATAGGTATGCTAGCTACTGGAATGGGTACAGTGATTGGAAGGGTAGATGTGGGCCCCATCGAGGGCATACCCAAAGCAGGTGTGGTAGCTGGTGTGGTGGTGGATGCTCCACCAATGGTCCCTACAAAGAAAGGGGTGGAAGTCATGCTAGCCATGGGGCTGGTTGGTGCAGTGTAAGTGGGGTTTTCGGACTCTGCCTCAGAATCAGAGGTAAAATAAGGGGTGTCTAGATCGGGTGACGGAGTTTTATGCTGTTGATGAGTGGAGTCAAGTGACAAAGCTTGAGATCTATGATGAGTGGTATCAAGTGATGAAGATCTACATCTATGACGGGTGATGTCAAGTGACCCGTGCTTTGGGGGCTCACCTCGGAGGCACTGAGAATGTCTCAGGGACTCAATGGTGACAAGTATCTGGGGGTTGTGTTGAGTGAAAAACAGCTCAAAAACCCTAATGCAACTGAGTGTGCAGAAGGAGAGCTCAAAAAATATGGCACTCAGGCCAACCACCAACTCAAAACACTTACTGTAACAGCTGTGCTACAATAAGTGGAGTATCAATAGAAATGGTCAGAATACTAACAAGCAACAGGTTTCCTAAAAAATAAAAATAGTGGACTCGCTAGACCAAAAGGAGGTACGGGAGCATGCAAACACCTAGCTAAATAGTATTATGACTCAACTAGACATATCCTCTGCAAGGTGATGAAATCCAAGTCAGACAATATGGATAGTAGAGCGAAGTGGCTAAAGATATCCCCCTACCGGGAGGGACATCGGGTAGTTAATCCTAGAAGAAAAGCAACTAAGATACCCCGTTCATGACACATTTGGTTGGGTGAATCTGCCGTTTGGTTCTATTTCCGCTGTATCCCCATACGGGTGATACACCGAGAATTGCGAAAGGTATCCTTCAGTTACTGAATGGATTGCGGTATTCCACTTAGGCTTCCGGAACCAGTTTGGCGACTTCAACCCTCCTAGGGGAGAGGCCTTCCCGATAAATTGGTTTTAAACCGTGTCAAAAAATACTAGGGGATTTTGGTTCCCTAATGGACAACAGCTATGTCTCAAGTGTAAACAACCGAGGGGTGTTATTTGGATGCCTATCCCCCCGATCCTACCTAACTACAAAAATTCTTATGTGTTCCCCAAGTGGGGTTAGAATGTTGGTTGTGTTAAGCAGTATTTTAGGGCTCACTTGAATTAGGTGACAGAGTGTGTGCGTGTGAGATGATGAACCCAAGTAAAAGTGCCACGGGGTGGGCAACTTTCTAACTAAAAATATCAATGCAGAAATTTAAATTTTAAAATGCAAAATTTTCTCTTTTCAATTAAAATGCTGAAATTTAAAAAATATTCTGTAAATGGAACATAAATAATACTGCAGAAAAAGACTGTAGGAAAGTATGGCTGCAGATAGGACAGATGGCTGTGCAGGTGCAGAAAATATTGCAGCAAAGTGCTGGGTTCAAAACAGTTGAAAAAAGTGCCAAAAACAGACCGCGGGTCTGTGGCAAATCTGAGCAATCGGATCGCGGGAAACAACTCAACAGTCGTGGACGGGTTGCGGGATTTTGGCCGAAAGACGCAGGCGAACCGCGGGAAAAGGGTCGAAAGTCGCAGGTGAGTTGCAGGAAAATGGCTGAAAGCCGCAGGCGGGACGCAGGAAGAAGGCCGAAAGACGCAGGCGGGTTGCAAGAAAATGGCTGAAAGCCGTAAGCGGGACGTGGGAAAAAGGCCGAAGGACGCAGGTGGGTTGCAGAAAGATGGCTGAAAGCCGCAGACGACCCGTGGAAAAATGGGTTAACAGCCGTGGTCGGACCGCATGAAACAAGCTGATAGCTGCGGTTAGATCGCAGGTAACAGAGTGGAAACCGCAAGTAGATCACTGGAAACAGTCTGAGAGCCGCGGTTGGATCGCAGGTAAATGACTGAAAGACGCAGTCGGAACGCAATTGCGGGGGGCAAAAGACGCGATTTATGGTAGCCGAAAGGAAAAAACAGAAAAATATTGCAGAAAATTAAAAATATTTAAAACTATAACCAGAAATTCAAAGGAACACAAGGGTAGTCGCCAAAACTGTAGCTAGGGTTTTCACCCTAGCTTGTGCAAATGAGCACCTACTAAGGAGAAGGGACTCCTTAGTAGCAGTTCAGAAAAAGACAGTACAGCAAAATAGTAAACTACTCTAAGCATGTGCATAAACAGAAAAGACAAGATAATAAAAATGGTTTTTGTATTGATTATACCTCCAATGTGAAGGTTGGTGAAGCCTTTGCAGTAGTCCAAGAGGGTTGCTTCCAAGATCTAGTTTTGTTCCTTTCTCTTTCTCCAAAGGGATTTGGAAATGGGCCAAAGGGGCACTCAAATGTGAAAGTAGCTCAAGGGTGAGCTAGGGTTTCAGGAGTGATTTTGGCAGAGTAAGGATATGGTTGACTGTGGATATGAAATGAGGGGCCTCCATCACCTATTTATAGGTTTTTTAGTGGTGGAGTGCTGGCCCATGGTTTTGGGCATCATATGGTTTAGGTCAGCTGTATAGGGTTTTTGCTTCCTTTTTCCCTCTTTTTCCTCTTTTTTGTATTTTTTATTCCCTTTTTAGAGGGTTTTTTCTATTTTGGAGGAATTTGGGATTAATTTGGGGGAAAAAGGGGTTTTTTGGCATTTTGGAGGCCTTTTTAACGGTTTTTTAGCCTTTTGGAGGCTAATATGGTAGGAATTATGGACAAATGAGTCATGTAATGGGGTAGATGAGGTAGTGAGCACTTTTTGGGTGTTAACACTTGGGAGTTGTGCTAAACTAGCACCAAAGTACTATGGACCATTTGAAGTCCTATTAAGGATTGGACCTGTTGCATATCAGTTGGCTTTGCCATCTAATTTAAGAATCCTTAATGTTTTTCACATTTTTGTTTTAGAGAAGTATATGGACGATGCTACTCATGTGCTGAATTGGAATGACATACAGGTGGAACCCGAAGGATATTTTTCAGGAGGAACCAGACTGTATTTTCGACAAGAGGGAAATTATGCTCCAGAATCATACCATAGGGCAGGTAAAGGTGCAATGGAAGCACCTTAGCCCTGATGAAGCTACTTGGGAACTGGAAAGCAACATGCGGGCAACATATCCAGTTCTGTTCCAGGGAGGCTCCAACGAAGAATAAGCAACATCGAGGACGATGTTGAGCTTAAGTGGGGGTGTTTGTAACATACCCCTTTGCTGAAAATTTTTTTATGTTTGAAGAAGACATTATCTTAACTTTTATTGTAAAGTTTTAGATTTGGACAAGTGTCCAAGGATGACTGTAATTGCACAATATTATTATTTAAATAAATAAAATAGGAGACACTCACCCAAGGATAACTGTTGAAAGAGTGTTTACTGACCCACTAGGTGGAATGGAATCTGGGGTAGAAGGCAATGGACAAGTGGCAACATCATGAGGTAAGTAACTAGCTGTTGGTATGGGACAACTCCCTTGAATTGTGGTCATAGTTCCCTGAAAGATGCGATTGGAGCTTGAGGCTCATTTATTGAAAACTGACCACCAAAAAGACCTAGGCTATTTCTAAGAGCCATCGAATTTGGACTGAGGTTCAACACTTTTCTTGACGAGGAAACTTACCTTGTGGTTCTGCTGTGTGCACACAAGAGATTCGATGAGGGGAAAGTCTATGTTTTTGCTCATGGTGTATGTCTGCCTTGTTTACTGTTGAGTGCAGAGATTGAGGTTTTTGGCAAGTCTCTACTGATTGCTGGTTATACAAATTGAGTGCCTTGCTTCTAAACAGAGTCTTCTACCTAGTGGTTCAATAAATAGGCTCAAGGGTCCAAAGGAGGCAAGTAGTTTGGCTGCTTCTTCTAGAGAAGGTTGGGAGGGACAGGCCTCCTTGGGTTTTTGTCCACCCTATCTACAGTTACAGGTTCTACTTGTTATTTCATTCCCTAAGTAATTATCATTTAATTCTGTTGATGTTGAGCTAGTATCATTTAGTTAAATATTGATAATGCAGAAGTAAAAGTTTGAATTTTTGATCTGTTTCTAACTCTGTTTACTGTTGAATTGAAAATATGAAATGATAGAATGCAATATCTTCCTTGTATTTTTCCACACACTATTTTCTGTACCGTACTCCAGTACAAGAAAGGAAAATTAAATTAGATGAATGATATACAATGATTGAATAGACTAATGCTGATTGAATAAACTAATGCTGATTGCATAGACTAATGCTGATTGCATAGACTAATGCAGATGTATCTTCCTCGAAATTTCCCTTATCGGTTATATTCTGCAATTTAAATTATATAAGTCTAAACTCAGAAAACATAACAACATTTCATATTACAGACATTATAATATTTTTATAGCAATAGAAGTAAACATTTCATCTCTGTACAAAACCTAGGGTTTCATTATAGGTCAATTATTTCCTTACAGAGGACTTATGCTATGTACTCTCTTATCATTTTCTTTTCAAAATAGTATAGTATTACATTTTCACTTTAGTCCTTCATCAACATTCTTGAAATTTAATAGCTGTAAAATAAAATAACTTTAGTTCAGACGGCTATCATAAACAGTATATAATTTTTAGGACAAACATTCTATCAAACAAACAAATCTTTAAAACAAAGTCTGAGTGCACAAAGACCTTCCCTTTTTTGTATGTAATATTTTGTTATGGGTTCAAAACCCTTATCATAGCTAAGCACATTCTATTAATACTAATAGCCGACACCCTAGACAACGCTAGATAGAGTCTTAAACTAAGGCATTATGCCTTATTACCTTTTATTCTTTTTAGAATGCAGTTACATCCTATACATTGTAACCTTATCATAGAAGGATTCATTTGACAAAAGGGCTCAAACTTTTAAACATTAAAAAAAAACCATTCCTTACATGACGAGCTTAGGGTAATGACCCATCTTAAAACAAAATAAAGTTGGACATGTTTCAATAGCAAAATAAACTGTCCATCGATATTATTTATCTATACAAACAAAACTAAGTTACAGTTCAAGGAACCAAGCCAATTCGGATTTCAACACTTTAAACATAGCAACATCTTAGTCACGTGCCGAACCAAGGGTTCGAGGTTGCAAATAATCCCATACATTGAAATGAAGTAGACATTAGGGTTTGAGGTTTCATAAAACAAGACATTAACCTCTGAATCTCGGCCAGTAATAGTTCAAAACAATTCATCAGCTAAACATTAAAATATAATAACATAGGTCCTGGAGCAATGATCTCCAACACGATGAATAAAAACAGTATCAAGTTACAGAATCGTCCCTTTTTCATTAAAACAACCGAGGGTTACACCCTTCAACAGATATTACATTTCAACAAATAACTTTACAGTGAAATGTTGCACATAGGTCGAGGATCCCCATCCTCCCTACATTCAGCCATTTGGCTCAAAAAACACCATGACGACGGCCAAATCCTCATCCATACATCAAACCCCAGCTACGGCTAACATCAAATAATGGCCATCATTTCCAAGAGTAACCTACAGGAAACCACTAAGGCTTACTGGTTGTGTAAGCAATATCCTCTTCTAAGATTCGATCATAACACCTTGAAGATGAGCATACCTGCCAACAAAACCTTTGAATGGTAAAAAGAAATACATTACGAAGCTTCAAAAACAATATTAGATAACAATAAGATTTTAGGACTGATACATTACCGTCTGAAAGAACAACGATGGTTCAAAAACAAACGCTCCTGCAACCGTCGTGAACCTTGAGCCATTCAAACCACCCAAGCATGTACAGACAACCTCTTTTCATAGCTCGGCCCTTAACACTGTAACTTAAGATTGTATTTCCCCACAGATCACGATTCGAACCCTGTAGAGGTCCTCCTAAAACCACTTAGCAAACCCTAAACATTCGTAGGCCGGTCGGCCTCTCCACCGAGACACTCTCTAACACAAATGAATGCCAAAGTAAACAACCTCGAAGAGACATAGTGGAGGACTAGGGTTTAGTCCAAAACCTGAGAGTACCATGAGATCAACGGTGGATACCTTGCCAATAATGCACATCGTGCTACGAGTACCAACTGCATTTAAAACCACATTAATAACCACCTACACCGTGGAGACCAACTCAGTAAACTTACAAGTTAAACCATGCACAGCTCGACCTCATTAACAGTAATCTTACGGTGTGTTCACGTGATCCTTGCCACGAAAGTAGCCACCGAGACCTTCCACCAAGGTAGTAGTTAGGAGAGTTTAATGCAAGAATGATTACGAATGCCTGTCAGCATATAATCACGATGTCATTAATACCTTGTCCGTAACGATTTTGACATGAAGGTTTTAGCTGTAACATTGTATAACATATAACACCATAAGTCCTTAGTTACAACCTTTTGTATTGTATCAACAAGTCCTCAAACCTAGGGTTAAAGTTATCACGCAAAGTTCATAGATCATATAGCCTTATATCTTATCATTGTATATAGTTTACACACAATAGGGAATGCATAGTATTTGCATATAGTTTACATACTATAGGAATAGTATGGTATTTGCATATAGTTATGTTTTCACAAAAGCACCCTTTTTACAATATATGTATTGTTACAAAACCTTGTGTAAAGGCTAAAGGCTATTTCAACACTAATGTATAGTGATTATTTCAATAGTAATCTAAACATTATTAATCTATCACACAAGTAAGTGCATGAAATTGATATAATTCACGACCTTAGACTTAGTCAAGTAATTATTTCATACTATTCTTTAGGTTATGCATATAATGTATAGGAACATAAGAAATTTATAGGATTACAATAATAGCATTAGAGTTCAGAATAGAATCTATTTTTCCATAGCTCCTTGTTTACATGTTGATATTGCTAAGGTAGGATTGTAACCTCCAAATATCGAAGTTAACATTTCAATACTTTTAATATTATACAAATACTCCAGTTTATGAATAGCATAAAGTATGGATGAAGATCAAACTGGAAGATCTCACCCGGAAAATACTCCAAGGTTAACTCTACAGACATTGAAGACTAACTGAAGTGATTTAGGAGTTCTTCTTTCAACACTTTAAAACATTATTACTCTTACCTGCGATCTACGAAAAAGAGGTACAATGCTTTAGCAAAATAGCTAAGTAAGCCTCAGGGTACCCATATGACCCCCTTCACCATCAAAAAGAAGAACAAACAATTAGCATAGTTAAACAATAGAAAGTAATTATATAAATCATCGATATCAACTCATAAGTAAACTAGGTTTCACAACTGAGGTAAGAAACATCCAATAGCATCATAATGTAGACGTAATTATTTTCCTTACGCATCGTAAAACAAAAATGCATGCATGATCATGATAACATTTTATTCCAGCATGTCTTTAATTGAATAAACTAGCATTTTATATATTTCCGCACAGCTAGTATAATAATAAATGTCACGTAGAATTTTTTTAAAATTTTGTGAATTTTCGGGTTGTTACATGTGGTATCAGAGCACAGTTCAAACTCTAGGCCTGAAATAGGCTCACGCGCGCAAAACAGAAAATGAAAGCAGAAATCTTAGTTACTGACTTTTATTTAATTTTG
The DNA here is from genome assembly GCA_027924585.1 of Larix kaempferi. Taxonomy (NCBI): domain Eukaryota; kingdom Viridiplantae; phylum Streptophyta; class Pinopsida; order Pinales; family Pinaceae; genus Larix; species Larix kaempferi. The sequence continues at coordinate 4,327,045 of BSBM01000040.1, read as the reverse complement.
TTTCTGTACATAACAGTTTGACGTTTAATTTGCAGGTATGGATATACCAGAGGAATCAATAGAGGATAGATCTCCTCATAATGAATGTAATAATAACGAACATGAAAATATTAATGAAGAAATCTACGTAGAACTTAATGATCAATCATCTGAATTGTTGCGTACTGTTAATGACTTAAAAAATAAAATAAGAAGTGTTAAGGAAGAAAATGAAAGAATCTTAAGAGCACAAGAGGAATTAAATCAGATTCTGCTGGAAAAGTACCATCAAGATGAAAAATATAAGAGAACAGAAGTAAAAAATGAATCTGGAACAATGTCCTACAAACAAAAAGATAAGAAAGCAAAATATTATAAAACTGAAAGTAAATCTTCTTCTTCTGAATCAGATGATAGAACGTATCGCAGAAAATATAATTCTGATGAGGACAACAGTGACAGTGACAGTGACAGTGACTGTGGTCCTAAGAAGAGATGTAAAAATTATGAACAAATTTCAGGAGAGTTTAAAAAGATAAAACCTCCAACTTTCAATGGCGAAAATGAAAAGGGAGAGGCAGCTGAAGCATGGCTGTCTGGAATGAAGAAGTATTTTTAGATTTAAAACTACTCATCACAATTAAAAGCTAAGATGGCCATATACAATCTAACCGGAAGGGCAGACATTTGGTGGCAAAATGTTAAAAGAGTTAAAAATCTTAAGGATAAAGACATAAAATGGAGTATATTTAAGAACATGTTTAAGAAAAAGTTTTTATCCGAATAGTACTACGAAGATAAGTCAAAAGAATTTTATGATTTAAAAATGGGTTCAATGACCATGAAGGAGTTATGCAGCAAATTTCTCAGCTTGTTAAGGTATCTACCTTACCTAGCTGAAGAAAAACCTGAGATACAAAGGTTTCTAAGTTGTTTACCTTTCCACATAAAGGACAGAATTGAGTACGATAACCCTTCAACTCTTGAAGAAGCCATGAGGAAGGTTAATTTCTATTTTGAACAGAACAAAAGAAGAGAAGGTGTATCGAGTTGGAGAAGTAATAAGTCTAATAATTTTGAGCATAAAAAGAAAAGTTTTAATCAGAATTCTGGAAGTTTTAAGAAAAATTTTAATAACAAATTTTTTTCAAGTAATAACAATTACAGGGGTAATGCACCACAAAATTTTACTGCTGCAAGGAATGTGAATAATAATAATAACAACACCATAAATGCTGAACAAAGGGCACCTTTGAAGTGTTATGATTGTGGTGGACCCCATACTAGAACTCAATGCCCACGCAACAGAAGGACAGTCAACAACATTCACACCATACAAGTGGAGCCAACAGTTAGTGATGTAGCAAGAGAAATGCCCAGGATAAATGCAGCGCTGGAAAATCGTCAAGAAGACCATCAAACGTCTATGGTCGAAATCGAAGGTATGATACAAAACAAATCTATTTCCATTCTAATAGATCCAAGTGCAAGTTTGAGTTACATTTCACCTGATTTAGTGACAAGTTGCAAGCTAAAGGTAGAAAAATTTGATAATTCATGGTTAGTTCAGCTAGCAACATGCACTAAAAGAAAGGTTACAGAATTTGTCAAAAGTTGTGATGTACTTATGAGTCACTTGAAAACGCAAGTTAATTTGAATGTTTTTCCATTAGGGTCATATGATTTGTTAATTTGCATGGACTGGCTTGAACAACATAGAGTAGTACTTAATTATTATGAAAAGTATTTTACTTGTTTAAATAATGAAGGTAATACTGAAACAGTAAAATGAATTCCTAGGAAAACATCTGTAAGACAAATTTCTGCTTTACAAATAAAGAGAGCTGCAAGAAAGCGTTGTAAAATGTTTTTTGTGAATGTTATTAATGACGAATGTTCATCTAAAGAAGATAAGATAAAACTAGAAGACATACCTATCCTTAGGGACTTTTCTGATGTATTCCCGGAAGAAATTCCAGGACTACCTTCGAAAAGGGAACTTGATTTCACCATTGAGTTAGTACCGGGTGTGGTACCAAACTCAAAGGCTCCCTACAGAATGAATATTCTAGAGTTAAATGAACTAAAATATCAACTGAAAGAATTAATAGATAAAACTACATAAGGCCTAGTGTGTCTCCTTGGGGAGCACCGGTTATTTTTGTTAAAAAGGACGGTACCATGCGACTGTGCATAGATTACTGTCAACTTAATAAAATGACAATTAAAAATCAATATCCCTTGCCCTGCATTGACGATATATTTGATCATGTACGCAGAGCATAGATATTCACTAAAATTGATTTAAGGTTTGGATATCATCAAGTTAGAATAAAGGATGAATATATCTTCAAAACTACTTTCAAAACTCGTTATGGGCACTACGAGTTCGTAGTTATGCCTTTTGGGATAACTAACGCACCGACAGTGTTCATGTGCTTAATGAATAATGTTCTGCATAAGTACTTAGATAAGTTTGTAATCGTGTTCATTGATGATATTCTAATCTATTAAAAAACTAAAGAAGAGAATGACGAACATTTAAGAATAATTCTGCAAGTGTTAAGAGAACATCAACTTTATGCTAAGTTCAGTAAATGTGACTTTTATAAAAATAAAATACAATACTTAGGTCACACAATCTCTAAAGATGAAATTTCTGTTGACCCAAATAAAATAAGAGCAATTAACGAATGGCCTGTCCCTAAAGACGTAACTGACATACGGTCATTTATGGGAATAGCAGGTTACTACAGAAAGTTTATTGAAGTATTCTCTAGAATTGCGAATCCCATAACTTCTTTGCAGAAGAAAGGGAAGAAATTCGTCTTGGATAAAAAATGCAAAGAAAGTTTTAAGAACCTAAAAGATTTATTAACAACAACACCTATATTAAAAATTGCTGATCCTAATAAGGACTTCGTTGTATGCATTGATGCATGTAACGATGGACTTGGAGGGGTCTTAACTCAAGAAGGTCATGCTATTGCTTTTGAGTATAGAAAGTTAAAAATCCATGAAAAGAACTACGCAACTTATGATCTAGAGCTGGAAGTAGTAATACACGCACTAAAAATGTGGCGCCATCACTTGATTGGAAGAAAGTTTACTTTAACGACAGATAAGAAGGGTTTAAAATACTTGTTGGATCAAACAAATCTTAACGCAAGATGGCTAGCTTTTCTTAGCAAGTACGATTTCAAGATCCAACACATTAAGGGTAAAGAAAACAAAGTTGCTGATGCCTTTAGAAGAAATGCTAAATTATGTTTTGTGGCAGCAATCAGTACATTTAAGACAGATCTGGAAAATTAGATCGAAGAAGGAATTAAGCAAGATTAAAATTATCAAAAATTGCATGATAAGGTTGATGCAAATTTATCTGAAAATTTAATAACAGAATACAACATTAATGAAAAGGGCTCAATGACATATAAAAACAAAATTTATGTACCTAATGTGTCAAAGGTTAAACTGCTGATTTTGGATGAAGTTCATAAAAGTCCTTATTCAGGACATCCTAGTTACCAGAAAATGATAACTCTGTTAAGGAAGGACTATTTTTGGCCCAAAATGAAGAATGAAGTGGCTGAGTACATAGCTAGGTGTTTTGAATGTCAAACCATTAAAGCTCAACATCAACACCCAGCTGGCCTATTGCAGGCATTGCCAATTCCAGAATGGAAATGAGAAATTATAAGTATTGATTTTATTACAGGTTTACCTAAGAATCAGAGAAAGAATGACTCAATAATGGTGGTTGTGGATAAACTTAGTAAATATGCTCATTTTATTCCTGTTAAGACTACATTCAAAGCTGCTAACATTGTAGATGTGTTTATGAAGCAAATCTTTCGCTTACATGGAATTCCAAAGGTAATTATTTCTGATCGAGACTCCAAGTTTACCAGAAATTTATGGACAGCATTGTTTAAGGGTTTAAATACTAAATTAAATTTTAGTACTTCTTTCCATCCACAAACCGACGGACAGACTGAAAGGGTTAATCATATTTTAGAAGACATGTTAAGAATGTATGTTAAAGATCAGCCAACTAAGTGGGAAGACTATTTGCATTTAGCCGAATTTACATACAGTAATCATTATCAAGCATCTGCTAGACTTAGTCCATTTGAGATTTTATATGGAAGAAAATGCTGTACTCCTATTTCTTGGGATAACCCTGTTGATAGAATAATGTTAGGACCAGATTTGTTAAAAGAGATGGAGCTAACCGTGAAACAGGTACAAGGCAACTTAAAAGTTGCACAAGATAGACAAAAAATTTATGCAGATCTGAAACGAAATGAAAAAGAATTTCAGGTTGGAGGTCATGTCTTTGTAATGGTAAAACCCAAGAAAAGTTCTTTTAAGCTTGGGAGTTGTGCTAAACTAGCACCAAGGTACTGTGGACCATTTGAAGTCCTATCAAGGATTGGACCTATTGCATATCAGTTGGCTCTGCCATCTAATTTAAGAATCCATAATGTTTTTCACATTTCTGTTTTAAAGAAGTATGTGCGCAATGCTACTCATGTGATGAATTGGAATGACATATAGGTGGAACCTGAAGGAGATTTTCAGGAGAAACCAGACTGTATTCTCGACAGGAGGGAAATTATGCTCCGGAATCATACCATAGGGCAGCTAAAGGTGCAATGGAAGCACCTTGGCTCTGATGAAGCTACCTAGGAACTGGAAAGCAACATGCGGGAAACATATCCAGTTCTGTTCCAGGGAGGCTCTGACGAAGAATAAGCAACATCGAGGACGATGTTGAGCTTAAGTGGGGGTGTTTGTAACATACCCCTTTGCAAAAAAACATTTTATGTTTGAAGAAGACATTATCTTAACTTTTATTGTAAAGTTTTATATTTGGACAAGTGTCCAAGGATGACTATAATTGCACAATATTATTATTTAAATAAATAAAATAGGAGACACTCACCCAAGGAGAACTGTTGAAAGAGTGTTTACTGACCCAATAGGTGCAATGGAATCCAGGGTAGAAGGAAATGGACAAGTGGCAGCATCATGAGGCAAGTAACTAGCTGTTGGTATGGGACAACTCCCTTGAATTGTGGTCATAGTGCCCTGAAAGATGGGACTGGAGCTTGAGGCTCATTTATTGAGAAATGACCACCAAAAATACCTAGGCATATTTTTAAGAGCCATCGAATTTGGACTGAGGTTCAACACTTTTCCTAACGAGGAAACTTACCTTGTGGTTCTGCTGTGTGCACACAAGAGATTCGATGAGGGGAAAGGCTATGTTTTTGATCATGGTGTAAGTCTGCCTTGTTTACTGCTGAGTGTAGAGATTGAGGTTTTTGGCAAGTCTCTATTGATTGCTGGTTATGCAAATTGAGTGCCTTGCTTCTACACAGAGTCTTCTACCTAGTGGTTCAGTAAACAGGCTCGGGGGTCCAAAGGAGGCAAGTAGTTTGGCTGCTTCTTCTGGAGAAGGTTGGGAGGAATAGGCCTCCTTGGGTGTTTGTCCACCCTATCTACAGTTACAAGTTCTACTTGTTATTTCATTCCCTAAGTAATTATCATTTAATTCTGTAGATGTTGAGTTAGTATCCTTCAGTTAAATATTGATAATGCAGAAGTAAAAGTTTGAATTTCTGATCTGTTTCTGATTCTGTTTACTATTGAATTGAAAATATGAAATGATAGAATGAAATATTTTCCTTGTATTTTTCCACGCACTGTTTTCTGTACCATACTCCAGTACAAGAAAGGAAAATTAAATTAGATGAATGATATACAGTGATTGAATAGACTAATGTTGATTGAATAGACTAATGCAGATTTATCTTCCTCGAAATTTCCCTTATCAGTTATATTCTGCAATTTAAATTATATAAGTCTAGAATCAGAAAACATAACAACATTTCATATTATAGACATTATAATATTTTTGTAGCAATAGAAGTAAACATTTCATCTTTGTACAAAACCTAGGGTTTCATTGTAGGTCAATTATTTCCTTATAGAGGACTTATGCTATGCACTCTCTTATCATTTTCTTTTCAAAATAGTATACTATTACATTTTCACTTTAGTCCTTCATCAACATTCTTGAAATTTAACAGCTGTAAAATAAAATAACTTTAATTCAGATGACTATCCTAAACAATATATAATTTTTAGGACAAACATTCTATCAAACAAACAAATCTTTAAAACAAAGTCTGAGTGCACAAAGACCTTCTCTTTTTTGTATGTAATATTTTGTTATGGGTTCAAAACCCTTATCATAGCTAAGCACATTCTATTAATACTAATAGCCGACACCCTAGACAACGCTAGATAGAGTCTTAAACTAAGGCATTATGCCTTATTACCTTTTATTCTTTTTAGAATGCAGTTACATACTATACATTGTAACCTTATCATAGAAGGATTCATTTGACGAAAGGGCTCGAACTTTTAAACATTCGAAACAACCATTCCTTACAGGACGAGCTTAGGGTAATGACCCAGCTTAAAACAAAATAAAGTTGGACATGTTTCAATAGCAAAATCAATTGTCAATCGATATTATTTATCTATACAAACAAAACTAAGTTACAGTTTGAGGAACCAAGCCAATTCGGCTTTCAAGACTTTAAACATAGCAACATCTTAGTTACGTGCCGAACCAAGGGTTCGAGGTTGTAAACAATCCCATACATCGATATGAAGTATAAATTAGGGTTTGAGGTTTCATAAAAAAAGACATTAACCTCTGACTCTTGACCAATAACAACTCAAAACAATTCATAAGCTAAACATTAAAATATAATAACACAGGTCCTGGAGCAGTGATCTGCAACACGACGAATACAAACAGTATCAAGTTATAGAATCCTCTCTTTTTCATTAAAAAAAACCGAGGGTTACACCCTTCAACAGATATTACATTTCAACAAATTACTTTACAGTGAAACACTGCAAGTAGGTCGAGGATCCCCATCCTCCCTACATTCAACCATTTGGCTCACAAAACACCACGACGACGACCAAATCCTTAGCCAGACATCAAACCCCAGCTACTGTTAACATCAAACAATGGGCATCATTGCCAAGAGTAACCTATAGGAAACCACCGAGGATTACCGGTTGTGTAAGCAATATCCTCTTCTAAGCTTCGATCATAACACCTTGAAGACGAGCGTACCTGCAAACAAAACCTTTGAATGGTTAAAAGAAATACATTACGAAGCTTCGAAAACAATGTTAGATAACAGTAATATTTTAAGACTAATACATTACCTTCTGAAAGAACAACGGTGGTTCAAAAACAAACATTCCTGCAACCGACGTGAACCCTGAGCCATTCAAACCACCCAAGCAAGTACAGACAACCTATTTTCATAGCTCAACCCTTAACACTATAACTTATGACTTTATTTCCCCACAGATCATGATTCGAACCCTGTAGAGGTCCTCCTAAAATCACTTAGCAAACCCTAAACATTCACAGGCTGGTCGGCTTCTCTACCGAGCCACTCTCTAACACAAATGAATACCAAAGTAAACAACCTCGACGAGACATAGTGGAGGACTAGGGTTTAGTCCAAAACCTGAGAGTACCACGAGATCAACGGTGGATACCTTGCCAACAATGCACATCGTGCTACGAGTACCAACTGGATTTAAAACCACATTAATAACCATATACACCGTGGAGACCAGCTCAGTAAACTTATAGGTTAAATCATGCACAGCTCATCCCCGTTAACAATAATCTTACGGTGTGTTCACGTGATCCTTGACACAAAAGTAGCCACCGAGACCTTCCACCAAGGTAGTAGATAGGAGAGTTTAATGCAAGAATGATTACGAATTGCTGTCAGCATATAATCACGATGTCATTAATACCTTGTCTGTAACGATTTTGACACGAAGGTTTTAACTGTAACATTGTATAACATATAACACCGTAATTCCTTAGTTACAACCTTTTGTATTGTATCAACAAGTCCTTGAACCTAGGGTTAAAGTTATCATGCAAAGCTCATAGATCATATAGCCTTATATCTTATCATTGTATATAGTTTACACACAATAGGGAATGCATAGTATTTGCATATAGTTTACATACTATAGGAATAGTATGGTATTTGCATATAGTTATGTTTTCACAAAAGCACCCTTTTTACAATATATGTATTGTCACAAAACCTTGTGTAAAGGATAAAGGCTATTTCAACACTAATGTATAGTGATTATTTCAATATTCTAAACATTATAAATATATCACACAAGTAAGTGCATGAAATTGATATAATTCACGACCTTAGACTTAGTCAAGTAATTATTTCATACTATTCTTTAGGTTATGCATATAATGTATAGGAACATAAGCAATTCATAGGATTACAATAATAGCATTAGAGTTCAGAATAGAATCTATTTTTCCATAGCTCCTTGTTTACATGTTGATATTGCTAAGGTAGGATTGTAACCTCCTAATATCGAAGTTAACATTTCAATACTTTCAATATTATACAAATACTCCAGTTTACGAATAGCATAAATTATGAATGAAGATAAAACTGGAAGATCTCACCCGGAAAATACTCCAAGGTTAACTCTAAAGACATCAAAGACTAACTGAAGTGATTTAGGAGTTCTTCTTTCAACACTTTAAAACATTATTACTCTTACCTGTGATCTGGGAAAAAGAGGTACAATGCTTTAGCAAAATAGCTAAGTAAGCCTCAGGGTACCCATAGGACCCCCTTCACCATCAAAAAGAAGAACAAACAGTTAGCATAGTTAAACAATAGAAAGTAATTATATAAATCATCGACATCAACTCATAAGTAAACTAGGTTGCAAAACTGAGGTAAGAAACATCCAATAGCATCGTAATGTAGATGTAATTATTTTCCTTATGCATCGTAAAACAAAAATGCATGCATGATCATGATAACATTTTATTCCAGCATGTCTTTAATTGAATAAACTAGCATTTTATATATTTCCGCACAACTAGTATAATAATAAATGTCACGTAGATTTTTTTAAATTTTTTTGTGAATTTTCGGGATGTTACAGCTAGTGTTTTCACACTAGCTGGTGCTAAAAAGCACCTACTAAGACTTATGGAATTCTTCGTAACAATTCAAATTGGAATGCATGCACTTGGTGAAAACAGTAAATAATAGTAAATAAATTTTTAAACTATGTAAAGCAAATGAATGAATAGTAAATCTACTCTAATGCATTTTTCTCTTTCACAAACAAAGGAGCAAGGAAATAATATTTGCTTTTATTGCATAAAAATGGTTTTTTACAATAAGGAGTTACCTTAGTGAAATGGAGGCAAATGGGCCATTGCAGTTGTGCAGAAGGGGATGATTTTGGTCTTCGAAATATTTGTTTGTTCTCCAACAACTACTCACAAGGTGCCAAAGTCAAATGGGAGTGAAACTTGAACACAAATGGATGGCTCAGGTTTCAGTAAAAAATTTGGTAGAGTGTTGGTAACATAGAAAATGGAAAAATTGTGTGTAAAATGGGGACCTTCACCACTTATTTATATAAATAATTGCCCTAGGTTTTTTTCCCATGGTATTGGGCGGACCTTGGTATTGACTAGTAGTATTTGGGGTTTTCCCTCTCTTTATAAAAATTTTGAATGTTTTTTCCCCTTTTTATTTTCTTTTTTGCCTTTTTTTTGGGATTTTATCCCTATTTTGGGGGATTTTCTTCCTTTTTAGAGGAAATATGCCAAGTTTCCCTATTTTTGGAGATAAAAATAATAATTATGGGCCAATTTGGTTTTAGACTTTAGGATTTTTGGGTAGGTGAAGGTAAAATGTGGAAAACGAGATAATTGGATGATGTAGCTAGGGAATGAGCACAGTGTACAATTTTTGTGTGTTAATAGATTACCCCCTGATTTGTGAGGGTAGCAACTCATTGCATGAATGATAGACATCATAGGATCTCTCTTTTCTAGGGTATTGAGTAGGAAGGTGGTGTAGAACATAGATTACGTTGGAGAGTGGAACAAGCGCTTAATCTGAATTGTAAGGGCTGTAACTGCAAATACAACTCCTCAACAATGGATGAGATACTGAGATAATTGGGAGGAGACACCCAAAATCCAACCAGTTGAGGGTTGGTGTAGTGTGATTTTGACAAAAAATGCATGCATAATGTACTATGATTTTCTTTGCACTTAGCTTAGAGGAAGGAAGATGATTTCTGGAGACTCAAATTTAGATGTCTCTAATTGAATGTAGGGGATAGAAACACATTTTTTTTTCATATGCAGGCCAAGATTCGGGAGCACCATAAAATAGTCAGGGAAATTACAAATTCTGAAGGGGAAAATATTTCAGACTTTGAGAAGATCAAGGAGGAAGCATTCAAACATTTTAGTAATTTGTATACAATTGAGGAAGACGAGCTGGAGGAGGCCCAAGAAGAAGTAGCCAAAGACATCCTCCCCCTAATTTCAAAGGAATATATTGCAGAACTAACTAATCCAATTATAGTAGAAGAGGTCAAAGACACCATATGGAAAATGAACCTAGATAAGGCCCCATTTCCAGATGGATTCTTTATGCATTTTTACAAACTGTGTTGGGGAATCATAAAAAAGGATCTCCTAAAAATGCCAGAGTATGCTAAAAAAACCCATTTGGGTGATGCACAATTCATCCTTCTTGGACCTAATTCCCAAATAGTCCAACCTAAGTTCCTTTGCTAGATTCCATCCAATCTCTCTATGTAATGTTTCCTACAATTTTTTTGCCAAAATCATCTCCTAGAGGATCAAAAAATTCCTCCCTACTATCATATTGGAAAATCAAGGTGGCTTTGTGCATAAAATAAATATCATGGACAACATTATTCTTGTTCAAGAAGCCATACACTCCAACAGAAAGAGAAAGGAAAAACGAATGATTGTCAAGCTAGATATGGCCAACACTTGATAAGGTAAATCATGCCTTTCTTTTCAAGGTCCTAAAGAAGTTTGGATTTAATGATATGATTATATCCTGGATTATGGATTTCATTGTCAAATGATGGATTGTTCCACCTGTAAATGGAAGAGTGAAAAAATTATTCAAAGGAATGCGGGGCCTCCGGCAAGGGTGCCCTCTCTCCCCACTCTTATACAACATTATGGCTGACTCATTGAGTAGGTCATTAGGGAAAGAAAGAGAGTCTGGTGAAATTCTGTTGGAATATTCACACCATCATTTTTATATTTTGCATGTTGCATGCATTTGCATGCAACTGCATGCATCCAGTCATCATCATGTGTTGGGCTGGGCCCAGGTGGGTTGGAAAAACATACAAGTATGGAAAAATGCGCGTAGCACACTGCAGCAAGAAGAAAAGGCAATTTTGATAACTGCGCATAGCGCGCTGCGACAGGGAGAGAAAGTAGTTCTGGTAAAAGCACATTGCGCGCGGCGGCAGGTGACAGCCAATTTTGAGGTGTTGCACGTGTCGTGCGATGGCAATGACTAAGGCGCGGTCGCGCAGTAGGACGATGCGCATGGTAGCGCATGAGCTATGTTTGGTTCAGAACATGGGTAAAGGTCAGAAAGGGACATGACCTATTTTGGGTAAGGAACATGTGGACGACAAATGAAAGCGACCTGTTTGAACGTGTGGCGACAAGCAGTTGAGAAGCTAGGCCACGATGCCGATGGCGATAGGAAGGCGAAGGAGTGGAAAGGGACATGCCATGATTCTAACATACAGGAACATCAGTGAAGCAGGCTATATATACTGAACCCTAGAGGCGTTGAGAACACAATTCCTTGTTATCATCTTTGTCCAGGGTCATGACCGAACCCGGGATATACCCTGAGAGTTGCTAGTTGAAAGGCAGGCCAAGAAGGCCTTGGAAGAGAGAACTGACCAGGTGCCATGGTGCACTTCATCTCTAGTAGAAGCACCACAGTTGCCCTAAGATCTAGGACGACAAGTGTCCATGAGCAATCCGCAGAAGCATCTGCTGTAGTCCTCAGGAGACATCACCCTGGGGTTTCATCCGAGATGTCTATGGAGTTCCTAACCGATAAGAGTAATGTGGCACTCGGTAGGCTTAACCATCGAGTTTCATCCGAGATGTCTACGCGATTACTGATCATTGAAAGAACCATGGTATCCCTGCATATAGACTCACCAGGAGCAAAGGAAGATAGAGCTCAGCAGGAGACAACCCGAGCCGCGAAACAAATGTTCCAGAACAGCCGGCCTGTTTCCCGACTTGGTGATGTGGGAGAACTTGTGCGCTAGCCAGACAACCGACATACCACTCAGAAAGGCGCAGAAGAGGTAGATGATCAAGGTTTCGCGCGAATGATGGTTGTTGGCAAGAAGTACATGATAGCGAGCCGTGCCTCGTCAGTCCGTTTCAAGAGATACATCACCATGATATTCATCTTTAGAGGGATGTCGCTGCGATGTTCATCGCAACCTATCCGGAGTTTCCGCTAAGTTTGAACAGAAAGCCAAGAATATAGTTGCGGAGTTAGAACAAACTCTGCAAAGCTTCACAGTAAAGCTTGGGACGATGAAAGACGCGGCACCAGGGTCCCCAAGTGGAAGTGGCTCGGGATGAGCCACAGGTGAGTGTTAGGGGCCTGTTGGGCTGGGCCCAAGTGGGTTGGAGAAACATACAAGTATGGAAAAACGTGTGTAGTGCGCTGCAGCAGGAAGAAAAGGCAATTTTGATAATTGCGCATAGCGCGTTGCGGCAGGGAGAGAAAGCAGTTATGGTAAAAGCACATTGCACGCAGCGGTAGGTGACAGAAAATTTTGAGGTGTTGCGTGTGTCGCGTGATGGCAATGACTAAGGCACGGTCGCGCAGTAGAACGATGCGCATGAGATATTTTTGGTTCAGAACATGGGTAAAGGTCAGAAAGGGACATGACCTATTTTGGTTAAGGAACAAGTGGACGACAGATGAAAGCGACCTGTTCGAACGTGTGGCGGAAAGCAGTTGAGAAGCTAGGCCATGACGTCGATGGCGACAGGCAGGAAAAGGAGTGGAAAGGGACAGACCATGATGCAGTGTAACCATTTTGAGGACTGCGGCTATCAGAGAAGCGTGTGAGCCACGAGTGGCCCAGCTAGAGTAGGTGGAGCAGGTTGTCGACGGCGACAGCTAGGGTGGCAGTTAGCCACACCGGTTTTGTAGACCTAAGGGTTGTGCTTACGAATTGTAAAGATATGCCTATGGGAATAATCTATAAATAGGCATGATTTTGTATGGGAAAGGGTTTTTGGTTGGGTTGTTGAACTCTTCATGTTGGTTAAGTGTTGATTATTGTAGAATCTTAAGCTTAGACAACCATTGTAAAGGCTCTACAACTGAGTGCGCAGAGACCTATCTGAGAGAGAAGAGAGTCTGCAGCTGAGTGCGCAGACTAAGAGCGGTTGTACCCTTCCCATTAAGAGTAATATTAACAGTCATTCTTGTGGACGTAGCCTCCATCCGGGGGGTGAACCACGTTAAATTCTGTGTTGTGTGACTAATGTGTGTTTATGATTGTTTAATTGCTTGGTATGAATGTTTAATGCTGGAAACTTCTGTATGTGATTTCTTTTATATTTATTCGCTGCAGTGAATGGGAATAATATGTTAAGTAATGCATGCGCAGAGGAATGTCAAGTATTCAACATGTAAGAATCTGTCAATTGGAATGTATGAATCTATCTATTGGTCAAGTAGTGAACACTAAGTTTAAGCACAGCGTTGGAGTGCGCAGTAACATATGTTGTTAAACCATCTACAACTTGCTGATAAGAACTTGAATGAAATGAAGGGATAAAGAATGCTAAGTAGAGTGGTTAGAATTGGAATCCATGGCAAGGACGCGCAGTCTCATTGATGCGTCGAGTCATTGAAGGTTGCTGCGAGGTAAGCTCTTGATAGCTTACTATTGCAATGTAAAGGGGTCCTGTATCACATAGTCATTGGAGGTAAGAGCGCAGTTGCGTGCTGAAGGCAAAAGTGCGCGAGCGCAGTTGCGCGCTGAAGTATCCGACGCTGAACAAAAGGTTCGCACAGTTATCTATCTGCGCAACCCACAAGGTGTTGCTCTGCTTATTAGCTTTCCCCCCATCGCATCACCCGGTTGTGGAAAATTGATTCCACAACCACCCCCTCAGCTTCGCCTCGGGTGAGACCTCAGGTTGCGCGCAACCTATTGCCAAAAGGGCCGGCGAATTGGGGTTTTGTTGGTTCCTTGAACTGCGAAGTACCTGGGTCTACACTGGAAACCTCAAGAAGGTGATCGACAACCAACATCATGGTTGTCTCCCTAGCACTTAGAGCTTGTTTCTAGCTCTCCATAGCCTGTACTTAGCCCTCATTTGGCCTCCTACCTACCTGATGCACCCTCCTGGACTTATCTGCTTAGCAAGTGTGCCTTTCTCACCTACCACTAGCAGTTAGAGTGCTCTTGCTCACCTACCACTAGTTATCACTGAGTTAGGGTGCCTTATCTCACCTACCGGGAGTTATCATTCAGTTAGTGCATTGATTGAGTAGTTCTTCCACTGATTACTCATGTTGACTATTTGTAGCTTCTAGTTAGCTAGTTCTGGAGTTCCACTTGACTATTTGACAACCTCATGCGCCCTCCTTGGAGTCTCCATTCCTTGATTTATGCCTAGATGGTTCTGTTAGACCTAGTTAGACACATTTGACTGACTATTACCATTTATGATTGATACTATTGGATGGATGATGTCTCCATTGTTATCCAAGATAGACTTTGAGTTAGACAGCCTCATGCACTCCACTTAGAGTCTCCATTCCTTGATTTATGGATAGTTAGTTCTGTTAGACTCAGTTAGACACACTTGACTGACTCTTACCACTCATGAATGATGCTACTGACTAGTTGATGTCTTAGTAGTTATTCATGCTAGACTGTGAGATCAGAGATTCGAATGCCCTACTTGGCTAATTCGAATCCTATATCATGCTGCTTTACAGTCCATTGTAACACATTCTCTACATTCATTATTCATTGTATGATATTGACATTGTCCATTATTCTGTGTTTGTGAGTGATTATTGAATGCATGCTTCTTCTTCTTTGCAAATAATCTTGAGAGATAGATTGTGAGTTTGTTACAGTTGCTAGATCCCTGCAGATTATCACATGGTATTAGAGCAGTAAGAAGCTATTCGTCTTGCAGCCATTGCAACAGCAACAGTTGCAACATTTCTTTGAGCAACTATCTTTTCACTTGTGCACCAGAAGCCTCTGAGTTTCCACAGCAAATCCTGGTGCTATTACTTGAATTCATTGGAGAAATCCAGTGAGGTCTAGCCAGGTGTGAAGGACTTAGTCTATGTGCCAAGTTTCCTTAAGTAGTGTTCATTCGAAGTGTAGCATTCTTCATTAGCAAAAATTCTCTTGTTTTGCAGGTTTATTCACCCGTTCGAAATCTTCTTCAACTATTCGACTTTCTCTGTTTCAGATGGATCTAAAGCTTACATCTTCCAACTATGTTGAGTGGAAATCCAAGATGACTCTCTTCATGAGATCAAAGAGCTTCACCCGAATACTCGACGGAACAATGGTAGAACCTCTCAGTGCAGTAGAAAAGTCCAAGTACTTGGATAGGCTTGATGAAGAAATTGGCCTGCTCCTCTCAATTTCTGATGATCTTCACTTCCATGTCATCTATCTTACATCTCCTAAAGAGGTTTGGGACAAGCTCGAATCCCTTTTTGGACAGAAAGATGATATGAAGGACACAAATTGGAGAATGAGCTCATATGTTTGTGTCTAGACAACTTCGAATCTATCAATGCCTTCCTCACCAAGTTGAAAAGATATGAGATAGTGAAAGAAGACAAGCAACTTATACTTTCCATTCTCTCAAAGTTGGGGGAAAACTTCTCAGTTTTTGTCTCTACTTTCCAGTCAGCTAGGTTGTCCATTCCAAAATGGAAGTTTCCCTCACTTGATGATTTCATCCAATCTCTTACTCAAGAGGAAGAGAAGTTGATCTCTATGGGAATGATCAAACCCAAATTGGATTAATCTCTTACAGTTGCAGAGAGAGTGAATGGTCAAGGAAAGCAAAAGATTTCTGACAAGAGATCGAATGGTACAAAGCATACAGATACCCCATATCAGTCAGATAGGGCTTCGAACTCTAGGAAGACCAAGCATTCTCGGAAGAAAAGACCCAAGTGCACCTAGTGTCTTAAAGGTATCAATCTTGAGAGTGATTGCATGAAGAAAGCTATAGATATGATGGCTCAATTACTTAAGAAGAACAATATTCCCATGCCTACATGTACAGAGAAGAAAGATCCTGATACTGAGCTTTCCAGATCTAAAGGAAAGGAAAGATGTCATGCCCTCATGGCAAGTGCATCAATAGATTCTACCTTCATCATAGATTCAGGAGCATCAAGACACATGTCTTCCTCCAGAGATCTCTTCTCCAGTTTCACAAGCTCAGTTGGCCCTTCCATCAGATTGGGAAATGATTCAGAAGTCTCCTCTCAAGGGAGTGGAAGAATCGATCTTGACTCCGGTTACTTTTCTAATGTGCTTTATGTTCCTTCTCTTGCAACAAATTTACTTTCAGTGTACCAAATGATCCATGTTGGAGAGCCCAAAAGAGTGATATTTTCTCTAGATGAAGTCAAAGTACAAGACATGGTTTCAGGGGAAATCATCTCAAAAGGTGTTGCAAATCATGAGACAAAACTCTGAGTTTTCCCACTTCTCACCTCTCTCAAAGGAGTCTGCTCTTCGGTCTCATATTCATGAAGAGAGTAGACGGTCTCATCTCAACCACAAACTAGCTCAAGATGTGGTTGAAGGTCTTTCCAATAGCAAGATTGCTCATGGCACCTGCAAGGATTGTTCTAAGAAGATTGAGAAAAAGAGGAATCTTGAAGAAGTGCGAATGCTAGATCTAGATCCACAAGAACCTGAAGATCTAGCACCTATTGGTTCAACATCCACTATTACATCCACTGGGGATCTTGTTGGAGATCCATCATCAGATTCTAGTTCTTTTGGTAAAAATATCACCTATGATGGGTCAAGGGAGATATCATAGATCTACATGCAACTTCGGAAGCAGGTTCATGATGCTCCCACTTCATCAGATTCAGAGTTTAAAAGTGATGATGAGGTAGACTCACTTGCTTCTTCACATGAGATTTTAGATTCGGAGTTTGAGAATGATGATGAATTTCAAGAGAGCGAATGCCCATCACATGATAGTTTAGGTTTGGAGTATGAGACATCAGCATCACATGTTGCTCCTCATGAGATTTCAGATTCAGAGTTTGTATGTGATGATGAGCCAGTTCTACTTGCTTCTCCTCACAAGAGTTCAGATTCAGAGTCTGGATGTGATGAGCCAGTTCTGGACACATCTCCACATGATATTTCATATTTGGAGCTCGGAAGTGTTGACAAGCTCCAAAAGAGCATACCATCATCACATGGCAGATCAGATTCAGAGTATGATAATGAATATGATGAAGAGAAAATGTTAGATCCAGATCCACAAGAACCTGAAGATTTAGCAAATGCTAATGAGGACATGGGAGATTCTGTTCCTTATGATCTCTCAACTGATTTTCCTCCTCTTCTGAGACGGGTAGCCACTACTCTCACTGGTTATCCATTTGATCGACGGAGAACCACATTAGGTTTTTAGGATGGAAGGTTTCATCCTTCTCACATTACTGATCATTTTCAGATTGATCAACCCTTGTTTTGAAAAGAAGGACACTTACCTCCTTCAGGGGTGAGTGATGACATGCTACTTTAGTATCCTTCAGTCTATTTTGAGGGAGGGCTTTCTTCCCACTGGGTTTTCCCTCTTTCCTCACATAGTTTAATTTTAGATTGATTGTACGGGGTGACCTTTGGTCTCAGTCATTAGGGCCCTATTTTTTATTTTAGTTATCTCCTCATATTATAGCTTGCGGGGGGGTGTTGGAATATTCACACCATCATTTTTATATTTTGCATGCTTGCACGCAAATCTACATGCTGCATGCATTTGCATGCAACTGCATGCTTCCAATCATCATCATGGTTGTCTCCCCACCACTTAGAGCTTGTTTCTAGCTCTCCATAGCTTGTCTTTAGCCCTCATTTGGCCTCCTGTCTACCTGATGTGCCCTCCTTGACTTATCTGCTTAGCAAGTGCGCCTTTCTCACCTACCACTATCAGTTAGAGTGCTCTTGCTCACCTACCACAAGTTATCACTCAGTTAGGGTGCCTTATCTCACCTACCAGGAGTTATCATTCAGTTAGTGCATTGATTGAGTAGTTCTTCCATTGATTACTCATGTTGACTACTTGTAGCTTCTAGTTAGCTAGTTCTGGAGTTCCACTTGACTATTTGACAATCTCATGCGCCCTCCTTGGAGTCTCCATTCCCTGATTTATGCCTAAATGGTTCTGTTAGACTCAGTTAGACACACTTGACTGACTATTACCATTTATGACTGATACTATTGACTGGATGATGTCTCCATTGTTATCCAAGATAGACTTTGAGTTAGACAGCCTCATGCACTCCACTTAGAGTCTCCATTCCTTGATTTATGGATAGTTAGTTTTGTTAGACTCAATTAGACACACTTGACTGACTCTTACCACTCATGACTGATACTACTGACTAGTTGATGTCTTCGTAGTTATTCATGCTAGACTCTGAGATCAGAGATTCAAATGCCCTACTTGGCTAATTCGAATCCTATATCATGCTGCTTTGCAGTCCATTGTAACACATTATCTACATTCATTATTCATTGTATGATATTGACATTATCCATTATTCTATGTTTGTGAGTGATTATTGAATGCATGCTTCTTCTTCTTTGCAAATAATCTTGAGAGTTAGATTGTGAGTTTGTTACAGTTGCTAGATCCTTGCAGATTATCACAAATTCAAGGTATCAAAATAGCTAGAAATGTGAAAGAACTCAATCATTCACAGTTTGTAGATGATACCTTACTCATAGGGGGGGCTACATAGTTGTGGCAAGAAGATTTAATCAAATCCTGCAGAATTTCTGTAAGGCCTCTAGTAGCCTAGTAAACAAAAGGAATAGCTCTATATATGGCTGGAACATTTCTGCTCATCTATTTGCTAGTATTAAACAAGTGTTTGGCTTTGAGGGATTGAGGTCTGGAGAATACTTTAAGTATCTAGGAATTCTGATCGCTTGGAACATGAAGCGGAAAAGGAATTGGCAGGAAATCATTAATAAAATTTCCAATAAAACAAAACAGTGGGGACTGATCTGGCTCAATCCTATAGTGAGGATGGTTATAATTAAGTCTATTTTGGCCTCTATACCTCTATACCTATGTTTTGTTTTGCTTTCCCCTTCGTCAGTTCTTAAGCAGATAAACTAGATGATTAGGTCCTTTCTTTGGAAGGGGGGGAAACAACTCAGGCATAAATTCTCTATTGTTAGCTGGAACATTGTTAAGGGACCAAAAAATTATGGTGGATTGGGAATAAGAGATATCCAACTCACCAACTTAGCTCTCGGGGCAAGATGTTGTGGAAAATCCTGGAAAATAATCAAGCCTGGGTCTCTCATGTGTTGAGAAAGAAATATTTAAGGGGGCACTATCTCCTTTGTTTAGATTCTGCTCCTATTCCCAACCATGGAATTATAATATGGAAGCTATGTGTAAAGGTTTGGCCATTACTTCATAGCAAGTTGCATTGGATTCCAAGCACTGGGAAAATAATCCAGTTGTGGGATGATGGCTTCACATCCACAACAACCAAATACAGTGGATGAATGATGGCAAGGACCAGCTAGCCTCCATCCACTAGGGTGCTCTCAAATAACTTCACGAACATCTAGGATAGATCCAACATCCAAAAGGAGGTTCTCACTATCCCATTTTGTAGTTTTAAATTCTGTGCATTAATGATGTTGACATTTTAAATCTTGTGCAGTTATGGTGTTGAAAGAAAGTAAGACACTCTCTTAGTTGTTTCCGTTTTTTCTGTTCTTAACTTACCAGAAAAGAATAACACGTTAATAATCAACACAAATTCCAAATAGTAGGTTAGCATTATGCCTTTTGGAGCTTAGTAGGTGTTAGATGTCATCGTTGATATTCCAACTTCAATATTTCCATTTTACCATGTAAAACCCAATTTTCCTTTGATTTCTATTTTATATGATGTGCATATGAATGCAATCAATGAAACCAAAGTAAAAGAAAAACTTTTAATAGCCATTGAATTTAAGGAAGGATGCCATGTTAATGATGTTTTTAATTTTTTTTCCCGATTTTATGAACAAACTTCACCAATAAAAATATGTGGTCTTGCTAATAGGTGAGGTGGCTGGGGCGGTTGGCTTTGGCTGTCCAGTTCAGGTAAGTGATTGACGCAAAGCTCTTTTAGGGGAATAAATTTAGGGTTCCCGCCTGAGCAGAGCGTAGTTAGGCGTAACGTATTTCAAGCCAAGGTAAGACCTTTCCCGAACTCGAAAAGGCCGACCTCTCTTAATAGTAAAGACTTCATTACGGTCAAAGCTGTCCCCACCCCGGATCAAACCCTAGACCATCGATCAACAACGCCTTTGCCTTACATGCGCGTGCCAACTATTCTACCCCTGCGAAAAAAAATTCACCAATAAAAATATTCTTGGTCGAGTTTAAGAACTAATATTGAAATGGTTATCGCTGGTTATCGCCAAAGCATGCTTTAATAGGTTACTCATTAATCTTAAACTTCATAATTATTCAATCATTCGCGTGGTATGATAACCAATAAAAATATGTGGTCTTGCTAATAGGTGGGGTGGCTGGGGCGGTCGGCTCTGGCTGTCCCCACCCTGGATCAAACCCTAGACCATCGATCAACAACGCCTTTGCCTTACATGCGCGCGCCCACCCTGGATCAAACCCTAGACCATCGATCAACAACGCCTTCACCTTACATGCGCGCGCCAGCTATTCTACCCATGCGAAAAAAACTTCACCAATAAAAATATTCTTGGTCGAGTTTAAGAACTAATATTGAAATGGTTATCTCTGGTTATCGCCAAAGCATGCTTTAATAGGTTATTCATTAATCTTAAACTTCAACTTAATTATTCAATCGTTCGCGTGGTATGATATCCAACGCGTGGGAAACTTTCCATTCCCTCTACTCTAACTGCATTTTGGTTTCCACTCCTTCGACTACCCATGATCTGTGTTGTGTACCCATTCAATGTGTCGTATATTTTGATGAAAAATGTAATGGTATGGAGAAAAGATTTAGATTAATGTAATGGATTGATTTTGGTTTTACATTTAGCTTAATTAATGTTTCGTTCAACAAAATTCTGGACTTATTATAGGAAACAACTCTTAAACTTTATTCTTAGACGTGAAGACTGTTTTGAAATGGAAAGATACCTGGACAAGATTGAAATTAGGACTATTGTTTTCCCCTTAACTTTGTATTAAAATTAGGACTATTATATTATTTTCAAAGGTTTGTTAGGTTCTTCATGTAGCTTTAGTGATGTAACACATCACATGAAAATATTAGCTCTTTTAACTTCGTTCCCTGAAGAATAAGATTATGTTTTGAAATGGAAAGATACGTGGAAAAGATTGAAATTTGAAATTAGGACTATTTGGAAATAAATGGAATATAATGAATTGTTTATGTTATACTCATGTGCACGATGCATTCCTATTAGGCATTAGAATAATTTTCGTGGGATATGGAGTTGACCCTACTTCCTTTAATGTCAAAGTATGGAAAATATAATTAAAGAAAGTAAATATGCCACATTCAATTATAAATATTATATTATTTCCTAATATTGTTTTAGATTGAAAACTTAATATTGTTTTATATTGAAAATGTTGTGGAGGGAGTATTTTCAATAGCATACAAAGAGAAAGGAAAGACTATGGCTTAAAAAAACCCTATTTTCTTATTTCGATAGAGTTTAGATAGAGTGTAACAATATCATTCATTTGGAAGGAAGAATGAAACTCAAAAGGAAGTTAGCCTAATTGATGTTAATTCTGATCCATCTTTAGTCATGAACAATCAGTATGAATGCTACATTTGTACATGAGAACTACCTTGAAAAGGAAAGTAATTTGACTAGTGATGTTGAAGGGTTTGTTGATTTTACTAGAGAATATGGAGAATCTAGTCCGCCAAATAAATGTAAAAGAGAGAATTGGGATTCTGGCAGGTCTTTTTCAGTTAGATTGGACTTCAAAATTCCCCTTTATGGAGCTTGTGACTTGTGAAAATGGTGATGTGATTGAAGTGATATGTACTATTTGTAGTTGGAGATATTGCAAAGATGTTAAAATGCAGTTGAATAAATATACCATTGAGAAACATTGTGGAAAAAATTGTTACAAGGAAGAGATTGAAGGAAAAGTGGTGAACATATAAAGATGGAAGACTGCAAAACAATGCTTGAGCATGTTGAGGACACTAAAATGTTTGAAAAAAATATCAGAAATGATCATACTAGGGAAATGAAGGGGAGAATTCATAGCTTCTTCTAATAAAGAATTTCAACAGAACTGCAATAAAAAATAATCCAAAGGAGCAGCATTTTTCATATTTTAAAACTTGGACGGCCAATGACAGATTATGTCCATTATAAGGGTTTGCTAAACTTCCTTTCAATCCCTAATTTTCCTTCATCACATTGACCTATTAATAGTAGATGAGAGTTGTCAAAACATATGGATGAAGTAGTTAGGAAAAACCTTAGAGAAAGCATAATAATGCTACATTTTTTCCTTATCATTAGATGAGGTAACTACGATGGACTCTAGTTCATGGGTTTATATGAATGTTTATACAGTAAAAAATAGTGTTCAAGGAAAGTGCACTTTTTGTCCTTGTGTAAAATGAAGGAGAGTGCTACTGTTGAGAATTTTTTCATATTG
Source organism: Larix kaempferi (assembly GCA_027924585.1). Taxonomy (NCBI): domain Eukaryota; kingdom Viridiplantae; phylum Streptophyta; class Pinopsida; order Pinales; family Pinaceae; genus Larix; species Larix kaempferi. The sequence continues at coordinate 4,304,142 of BSBM01000040.1, read as the reverse complement.
TAATGAATACTCTATGTGAGATAGGTGGATTGGATGGACTTAACATTGCTACAAATCTAGTTTATTTTGAAGTAGATTGTGCATTTGTCATGCAAGGCAATCGTAATGGGAATTTTATTCAATTACAAACAAATGTTGCACCTTATATGATTGGTATACATTGCATGGCACATCGAACAAATTTAGCATTCATAATTCTTGAAGATTTGTTAACAAAGTAGAAAATATCGTGGATGATCTACATGGAATCTTTTGTAGAAGCTCAAAGAGAGTTATGGAATTAAAAAATTTGCAGATGGTTTGACAATTGGGAAAAAGCTCTTAAGAAATGTTAAAACACGTCGGATTTCACTTTATGAACCTGCAAAGCGTGTTTATGATGAATATATTTATTTGGTTGGTTTTATGGTTGAGCATTGTTTTAGTATGGATAAAGTGCATGCGCTTTTGCATCAATTAAGTGACGTTGAAACATTATTGACATTACGTGGCATCCTTCCTCTATTACATCAAATGTCTACATTAATTAATATTGTGTAGACAAGAACATTATATTTAGGAGAGTATACAAAGGAAATAAAATGTTTTGTCTTCTATTAGATAATTTGTATATAACGCCAACATAAGATTTGGAAATAACTTGTTGATCTTTCAAATCCTCAAAACTTTTTGAAACTCGATGAAAATAATTGTGTATGCGTTTTAATACGTGACAATTTGGTCCCACTTCACATTCTTCGAAAGCATGGGAGTATTATAAAGGAGAAGAAAGTTTCTATAAATGAATTTCAAGATGTCATTCAAGCAGTAAAGTCAAATCTTACAAACATTGAGAGGGCATTAACTACATAAATTAGAGAAAGGTTTCCAAGAGATGGGCTACTAGAGGCAATGACCATTGTTTATCCATAGTTTTGGAATTACAATTTGGACAAAGAAGTATTCTTTTTATTAATTTAAAAAGAAGATGTGCATATTAATTGATTTTTATTGTTGTACAAATGTCAATTGATTTTTATTGTTGTACACATGTCATTGAATAAAATCATATTAATGGAATCTTAGATGATGATAAATTAAGTTCACAAGAAAAGTGTTTTGTGAACACTATGATAGACCAGTTTGGACAATTAGACGACTCTTTGTCAATTGTGTAACATACCCATTACCCTTGTTAAACAATTGTGGTGCAGAGTTTAAATTTTTTTCCTTTAATTCCAAATTAAGATGCACATAAGAGAGAAAATGTGTTATTTAATTACTAATATGCATCATACTTACATGCCATTGGTATTTAAGGCAATATCACAAGCATGCATTAAATTACTTACTTATCTAACTTCATTGATGTATTCAATGCATGATTGTACATGTATATGTTTTCCATCATGTAAATACATTCACATTTTACATCGTTTGTACATGTTCATCTTTAACAATGTATTCATTAACTAATTAACTAATCGTTATAGTATGGGGACTGATTATTCTACCTTTGAAACGTTCCAATAACAAGAACATTTCATAAACAAATACTCATTTCGAATTATCTTCTATTACAACATACTCAATTTTATCATTAAGTCATGAAAGCTAATTATTTCTTTAGGAGCAATGATGATAATGCATTGATAAAAGGATCATCATATCTCTCTACATAATTGACATATGTAAATATGAAATTTAAAATTATTAAAAAAATTGAAATGCTTTAAGAAATCTTATTGGTTTATCATCAATGAACAAATTCAAACACTCTATAAGACTCTATATACTTCACTTGAAGATAATCATTGTCAATCAATGAAGAGATTCACTTTCTAACTAGTGAATAGGGAGACAGCAAGCGCACCAACTCTATTCTTACATTACACCATCTCTCATATATGAAATAAAGTTCAAGTTTATCATTCCAACTTTCCGAGTCAAAACAATAATAAAGAGAAGAACAAAGAAAACTACCAAAACCAAAATCAATGAAATAAAGTAAATCCCCAAAACCATTCTAACAATGCTACTGGCAACATATTGGAAAACAAGAACACCACAAACACAAATGAAAATCCGAATGCTCTTCCCAAACAAAGGAAAAACCCTCAACTTGAGACTAATCACCAGTGTCAATTTGTGGTGTTTATGGACATTATACCCACGATTGTCCTCCTCCCATAATTGCTGCAATTGAATGAGGCGCTGACCAAGCTCAACTCAACTCCTCCTACCTCCCGGTATGAGTTAATTGGTTGTGATGGGAAACCATTTTCCAGAGCAAAGCTTAGTGAGTAACCAACCTTCCCATTATGAGTGACTCACTTATTGCACCAAGAATATTGAAGTACTTTACAACTAAATATAATAAAGATGTTTCACATAACCAATATTTTGATAATAATAATAATTTGGATTTTACAAACAGTGGCTATAGCAAGACTTAGTGAGTAACCGACCTTCCCATTATGAGTGACTCACTTATTGCACCAAGACTAGTGAATTACTTTAGAACTAAATATAATAAAGATGTTTTCACATAACCAATTATTTTAATAATAATAATAATTTAGATTTGACAAACACTGGCTTTTAGCCAATGACCTTTGGAAGTTTCTAAAAAATAGTTATAAAACACCTTATAACTTTTTGTTCTATCAATCATGAAATTCCTTTATTACTCCTATCTTCATGCCAATTTGGGCAGTAACATTGACAATAACACTTCTCTTTTAAATCACATAAAGCAATAACACTTCTCTTTTAAATCACATAAAACTCATTTCTCTCACACACACAAAAAAGCAAAGAAAATCAAGTAGAAGGAAGATTGCCCGTATAATAACCTCCTTTTATCCCTTAAGCCTCTTTCTACCTCTTGAAAGCTTTGAATACGGATATGCAATTCTACAAACTTACTTACACCTTGGAGGCTTATATGAGAAGGTATACATTGAAATTATTAATATCTTGAATCACAACTTTGCATCTCATTCACAATTATATGATATATAGATCTTTTCACGTAATAATCTTAAATTGAAATTCAAACGAAAAAAATATATTAAGATGTAAATTTAAGAATATGAATGTAATTTTTTAGATTTTCCTGTGTAGATCTTGAAAAACGAATATTTAGCGATTATGTGCAATTTTTAACTAGTTTATAGTGGACACTTCACTCCTGTTAAACTAATTTTTATTTTTATTTACAACAAAATAGATTTAGCAGTATACATTGGCTCCAGGATCGACACCCAACTGGCTACAGATATTGTTGTAGTAGTTAACTCTCCTACTTACTGCGTCACTGTTCCCGCCGTTGCATTCCCCGCCGTTGATGGCTTCGATTGTCGCAGCGAAGCCCTGCCCTGAGGTTATGGCTGAGTGGCAGTTGCTGTTCTCCATCCAGAACCACAAGGCCGTCTTGAACGATATGGTGGCGTCTTGCCCCACCTTCTCTGGGTTGTTCAGCCCGTCGAACCCAATGCTTTGCCCCGCTGCTCCATAATTGTAATTCCTGCAACAATCCAACTGTCAGTCTTTGCCTCTTTCGCCATTATAGATCAGATACAGTGTTATAGTAAGTGTAGGGTTTCACGATCAATCTATCAAACGTACCAGCTCAACTGGAGAGGCCCACGTCCATGGTAGCTCTTCCCAGGCGTACACGGCCATGTGCTTGAACTCTGACAGTAGATTATTTGAGGGTTTATCTCGTTGATGTAACACAACTCTGACATGACAGAGAAATTAGATAACAGGTAATTGAGCGGAATATCTTGGAATTGATCATTTATCAGTTTTGGGAGATCTAGAATGAATAATGGATTGTTTGAAATATAATATTTGGTGCTTAATTTAATTATAACTAAGGAATATAATAAAATGTTTTTTGCATAACTATATTTGATGCTTGATAGCAAAAAAGAGACCAAGAAATTTAGATTTTTGGATGTTTTAAAGCACAAACAGAGACCCAGAGAAGTTCAGATATTTTTGGATGCTTTAAAGCACAAAAAGAGACCCAGAAAAGTTCAGAGATTTTTGGATGCTTTAAAGCACAAAAAGAGACCCAGAAAAGTTCAGAAAATCTATAATAAATAGTTCTGGAGACCTGTAATAAAGAGACAGGATTAATTGAAAAAAAGCAAAAGAACACATGAAGAACTAAGATATGTAATGCTAAGATTCTTTCCAAAAACTGTAAGAACTTTTTTTGGGTGGAAGATAGTAAAATCCTCTGATCAAACTCTAAAAAAATAGTTAAGACCAGGCAATATATATTCAAATGAAATATCTAATATAAAATCTTTAAAAAAATTATAAAGTAGATGATTATGGTTGAGTAGAAAGAACAAAACATATACCTCCAGTTTCATGCATTACATTCGCGAAGAAGGCAGCGAGTTCTCTCTTTTGGACGTCGTTGGATCCGGTGGTGCCAAATCCAGAGTAGGTATTGGCCGCTGCCATGAAAGCATTGTACGTGTAGAATCCCTTGCCTTCGCAGGAGCTGCCAGCTCGGGCTGCAAGGCCACTGAAGAAACTCTGCGAAATTATGGTGCCCAAGCTTCCACCTCCGCCACTTGGAGATCCTCCTCCCGAATTGTAGCAGGGACCGCTCTGGCAGCCATTGCCGCAGTAAGCAGAGGTCGTCCCGCAGTATCCATACTTGCTGCAGTAGTAGCACCCACCAGTAGCAGCACAAACACGACCGCCATTACCCATTTTTCACTACCCAGTGCCATAATTTCTTAAGACTCCCTCCTCACTATGAATATAATTTCTTAAGACTCCCTCCTCACTATGAATATTTGGTTTGTTGATTCAAGTAACTAAAGGAGATGCTCGCTCTATTTATACAAAAACAATTGGAACATGTCAATACGCGGCAGGATGCGGTTTGCTGGGGATCGTTGAACGCGCCCAAATTTACTTTCCATGGCGCCTTCCCCGCTACCTGCTACGAACCTTCATTCATTTTGTGTTTTTGACGATCATGATGTAAACAATGGCGTGGAGATAAAGACATACGCCAAGATAGATCGGCTCATTATCAACCTGTTTGCCGTATTAAATGGTTCAACGGGCATTTACCTATCACTAGCATTTACCTCGTATTTATTAGGTTATAGATATTCCTGAAAAAATTGATATTTTTATATTTAATTTTATTATTTTTTAGTTTTAGCGCTACCTTTTGCTTTAACTTTAATGAATAGTTGGTCAAATAGTAAAGAATATCAGTAATTTCTCTATATATTCAAAGATATCCTTTTGAAAAAACATACATTTTGTTGAATCTTTCTTAATATACTTTTATAATTAAAAAAAAAATATTTTCATTGGGTTGATTTTTTTTATAGTACAAAGTGGATGATTGATTAAAAAATTAAAAAAAAAAATTATACTAGTACAACCACTTAACTTGTAATTGTTTTGTTGAATCTTTCTTAATATACTTTTATAATTAAAAAAAATTATTTTCATTGCGTTGATTTTTTTTATAGTACAAAGTGGATGACAAGTATATATTGATTAAAAAACTAAAAAAAAAATTATATTAGCACAACCACTTAACTTGTAGTCGGCATTGCGTTTTAAATATATCTTTAAGAATAACTATTTTACTTTATAATCAATATAATCAATGAATGAATGCAATTTCCTCCTATTTATATGATTTATGTGTATGTGGATGATGTGTGGAAAATATATTGGATTATGTATTGTTAAGTTAATAATAAAACAAATATTAGTTTTGTGATAATTTGAAATTAATCAATAATTGGGTAAATTGCAAGTATTTTACTTCATATTTAATTAATAAATGCAACTTTTGCCTATTTGTAGGATCTATGTGTTATACTTTACAACATAAAATTGTTGGCACTTCAGTTATTAAATTTGAGTAATAACTATTTACTTCATAGTCAATGAATGAATACAATTTTTGCCTATTTGTATTTATGTGTTATATTTTAAGATTCCAATTGGAATACTAGTTGGCACTTGAAAGATTGTGATGGAAAATATATTGGATTACGTATTATTAAGTTAATAATAGAACATTAAGCTAGATATCATTTTTGTTAATTATAATTTGGTAAATTGCAATTATTTTACTTCATAATTAGTTAATGCATGAAACTTTTGCCTATTTGTAGTATTTATGTTTACAACATGAAATAGTTGGCACTTACATGATTAAATTTGGGTAAATAACTATTTTGCTTCATAATTAATTAATTAATTAGTGCAATTTTTGTCTATTTTTAGGATTAATGTGTTAGCATTTACAACATTTACAACATGATTCCAAATTGTAATAGATAACTATTTCATTATTACATTTAACTATTTAATGAGTGGTTTTGATCCTTCTCGCGGATTGTTAGATCCAGAGTTAGGATTGATCTATACTGGTTAGATATACCCATTTTTATTTTTACCCTCATTATGGTGACATGACAAAACTCTTATTTAACCCCTAGAAACCTTACAAGGCCAAATATGAAATCTTAGTGAGAAAATATTTTAAGAAGAAGAACAAACCCCTAATAAACAAGTCAGCTTCATTCATAATCATTCCAACAAAATTTACATCACATTCAATCACAAATCATACCTATTCAAATTTCAAACACCAATCTAACTCCAAACACAATTGGATTCACACCACTTTCATATAGATCATACTTATTCAAACGCTAATCTAACTTCACACGTAATCAAACTTACACAAACTTAGACATAACATACCTATTCAATACCCAGACATAACATACCTATTCAATCCCCTAGATACATAATTATTAACCTCTTTCATATCTATATATTTTTAATATATTAAAAATACCCATATATGCTTATATATTAGGCAATATATTACTTTTATATTTTAGAGTACTAAATTCCACAATATGAACCACATACTATAATATTGCCTGTTTAGTAGACTCGTGATCGAACTCCACTATTCAAGAAGCTTTGAGAAATTGATATGAAAAACCAAGTAGATACTATAATATTACATGTTTTGAATAAGATTTTGCATTGGTTATCATCATGTGTCATGTGTATAGGAAGAGGATCCAAGATGTTAATGGGTGGTGAAAAAAAGGTGTTATATTCAACAACATGTACAATAACATTTTCAAGAATATGGTTATACGCTCTTTTCGTAAGGGACTTATTTTATTGTTTTTTTACATAATCAATTTTTTTTGTTGGACAACTAATAAAGGGATTTTATAATGAAATTTGGATATATATATTAATATCAAAAGATGGAACATTAATGGGAAAGACTTATCCAAAAAAGGTGTTTTATTCAACAACATGCAATTCATAAGGGGATTGTATAGATATATTTATATGGAATGAAATTAAGGTGTTTTATTCAACAATTAGCAATTCATAAAGGGTGTTTTATTCAACATGTAATTCATAAAGGGGATTTTATAGATATATTTATATGGAATGAAATTAAGGTGTTTTATTCAATAACATGCAATTAATAAAGGGGATTTTATAGATATATTTATAATATGAAATGAAATTTAGGTGGTTTATTCATCAACATGCAATTCATAAAGGGGATTTTATATATATATTTATATGAATGAAATTTTGGATATATTAATATCAAATGATAGAACTTATAAGAGAGATGGACTACTTGCAAAGAATTATGGAATGCTACACATCTAACACAATTTTAACCAAATTATATATCTAAAATCTAAAATACAGGTGTGCCAATACCATGGGTGGTTTTTCTTGGACAAATCATTGGTAAAAAAGTATTTATTGAATAATTCATTAGGGCCACATGACCATGCATGAGTTAGGTTAATCCATGTGAAAAGTGTAAAATTAGTCACAGTAGATCTATTGAACAAGAATATCAATCACAAAGATGTAAAACAATTTGGAGTAAAAACTGTGCAAGAGAGATGCATCAGTGCTCTATAATCCAGAATAATGGAAATACAATACAATACTATCACAATGAGTGATCAATTCGAATTAGCCAAGGAGGTCATTCGAATATACTGCATGGCATAGCTTGGCTCCAACTAGGAGTCCTCATCATCAATCAGTGGTGGTCATCAATGCACAAGTCACTGTCAGACATGTGTCAAACTGAGTCTAACTGAGTGTAATAAGTGTAACTGATGGTAAGTGGCACTAATGTAGGGATGGAGGCTTAGTAGAGGGCGCATGAGGAGTTAACTGCACTCAGAATAGGTAGTCATGTCTCATCAGAGGTCAATCGAAGTGATAATAGCAGTGAGGAGTCAGTCTAGCCTCAAAACAAGGAAAGACTAGTGGCTAACTAAAGTAAACTGGATTGGTAGGTGAGTAAAGGCTCCCTTCTGCAGTGGAAGGTGAGAAGTGGGCGCATGACTGGCTAGGAGGGCTAAATCTGAGTGGAAAGTAGCTCCTGAGTGCTGGGAGACTAGGGACTAGGTGCTGGAAACATCATACTGGTGACTGGGCAGCATGTGGGTGCATGCAATGCATGCATGCAAAGTACATAAGTGAATGATGAGATATCCTAACACCCCGCTTCAATCTATACTATGATGTAAAAAATAAAATGTAGGGCCCTGGTTACTTAGACCAAAGGTCACCGCAATACAATAATCCAAAAAATGCTGAAAATAAGCTAAGTGAGGAAAGAGGAAAAACCCAGTGGGAAGAAAGCCCCCCCTCAAGCTAAACATAAAAATGGATCTAATCTGTCTCCACCATGATGGAACTCACCCCCAACAGTGAACGGAGGTAAGAGAACTTCTTCTCAGTGAAGCTCTTAGTGAAGATGTCTGCAATTTGCTCATGGGTAGGACAATATTGCAGAATGATGGTGCGATCATGCACCAACTCTTGGATGTAGTGCATATGAATCTCAATGTGTTTGGTCCTTTGCTGCTGAACTGGATCGGTGGAGATCTTAATATCACTTTGATTGTCACAAAATAGGACAGTCTAAGTAGTGCTACCAAAATCAAACTCGGAAAGAATACCCTGCAACCAAAATTCCTAAATGCAGGCATTGACTACCCCTCGATACTCTGCCTCTGCTGAAGAAAATGCAATGGATGCCTGCTTTTTGCTTGACCAGCAAATAGGCCCATGTCCAATCATGAAAACATATCCGGAAGTGGAATTCCGATCTATGCTATCACCTTCCCAATCTGAATAATTAAAACCAATGAAATCTAGCTCAGAATCTGCAGCATAATGTATGCCAAAGTGTTTTGTACCTTGCACATATTGCAAGATCCGCTTGGCTGCCCGCCAATGAAGCTCATGGGGATGCTGCATATACCTTGATACAACACTCACGGCATAAGATATATCAGGCCTTGAGTGTGTCAAGTAGAGTAGTGAACCAATCAACTGTCGATACATAGTGCAATCTACAAGTGGTGTAGTATTTCCCTCTGCAAGACTGATTCCTGAGAGGAATGGAAATGGAGCAGCCTTACATTCTGCCATAATAAACTTTAATAGCAGGTCTTTAGCATAATTTTGTTGAGATAATGTGATCCCATCAAAGTTTTGAGCTATCTCCAAGCCCAAAAATTGCTTAAGCAAGCCCAAATCGCTCATATCAAAGGCTAGATTTAAAGCGGTTTTCAGCTTGTTAATTGTAAGGAGAGTGCTACTAGTAATGAGAAGATAATCAAAATATAAAACAAAAATCAACAAATTACCTTTAACTTGCTGTATGTACACATTAGGATCATATTTGCATCTTTTGAAATTCTGAGAAAGAAGGAAGGAGTCCATCTTTGCATACCAAGCTCTTGGGGCCTGTTTCAATCCATATAAAGATTTCTTCAATCTGCAAACTAATGATGGATATGATATGTATCCTTTTGGTTGTTTCATATATACCTCTTCATCAAGGTCTCCATGTAGAAAATCACTCTTCACATCCATATGGTGCACTTCCCAGTGCTTGGATGTGGAAATGGCCAAAACTAGGCGGATGGAATCCATCTTTGCAACCAGTGCAAAAGTTTCAGTGTAGTCCACTCCTTGGACTTAAGAGAAACCTTTTGCCACCAACCTAGCTTTTTATTTACTGATAGATCCATCAGCAGCAACCTTCTTGCGATAGATCCACTTGCATTAAATTAACTTTCTTCTAGGTGGAAGAGAAACTAGCTCCCATGTATTGTTCTTTTGAAGAGAACTGTAGTCTTCATCCATGGTGGTTTGCCATTGTGGATCTCGGTGGGCATGATAGTATGATTTGGGATTTAAACCAATCATCAAATAAAATTTCTCAGATAACATTGGATCAGAATATGAAAGAGCCATACCTGCTCTTTGAAAGTCTGCTCTTGTTCTCCTTGGATCAACAGGATTTCCAATGTTTGGAGCAACAGATTATAGAGTGTTTTGAGCCCACTTTGGTAACTGAGGAGGATCATTATGGTATGATTCCGAACCTGATATGTCATGGCCATCAAAGTATGATATAAATCATAGATATCATATCTAATTCTTTCTTCATATTCACTCGAATCATATTCTTGTGGAGGCTGCGGATCGGCAGTGTTTTCCTCAACTAGTTTCAGATCTGGCAGCGGTTCTTCAAACTTCACACTTCGCTTTATGAATATCTTTTTGGATCAGATATTTATGAGTTTATATGCTTTTGATTCTTCTACATATCCTATTAGGATGCATTCAATACTTTGTGGATCCAAATCTTTTCTCTTTTCAGAAGGAATTCTAGCCCATGCAGTGGAGACAAAAACCCTCAAATTGGACACATCCGGTTTGCGACCAAAGAATGCTTCGAAAGGAGTTTTACCTTTCATGGATGAATGTGGAACTCGGTTCTGAATGTATGCAGCAACATTAATGGCTTCATCCCAAATATTTGTAGCCAAACCTTTGGAATCAAGCATGCAGGTAACCATCTCTTTCAGTGACCGATTCTTCCTTTCCGCTACACTGTTCTGCTGGGGTGTGTAGAGAAACGTATGTTGGATCTGAATTCTGCTTTTGGTAGAAAGTTGTAGCAAATCAGTCTTGATATATTCTCTGCCATTATCATATCTAATAGCTTTGATCTTTCTCTCAGTGGCGGTCTCAACAGAAGCCTTAAAATCCTTGAATTTTCCAAGCACTTCTGACTTGTTTTTGAGAAAAAATACCCAAGTAAAGCGGGAGAAGTCATTGATGAATGTCAAAATGTACTTTGAACCATTCATGGACATATTCGATAGCGGACCACTGATATCAGAATGTATGAGACCCAAGATAGTAGAAGCTTTGCTAGCTTTGTCACGGTCGAACTTGTGCTCATGGTGCTTCCCAATAATGCAACCAGGGAAAATTCCCTTCGAGGAACGGAGTTGCGGAAGACCATCTACCATGGATTTCTGTTGTAACAATAGAAAATACTTGTAAGTAAGGTGTCCAAACCTTTCATGCCAAATCCTACTAACCTCGTTTCCATGAGTGAAGAGAGCAGTGGGATTTTCAAGCGGCACAAAGTGAGAAAACTCATAGTATTTTACATTGTGGTTTTCCTTTCCGACTGCAATAAGTCTTCCACTTTTGATATCAGAAATTTCAACATTGTTAGGGCTGAATGTAACTTGCTTCGGTTCACTAGTGTGTGTCATTTGATACATAGAAAGTAGATTTGAAGCCAAGGAAGGCACACTGAGAACATTCTAGAAGCTTCCATGCTCTACATGGATGGTACCTTTACCATTTGAAGAAATTTTTGAGTCATCTCCCAAATGGATGGGGATGGAGCTATTTGGATAAAATGAAGAAAAAGAGTCAATATTTGAAGCCATGTGATTCGAGGCATGAGAATCTATCAGTAGAGTGGTGGGTTTTGAAACCGTTGCCATGAGTGCTTGACCTCTTTCATGATCATCATTTCTATCCTTCTTCTGTGCACCATCGGGAAGACATATGTTGTTATTTTCCAAAAGGAGGGCCATTTGATCTATTGTTTTCTTCATGCAGGAACTTTCAGGATGAAAGCCACGGTTGCAATAAGAACACTTAGATTTTTCTTTACCCTCTTTACCCTTCTGCTTGTTCCTTGAATCGGATGGTGCATCCGATTGCTTGCCTTTCTCTCTTTGCTTGGTAGGTTCGAATTTGGGCTTCTCTTTCTTTTGCTTTCCTTTGCCATTCGAATTCTTGGATCCTTGAACAAATAGAGCTGAATATTTGAAGTTTATGGACCCCATTTGAATCAACTTGTCATGCTCTTTGGTAACGGATTCAATGAAGGCATCTTCCAATTCAGGGTAGTTACCCGACTGGAATTGAAAGTAGAGAAAATACCGAGTAATCTTTCCCAAGCTTTATGAGAATGGAGAGGATCAATTGCTTATCCTCTTTCACAACACCATTGTTTTTCATCTGCAATGCGAAGTGCTTGAATCTTGTGAAAAAATCATTGATGATCTCGGAATTCTCAGGACTAAGAGAAATCAATTCATTTTCCAATTGAAAAGCTCTAAGCTTGTCCTGCTTGCCAAAAAGTTTGTCAAGTTGCTCCCATATTGATTTTGGAGACTTCAATCCGCTTAGATGGAAATGAAGATCCTTGGAGATGGAGAGGCAAAGAAGACCATAAGCTTCATCAAGCTTATTGAAGTATTTTGATTTTTCAATAAGAGTATTTGGCTCCAATTCGGGGCCCATGGTGACTCTATAGAACCCTTTTGAGCGCAATATTATCTCCATGTCATCTTTCCAATCAAAATAATTAAAAGGAGTTAGCATAGGCTTTGAAGAAGTGGAATCCATCACTGAAAACGAGTGCAATTGATGAAGGAGAACCTGCAAATCACAATGTAGCGAATGCACTTGATGGATAAGATTATCCTGCAAATCACAATCAAAACAAGAACAGTAAGGTTGAACAATCCACCCTTTTAGAGTTGCATCACACCTGGGATTGGAGATCAAGAAAAGTTGAATGGGTCCAATGTATCAAATCTAGGAATTATGTGGAAAACTCAAGCTTCTGGAGTGTATTGGAGTGTATTTTTCTGCTTTGCATGCACATGAGATCTTTCATGCCAAAACTTCAGTAATTTTGAGCAAATTCACTCAAATCTTCATGTAGAACACCTATAGAAGAGAGATCTTGTCCCTGCAATGGATTTGATACCATGTAAAATTAGTCATAGCAGATCTATTGAACAAGAATATCAATTACAAATATGTAAAACAATTTGGAGTAAAAACTGTGCAAGAGAGATGCATCAGTGCTCTATAATCCAAAATAATGGAAATACAATACAATACTGTCACAATGAGTGAGCAATTCGAATTATCCAAGGAGGTCATTCGAATATACTGCATGGCATAGCTTGGCTCCAACTAGGAGTCCTCATCATCAATCAGTGGTGGTCATCAATGTACAAGTCACTGTCAAACATGTGTCAAACTGAGTGTAATAACTGTAACTAATGGTAAGTGGCACTAATGTAGGGATGGAGGCTCAGTGCAGGGTGCATGAGGAGTTAAATGCACTCAGAATAGGTAGTCATGTCTCATCAGAGGTCAATCAGAGTGATAACAGCAGTGAGGAGTCAGTCTAGCCTCAAATCAAGGAAAGACTGGTGGCTAACTGAAGTAAACTGGACTGGTAGGTGAGTAAAGGTGTCCTTCTGCAGTGGAAGGTGAGAAGTGGGTGCATGAATGGCTAGGAGGGCTAAATCTGAGTGGAAAGTAGCTCCCGAGTGCTGGGAGAATAGGGACTAGGTGCTGGAGGCATCATACTAGTGACTGGGCAACATGCAGGTGCATGCAATGCATGCAAAGTACATAAGTGAATGATGAGATATCCTAACACCCCCCCTCAAGCTATACTATGATGTAAAAAATAAAATGTAGGGCCCTGGTTACTTAGACCAAAGGTCACTGCAATACAATAATCCAAAAAATGCTGAAAATAAGCTAAGTGAGGAAAGAGGGAAAACCCAGTGGGAAGAAAGCCCCCCCTCAAGCTAAACATAAAAATGGATCTAATTTGTATCCACCATGATGGAACTCACCCTAAACAGTGAACGGAGGTAAGAGAACTTCTTCTCAGTGAAGCTCTCGGTGAAGATGTCTGCAATTTGCTCATCAGTAGGGCAATATTGCAGAATGATGGTGCGATCATGCACCAACTCTCAGATGTAGTGTATATGAATCTCAATGTGTTTGGTCCTCTGCTGCTGAAATGGATCGGAAGAGATCTTAATAGCGCTTTGATTGTCACAAAATAGGACAGTCGAAGTAGTGCTACCAAAATCAAACTCGGAAAGAATACCCTGCAACCAAACTGCCTGAATGCAGGCATTGACTGCCCCTCGATACTCTGCCTCTGCTGAAGAAAGTGCAATGGCTGCCTGCTTTTTGCTTGACTAGAAAATAGGCCCATGTCCAATCATGAAAACATATCCGGAATTGGACTTCCGATCTATGCTATCACCAACCAAATCTGAATTAGTAAAACCAATGAAATCTAACTCAGAATCTACAGCATAATGTATGCCAAAGTGTTTCGTACCTTGCACATACTGTAAGATCCACTTGGCTGCCTTCCAATGAAGCTCATGGGGCTGCTACATATACCTTGATACATCACTCACGACATAAGATATATCAGGCCTTGAGTGTGTCAGTTAGAGTAGTTAACCAATAAACTGTCGATACATAGTGCAATCTGCAAGCGATGTAGTATTTCCCTCTTCAAGATTGATTCCTGAGGAATGGAAATGGAGCAGCCTTAAATTCTTCCATATTAAACTTTAATAGCAGGTCTTTAGCATACTTTTGCTGATATAATGTGATCCCATCAAAGTTTGAGCTATCTACAAGCCCAAAAATTGCTTAAGCAAGCCCAAATCGCTCATATCAAAAGCTAGATTTAAAGCGGTTTTCAGCTTGTTAATTGTAAGGAGAGTGCTACCAGTAATGAGAAGATCATCAACATGTAAAACCACAATCAAAAAATTACCTTTAACTTGCTGTAGGTACACATTAGGATCAGATTTGCATCTTTTGAAATTCTGATAAAGAAGGAAGGAGTCCATCTTTGCGTACCAAGCTCTTGGGGCCTGTTTCAATCCATACAAAGATTTCTTCAATCTGCAAACTAATGATGGATCTGATATGTATCCTTCTAGTTGTTTCATATATACCTCTTCATCAAGGTCTCCATATAGAAAAGCACTCTTCACATCCATATGGTGCACTTCCTAGTGCTTGGATGCGGAAATGGCCAAAACTAGGTGGATGGAATCCATCTTTGCAACTAGTGCAAAAGTTTTAGTGTAGTACACTCCTTGGACTTGGGAGAAACCTTTTTCCACCAACCTAGATTTGTATTTTCTAATAGATCCATCAGCAGAAACCTTCGTGTGGTAGATCCACTTGGATTGAACTAATTTTCTTCCCGGTGGAAGCGAAACTAGCTCCCATGTATTGTTCTTTTGAAGAGAACTATAGTCTTCATCCATGGCGGTTTTCCATCGTGGATCTCGGTGGGCATGATAGTATGATTTGGGATCCAAACCAATCATCAAATAACATTTCTCAGATAATAATGGATTAGAATATGAAACAAACATACCTTCTCTTTGAAAGTCTGCTCTTGTTCTCCTTGGATCAGCAGGATTTCCAATGTTTGGAGCAGCAGATTGTAGAGTGTTTTGAGCCCACTTTGGTAACTGAGGAGGATCATTATGGTATGATTCCGAACCTGATATGTCATGGCCATCAAATTCTGATTTAATATCATAGATATCAGATCCAATTCTTTCTTCATATTCACTCGAATCATCTTCTTGTGGAGGCTGCGGATCGGCAGTGTTTTCCTCAACTAGTTTCAGATCTGGCAGTGGTTCTTCAAAATTCACACTTTGCTCTATGAATATCTTTTTGGATCTTATATTCATGAGTTTATATGCTTTTAATTTTTCTCCATATCCTATTAGGATGCATTAAGTACTTTGTGAATCCAAATCTTTTCTCTTTTCAAAAGGAATTCTGGCCCATGCAGTGGAGCCAAAAACCCTCAAATTGGACACATCCGGTTTGCGACCAAAGAATGCTTCGAAAGGAGTTTTACCTTTCACGGATGAATGTGGAACTCGGTTCTGAATGTATGCAGAAACATCAATGGCTCCAGCCTAAATATTTTCAGCCAAACCTTTTGACTCAAGCATGCAGGTATCCATCTCTTTCAGTGACCGATTCTTCCTTTCCACTACACCGTTCTGCTGGGGTGTGCAGGGAACTGTATGTTGGATCTGAATTCCGCTTTTGGCACAAAGTTCCAGCAACTCAGTATTGATATATTCTACACCATTATCGGATCTAAGATATTTGATCTTGCTCTCATTGGCGGTCTCAATAGAAGCCTTAAAATCCTTGAATTTTCCAAGCACTTCTGACTTGTTTTTGAGAAAAAATACCCAAGTAAAGCGAGAGAAGTCATCGATGAATGTCAAAATGTACTTTGAACCATTCATGGACATATTGGGAAATGGACCATTGATATCAGAATGTATGAGACCCAAAATAGTAGAATCTCTGCTACCTTTGTCGCGGTCGAACTCGCGCTCAGGGTGCTTCCCAACAATGCAATCGGGGCAAATTCCCTTCGAGGAACGGAGTTGCGGAAGACCATCAACCATGGATTTCTGTTGTAACAACAGCAAATAATTGTAATTAAGGTGTCCAAACCTTTCATGCCAAATCCTACTAACCTCGTTTCCATGAGTGAGGAGAGCAGTGGGATTTTCAAGCAGCACAAAGTGAGAAAACTCATAGTATTTTGCAATGTAGTTTGCCTTTCCGATTGCAATAAGTCTTCCACCTTTGGTATCATAAATTTAAACATTGTTAGGTTTGAATGTAACTTGCTTCGGTTCACCAGTGTGTGTCATTTGATACACAGAAAGTAGAGTTGAAGCCAAGGAAGGCACACATAGAACATTCTGGAAGCTTCCGTGCTCTACATGGATGGTACCTTTACCCTTTGAAGAAATTTTTGAGTCATCTCCCAAATGGATGGGGATGGAGCTATTTGGATCAAATGAAGAAAACGAGTCAATATTTGTAGCCATATGATTCGAGGCACCGGAATCTATTAGTAGAGTGGTGGGTTTCAAAACAGTTGCCATGAGTGCTTGACCTATTTCATGATCATCATTTCTATCCTTCTTCCGTGAACCGTTGGGAAGACATATGTTGTTCTTTTCCAAAAGGAGGGCCATTTGATCTATTTTTTTCTTCATGCTTGAAATTTCAGGATTAAAGCCACGGGTGCAATAAGAACACTTAGATTTTTCTTTATCCTCTTTACCCTTCTGCTTGTTCCTTGAACCGGATGGTGCATTCGATTGCTTTCCTTTCTCTCTTTGCTTGTTAGGTTCGAATTTGGGCTTCTATTTCTTTTGCTTTCCTTTGCCATTCGAATTCTTAGATCCTTGAACAAATAGGGCTGAATATTTGGAGTTTATGGACCCCATTTGAATCAACTTGTCATGCTCTTTGGTAACGGATTCAATGAAGGCTTTCAAGGTAGGCATCTTCCAATTCGGGGTAGTTAGCCGACTGGAATTGAAAGTAGAGACAAATACCGAGTAATCTTTCCCAAGATTTGTGAGAATGGAGAGGATCAATTGCTTATCCTCTTTCACAACACCACTGTTCTTAAACTGCAATTCCAAGTGCTTGAATCTTGTGAAAAACTCATTGATGGTCTCGAAATTCTCAATACTAAGAGCAATCAATTCATTTTCCAATTGAAAAGCTCTAAGCTCGTCCTGCTTGCCAAAAAGTTTGTCAAGTTGCTCCCATATTGCTTTTGGAGCCTTCAATCCGCTTAGATGGAAATGAAAATCCTTGGAGATGGAGAGGCAAAGAAGACCATAAGATTCATCAAGCTTATTGAAGTATTTTGATTTTTCAATGAGAGTGTTTGGCTCCAATTCGAGGCCCATGGTGACTCTATAGAACCCTTTTGAGCGCAATATTATCTCCATGTCATCTTTCCAATCAAAATAATTGAAAGGAGTTAGCATAGGCTTTGAAGAAGTGGAATCCATCACTGAAAACGAGTGCAATTGATGAAGGAGAACCTGCAAATCATAATGTAGCGAATGCACTTGATGGAGAAGATTATCCTACAAATCACAATCAAAACAAGAACAATAAGGTCAAACAATCCACCCTTTTAGAGTTGCATCACACCTGGGATTGGAGATCAAGCAAAGTTGAATGGGTCCAATGTATCAAATCCATGAATGATGTGGAAAACTCAATCTTCTAGAGTGGATTGGAGTGTATTTTTCTGCTTTGCATGCACATGAGATCTTTCATGCCAAAACTTCAGTAATTTTGAGCAAATTCACTCAAATATTCATGTAGAACACCTGTAGAAGAGAGATCTTGTCCCTGCAATGGCTTTGATACCATGTAAAATTAGTCACAACAGATCTATTGAACAAGAATATCAATCACAAATATGTAAAACAATTTGGAGTAAAAACTGTGCAAGAGAGATGCATCAATGCTCTATAATCCAGAATAATGGAAATACAATACAATACTGTCACAATGAGTGAGCAATTCGAATTAGACAAGGAGGTCATTCGAATATACTCCATGGCATAGCTTGGCTCCAACTAGGAGTCCTCATTGTCAATCAGTGGTGGTCATCAATGCACAAGTCACTGTCAGATAGGTGTCAAACTAAGTCTAACTGAGTCTAACTGAGTGTAATAAGTGTAACTGATGGTAAGTGGCACTAATCTAGGGATGGAATCTTAGTGGAGGGTGCATGAGGAGTTAACTGCACTTAGAATAGGTAGTCATTTCTCATCGGATGTAACATCCCAAAAAAATCACAAAAATTTAAAACTTTTCTATGTGACAATAAATGTTATTTAATAATGCGGAATAGAACAATGCATGAAATGTTATCTATATTTAACTGTGCCGTTACACATCGCTTCTGCTGCTATTGATAGATGTTAACTTGATTGACTAATGTACTTTTGTTTGATTGATGAAGGGGTCCTTCGGACGCCCCGAGGCTTACTTAGCATTCGTGCTAAAGCATGTGAATTCATACTTGTGACAGATTTACAGGTAAGAGATTTATTTTACGACAAGTGACCAACAGTTTTTCAATAGATCTCCTTTTCGTTAATTGAAGAGATAAATACTTTTGGCCATTCTATGGGTGAGAAACCTAGTCAAAGCAAAGGTCCTAAGTTAAGAGATTCTGCTATGGTAATAATGACTTCCGTAATCATTATGACTTTCATAGTCTCGTGCATTAGGATTCAATCTCCATATAATAGTGTGTATGTTATTTTGATTTATTTATATGATTTATATTACAATGCACTTTTGAGATATAATTAAAATCTCAACTATGTACTGCATATTCCAAGGTATGTGTGTTGTGTGCACCAAAATGCACCTACATGGCACTTATGAATTATGTAATACCATATGCACGATATAATCTATATGCTTAACTATGCAATATGTGTGCAATTTGTAACATTCTAAAATATATCCTACCCTAGGAATATTAATAAACATTATGCGAAGGGTATGAATCATGGGCACACTTTGTAATATATGTGGGGGTCGTATGCTATGTGGCTATATGCATTTATGTGATCAAATGTTGTATTAATAACTATGGAGTTAACTCTCCACTATGTGCAAACGTAACGTGGCAAGGTTTAAGCTCTCGACCATATCATATGTGAATCCAATGCATTTATTAACGTGATGTGAACTTTGAAATGCCATACAGGTTGGAAGCCGTAACATAACCTGGGCATTGAATGTTCATAACTACCGAGTCAAATGGAAATTCGATGTGGCACTGCTTAGTGTACTCGACCATGTGCTACCATCATGAATATAACTCTTTACAATGTTGAAGTGTAACATACGTATTCATATTTTGATGTGTTGGCTCCACCAAGACTCCATCGTGGCTCTTCGTGGCAATTGCAATGAATGTTTGTAATTAATACAGTAGTTTGATCTGGTTTTTTTCGTGAATCACACCGATGGTATCCACCGTCGATTTGGTAGTGTAATTATGACAAGGGTTTAACCCCACCTCCGCGTCATTTCAATGTTTATTATGTTCCTTTGTATTCGGTGATGGAGCTCTGCAAGAGGCCGACAGGCTGAGGAATTTTTGCTAGGTTGTTTTCTGTTTGTGGAGGTTTAGTCCATGAGACTCGAACTCGTAACCTCTGTAATTTCTTTTAAGAGAGAGAGCCGAGCTCCTTCTGGTTTATACAATGCTGAATGTTTTTGGTTCTATGTCTTAAGAATGGTCCTTTAGGAGGATTCGATACTCGACTTGTTTTGAGGGTTTGTTTAGCTTAAGCTTGGGATTTTGAAAAGAAATAACCCATGGGCTCGCCATCGTTGCTATCTCTCCAAGATCTGTGCTACTGAGTTAAATGATGAAGGATTTCTTGTAGTGCTTCGGCTATACCAACCATTGACGAAGTAAGGTTCCTTGTTGCAGATATTAAAGTCTGGACGTTCATTACCATTTCAGCCATAACCCAAAAGGTAATGTTTTGGTTTTTGTCACTATTATATGCATATGACAATAAAAATTAGTTATCCTATTTCAATACTATGAACCTTCCTTCTTGATACTATTTTAACCACTCTTGTAATACTCTCGCAGGTACCATGTGTAATGGTCTCATCATTCTGAGCATTGGAAGTTGGAATTTTAGCTATACCAACCGATAAGCCTTCGGTGGTTGCCTTGGAAACCCTGTGTAGAAGATGATGGCCGTCTATCTAAAAGTTCGGTGTATTGTGTTTGAAAACTCAGAGAGTTTTGTGATTAGGGTTTGTGAATCTTGTTAAAAGTATGGGGAGGCAGTTCCTCAACCCACAGGCAATGCCGTGACTAAAAAAATAACTTCTGTTTGTTAATGATCTCTGTCGAGTTGGAAGAGCGTTTTTAAGCTTCTTGATTGCATAGTTTTGGACTTTACCATATATCTATTTTGTAGCTCGTTGTCGATGTAAAAGGATTGGGTTTAGGGTTTAGTTCTAGGTTTGAACTTGGCACGTCCTTTGTTTTTTTGAAAGTCTTTCAGACTCTGCTGATAATATAATACACTATAAATTTGCCAACTTTAAATGGCCGTAAATGTTCTGTGTTGGTACTTTTTGGGCTTAGCCTATGTATGAAACTGGTTACTCGTCGATAGAAATACGTTGTATTACAGATAGTTTATATGTATTGACAATGTTGTGTAAGCTAGGTTATAACCATGCCTTTGCTATCGTGATTCATTTTGTACTGTAAGTTTATGGATATTTCTGAAAGGGAAAAGCATGTGAAGTATGTATGAGCAATAACACTGCTACTATTTAAATAAATCAAGGGTTTGTAATTAAAAACTAAGTTTTGGCCAATACCTCTATCTCGACTGTATTAATAATTTAAGTAGTATATCTATGAACCCGCCATGATTTTTGTTTTGGGTTTAGATAACTTTAGAATGTATGGAGTGATGATGGCTGTTGATATGTATGTTCTGTTTGACTTTGCCCTATAGTTATGTACTCTTTTAAACCCTGAAGATGATGTTAAAAATCTATCTATTCGATCTACAGTTATGATGTGTAAATATGATTTAAATAAATATAGTAATGTAAATGGAAAATACTTGATGTTTATAGAGAATATCATTCTGCTATATTTTGAAATTAAATCTTTATACTGTTAAATAGAATATAGTTAATTGAAAACAATGACATTATAAACAGAATTATTGTATATAAACTATTAGAACAGAATATAATTAGAGTATTGAAATATAAATATAAGAATTTAATAGGAAATAGAAACTTTAAAGAAAACTTATAATAAATTAAATCTTTCCAATCACTTGGCTATTTGCCTATCAGACTTATCTATTTTTAATCAATTTCTGTACTGGAGTACAATGTTGTTCCTTTTTGCATGGGGAAAAATATAGAAACAATTCTATTTCAATCATTTCATATTTATATAGAATCTTTATCTTATATAGGAAACTGAAAAATTTCTTATAAATTAAACATCGAAGGTTTAATAAACAATAGAACTGTAATATGTAAAATAAATAACAGAGAATAAAAATAAAACAGATAAGACAATAGAACTTGTAACTGATGATAGGGCCGACAAACACCTAAGAAGGCCTGTTCCTCCCAACTTGCTTCAGAAGAAGCAGCCCAACTGCTGACTTCTAATGAACCCCCGAGCCTGCTTACTGATCCAGTAAGTGGGTGGAATCTGTGTAGAAGCAAGGCACTCAAAAATACCTTCTCCACTCGGTATCAAACTCCTGAAACAAATGCCTTCTCCACTCAGCATCAAACTCCTGAACTCAATAAGAGTTTGGCAGACTCACAACATGATCAACAATAGCATATCCCCTCATCAAATCTCTTGGGTGCAGACACAGCAAAACCCCAAGATAAATTTGCTCGTCAGGAAAAGTGATGAACCTCAGTTCAATATTTGATGGCTATTATATAGACTGCCTAGGTATTTTAGTGGTAAGTTTGGAATAAATGAGTCTTAAGCTCCAGTCCCATCTTTCAGGGCACTATGACCACATTTCAAGGGAGTTGTCCCATACCAACATCTAGTTAGTTACATCATGATGCTGCCATTTGTTCATTGCTTTCTACCCTAGATTCCATTCCACCTAGTGGATCAATAACCACTCTTTCAACAGTCCTCTTAAGTGTTTGTCTCTTATTTTATTTATTAAATAATAATATATTGTGCAAATTACAGTCATCCTTGGACACCTGTCCAATACAAACTTTACAATAAAAGTTATCATAATGTTTCTAAACATAAAATGTTTTCCAGCTTAAAGCGTATGTTACAAACACCCCCTCTTAAGCTCAACATCGTCCTCGATGTTGCTTATTCATCATCAAGTTCCTCATAAAACAGAACTAGATATGTTGTCCGCATATTACTTTCCAGTTCCCAAGTAGCTTCATCAGAGCTAAGGTGCTTCCATTGCACCTTTACTTGCCCTATGGTGCGATTTCGAAGCATAATTTCCCTCCGGTCTAGAATACAATCCGATTCCACCTGAAAATCTCCTTCGGGTTCCACCTGTATGTCATTCAAATTCAACACATGAGTAGCATTGTGCACATACTTCTTTAAAACAGAAACATGAAAAACATTGTGGATTTTTAAATTGTATGGCAATGCCAATTGATATGCAACAACTCCTATCCTTGACAAGATTTCAAATGGTCCACAATACCTCGGTGCTAATTTAGCACAACTCCCAAGCTTTAAAGAACTTTTCTTGGGATTTACCTTTATGAAAACATGGTCTCCTACCTGAAATTCTCTTTCTGTTCGTTTCAAATCAGCATAGCTTTTCTGCCGATCTTGGGCAAATTTTAAGTTACCTTGAACCTGTTTCACAGTTAGCTCCATTTCTTTCAATAGATCTGGTCCTAACATCAATCTATCTACATGATTATCCCATGATATTGGAGTACAACACTTTCTTCCATACAAAATTTCAAATGGACTTAACTTAGCAGATGCTTGATAATTATTGTTGTAGGCAATTTCTGCTAAGTGCAAGTAATCCTCCCATTTAGATGGTTGATCTTTAACATATTTTCCAAAATCTGATTTACTCTTTCTGTTTGACCATCAATTTGTGGGTGGAAAGAAGTGTTGAAATTTAACTTAGTATTTAATCCTTTAAACAGTGCTGTCCAAAAGTTACCAGTAAACTTAGAGTCTCGGTCTGAAATAATTACCTTTGGAATTCCATGCAAGCGAAAAATTTGCTTCATTAAAATATCTGCAATGTTAGAAGCCTTGAAAGTAGTTTTAACAGGAATAAAATGAGCAACTTTGCTAAGTTTATCAACAACAACCATAATTGAGTCATTCTGCTTCTGATTTTTAGGCAAACCTGTAATAAAGTCAATGCTTATGATCTCCCACTTCCATTCTGGAATTGGTAAGGGCTGCAATAGCCTAGCTGGATGTTGATGTTCAGCTTTTATAGTCTGACAGTCAAAGCATCTAGCTATATATTCAACAACTTCATTCTTCATGTTAGGCCAAAAGTACTCATTTCTTAACATAGTTATCATTTTCTGATAACCAGGATGTCCTGAATAAGGACTCTTGTGATTTTCATCTAAAATCAACAACTTAATTTTCGAAAATTAGGCACATAAATTCTGTTTTTGTAAGTTAAGAAGCCTTTTTCATTAATACTGTAATCTGTTATAACATTTTTAGATGAATTTTCAACCACTTTATCATGTAATTTTTGGTAATTTTCGTCTTGCTTAATTCCTTCTTCGATCTGATTTTCCAAATCAGTTTTAAAAGTACTGATTGCTTCCACAAAACTTAATCTAGCGTTTCTGCTCAACGCATCAGCAACCTTATTTTCCTTTCCATTAATGTGATGGGTCTCAAAATCGTATTCGCTAAGGAAATCTAACCACCTAGCTTGCCTTGCGTTCAGATTTGTTTGATCCAGTAAATACTTTAACCCCTTATTATCAGTCATTAAAATGAATTTTCTTTCGATCAAGTGATGGCACCACATTTTTAAAGCATGTATCACGGCTGCCAACTCAAGATCATACGTAGCGTAATTCTTTTCATGTATTTTTAACTTCCTTGACTCAAAAGCAATTGCATGACCTTCTTGACATAAGACCCCTCCAAGTCCTTCATTGCATGCATCAGTGCATACGACGAAATCCTTATTAGGATCTACAATTTTTAAGATGGGTGCAGTAGTTAACAATTCTTTCAACTTATTAAAGCTGTCTTGACACTTTTGATCCCATATGAATTTCTTCCCTTTCTTCTGCAAAGAAGTGATGGGGTTAGCAATTCTAGAGAACCCTTCAATAAACTTTCTATAATACCCCGTTATTCCCATGAATGACCGTACATCAGTTACATCTTTTGGGACATGCCATTCATTATTTGCTTTAATTTTATCAGGATCAACAGAAATACCATCTTTTGAAATTATATGACCAAAATACTGAATTTTATCTTTATAGAAATCACACTTGTTGACCTTGGCGTAAAGCTGGTGATCTCTAAGTACTTGTAAAATGATTTTTAGATGTTCATCATGCTCTTCTTTAGTCTTTGAGTAAATCAGGATATCATCAATGAATACCACTACAAACGTATCCAAATATTTATGCAGAACATTGTTCATTAAACACATGAACACTGCTGGTGCGTTAGTTAGCCCAAAAGGCATAACTATGAACTCGTAGTGTCCATAACGCATTCTGAATGCAGTTTTGAATATATCCTCGTGTTTTATCCGAACTTGATGATAACCCGATCTTAGATCAATTTTAGTGAATATCTCTGCTCCGCGTACTTGATCAAATAGATCATCTATGCGGGGTAAGGGATACCGGTTCTTAATTGTCATTTTATTAAGCTGACGGTAGTCAATGCACAAATGCACAGTACCGTCCTTCTTTTTAACAAATATTACTGGTGCTTCGCAAGGGGACACACTGGGCCGTATGTAGTTTTTATCTATTAATTCTTTCAGCTGAGATTTTAGCTCATTTAACTCTAGAATATTCATCCTATAGGGGGCCTTTGAGTTTGGTACCGCACCGGGTACTAACTCAATGGTGAAGTCAAGTTCTATTTTCGGAGGTAATCCTGGAATTTCTTCCGGGAATACATCAGAAAAGTCCCTAAGGATGGGAATATCTTCTAGTTTTAACTTGTCTTCTTTAGATGTACATTCATCATTAACAACATTAACAACAAACAATTTACAACCTTTTCTAGCAGCTCTCTTCACTTGTAATGCAGAAATCTGCCTAAGAATTCCTTTTACTATTTATGAATTACCTTCATTATTTATACAAGTAAAATATTTATCATAACAATTCAATATAACTCTATGTTGTTCAAGCCAATCCATGCCAATTAATAGATCATATGAACCTAAGGGTAAAACATTCAGATTAACTTGCGTTTTTAGCTGTTTTAAAAATACTTCACAATTCTGAACAAAATCTGTAACCTTTCTTTTAGTTCCTGTTGCAAGATGAACTAACCATGCATTATCGAATTTTTCTGTTTTCAGCTTGCAACGGTTTACTAAAGTAGGTGAAATATAACTTAAATTCGCACCAGGATCTATCAAAATAGAAATAGACTCGTTTTGTATCGTACCTTCAATTTCAACCATGGATGTTTGATGGTTTGCTTGACGGTTCTCCAATGCTGCGTTTATCCTGGGCATTTCTCTTGCAATATCTCCAACTATAGGTTCTGCTTGCATAGTATGTATGTTGTTGGCTGTCCTCTTGTTGCATGGGCAATCTGCTCTCTTGTATGGTCCGCCACATTCATAGCGCTTTATGGGTCCTTTCTGCTCAGTGTACCTGTTGTTATTGTTATTGTTGTGATTATTAGGTACATTTCTTGCAGCAATAGTGTTCTGAGATGCATTATTCTGATAATTATTAGGAAAATTTATGTTATTAAAGTTTTTCTTAAAACCTCCAACATTCTGATTAAAGTTCTTTTTTTTATAGTCATACTGATTAGTTTTACTGTTCTCTAGCCAGTTGTTCCTTCTCTTTTTCTGTTTTGGTCAAAACAAAAATTTGCCTTCCTCATGGCCTCTTCCAAAGTGGAAGGATTATCATACTCAATATGATCTTTTATATTAAATGGTAAACAACTGAGAAACCTTTTCACTTTAGGCTTTTTCTCAACCATGTAGGGTACATACATCAGCAAGCTAAGAAACTTGTTGCAAAGTTCTTTCATGTTCATTGTACCCAACTTTAAGTCCTAAAACTCCTTCGATTTATCCTCAAAATACTGTTAAGACAAGAACTTCTTTTTAAACAAACTTTTAAACATAGTCCAAGTTACTTTTTTTTCTTTTATGCTCTTGATTCTTTTAAGATCCTGTAACTAGATATCTGCCTTTCCGGTTAGATTGTAAATAGCCATATTGGCTTTCAATTGAGAAGAGTAGTCATAAATATTAAAATACTTTTTCATCCCTGACAGCCAGGCTTCTGCTGTCTCACCCTTCTCACTTTCGCCATTAAAAGTAGGTGGCTTAATCTTTTTAAATTCACTGGTAATCTGTTCATGATGCTTATGTTTTCTCTTTTTAGAGCAGCACTCACTGTTACTGCTGTCATAATTTACATCATCATTACCTGAATCAAACTTAGAAGATGAGTAACTGTTCCTTTTATCGTTTCTTGTTTTCTTATGCTTATGTTGGTGGGACATGATTTCAGAATCAGCTCTAAATTCTGATTTTCTGCCTCTTTCATCACCGTGACAGTTTCCTTTTAAATTCTGCTGTAACTCTTCTTGTGCCTTTAGGATCCGTTCATTTTCTTCTTTAACAGCTTTTAACTCATATTTTAAATCCTGCACAGTGCGTAAAATTTCAGAAGATTGGTTGTTTAACTCAACGTAAATTCCTTCAGTGTTATTATGATTAATTTGTTCATTACGAGGAGATCCGTCCTCTGCTGATTCCTCTGGTATTTCCATACCTGCAGTTAAAAGTAAATCTGTTCTGTACAAAAATGAAATTAAAGTGCAAAAGTTAGTAACACAAACTTTTCGATTTATTTTTCTGTTTGTGTGCATGAGCCTCATTCAGGCCTAGAGTTTGAACTTGCGCTCTGATACCACATGTAACATCCCCAAAAAATCACAAAAATTTAAAACTTTTCTATGTGACAATAAATGTTATTTAATAATGCGGTATAGAACAATGCATGAAATGTTATCTATATTTAACTGTGCTGTTACACATCGCTTCTGCTGCTGTTGATAGATGTTAAATTGATTGACTAATGTACTTTTGTTTGATTGGTGAAGGGGTCCTTCGGACGCCCCGAGCCTTACTTAGCATTCGTGCTAAAGCATGTGAATTCGTACTTGTGACAGATTTACAGGTAAGAGATTTATTTTACGACAAGTGACCAACAGTTTTTAGATCTCCTTTTCGTTAAGTGAAGAGATAAAGACTTTTGGCCATTCTATGGGTGAGAAACCTAGTTAGAGCGAAGGTCCTAAGTTAAGAGATTCTGCTATGGTAATAATGCCTTCCGTAATCATTATGACTTTCATAGTCTCGTGCATTAGGATTCAATCTCCATACAATAGCGTGTATGTTATTTTGATTTATTTATATGATTTATATTACAATGCACTTTTGAGATATAATTAAAATCTCAACTATGTACTACATATTCCAAGGTATGTGTGTTGTGTGCACCAAAATGCACCTACATGGCACTTATGAATTATGTAATACTATATGCACGATATAATCTATATGCTTAACTATGCAATATGTGTGCAATTTGTAACATTCTAAAATATATCCTACCCTAGGAATATTAATAAACATTATGTGAAGGGTACGAATCATGTGCACACTTTGTAATATATGTGGGGGTCGTATGCTATGTGGCTATATGCAATTATGTGATCAAATGTTGTATTAATAACTATGGAGTTAACTCTCCACTACGTGCAAACGTAACGTGGCAAGGTTTAAGCTCTCGACCATATCATATGTGAATCCAATGCATTTATTAACGTGATGTGAACTTTGAAATGCCATACAGGTTGGCAGCCATAACATAACCTGGGCATTGAATGTTCATAACTACCGAGTCAAATGGAAATTCGATGTGGAACTGCTTAGTGTACTCGACCATGTTCTACCATCGTGAATATAACTCTTTACAATGTTGAAGTGTAACATACGTATTCATCTTTTGATGTGTTGGCTCCACCAAGACTCCATCGTGGCTCTTCGTGGCAATTGCAATGAATGTTTGTAATTAATACAGTAGTTTGATCTGGTTGTTTTCGTGAATCACACTAAGGGTATCCATCGTCGTTTTGGTAGTGTAATTATGACAAGGGTTTAACCCTACCTCAACGTCATTTCAACGTTTATCATGTTCCTTTGTATTCGGTGATGGAGCTCTGCAAGAGGCCGACAGGATGAGGAATTTTTGCTAGGTTGTTTTCTTTTTGTGGAGGTTTAGTCCATGAGACTCGAACTCGTAACCTCTATAATTTATTTTAAGAGAGAGAGCCGAGCTCCTTCTGGTTTATACAATGCTGAATGTTTTTGGTTCTATGTCTTAAGAATTCCTTTAGGAGGATTCGATACTCGACTTGTTTTGAGGGTTTGTTTAGCTTAAGCTTGGGATTTTGAAAATAAATAACCCATGGGCTCGCCATCGTTTCTATCTCTCCAAGCTCTGTGCTACTGAGTTAAATGATGAAGGATTTCTTGTAGTGCTTTGGCTATACCAGCCATTGACGAAGTAAGGTTCCTTGTTGCAGATATTAAAGTCTCGGCGTTCATTACCATTTCAGCCATAACCCAAAAGGTAATGTTTTGGTTTTTGTCACTGTTATATGCATATGACGATAACAATTAGTTATCCTATTTCAATACTATGAACCTTCCTTCTTGATACTGTTTTAACCACTCTTGTAATACTCTCGCAGGTACCATGTGTAATGGCCTCGTCATTCTGAGCGTTGGAAGTTGGAATTTTAGCTATACCAACTGGTAAGCCTTCGGTGGTTGCCTTGGAAACCCTATGTAGAAGATGATGGCCGTCTATCTAAAAGTTCTGTGTATTGTGTTTGAAAAATCAGAGAGTTTTGTGATTAGGGTTTGTGAATCTTGTTAAAAGTATGGGGACGCAGTGCCTCAACCCACAGGCAATGCCGTGACTAAAAAAATAACTTCTGTTTGTTAATGATCTTTGTCGAGTTGGAAGAGCGTTTTTAAGCTTCTCGATTGGATAGTTTTGGACTTTACCATGTATCTATTTTGTAGCTTGTTGTTGATGTAAAAGTATTGGGTTTAGGGTTTAGTTCTGGGTTTGAACTTGGCACGCCCTTTGTTTTTTTGAAAGTCTTTCAGACTTTGCTGATAATATAATACACTATAAATTTGCCAAACTTTAAATGGCCATAACTGTTCTGTGTTGGTACTTTTTGGGCTTAGCCTGTGTATGAAATTGGTTACTCGTCGATAGAAATATGTTGTATTTCAGACAGTTTATATGTATTGACAATGTTGTGTAAGCTAGGTTATAACCATGCCTTTGCTATCGTGATTCATTTTGTACTGTAATTTTATGGATATTTCTGAAAGGCAAAAGTATGTGAAGTATGTATGAGCAATAACACTGCTACTGTTTAAATAAATCAAGGGTTTGTAATTAAAAACTAAGTTTCGGCCAATACCTCTATCTCGATTGTATTAATAATTTAAGTAGTATATCTATGAACCCGCCATGATTGTTGTTTTGGGTTTAGATAAGTTTAGAATGTATGGAGTGATGATGGCTGTTGATATGTTTGTTCTGTTTGACTTTGCCCTATAGTTATGTACTCTTTTAAACCCTGAAGATGATGTTAAATATCTATCTATTCGATCTACAGTTATGATGTGTAAATATGATTTAAATAAATGTAATAATGTAAATGGAAAATACTTGATGTTTATAGAGAATATCATTCTACTATATTTTGAAATTAAATCTTTATACTGTTAAACATAATATAGTTAATTGAAAACAATGACATTATAAACAAAATTATTGTATATAAACTATTAGAACAGAATATAATTAGAGTACTGAAATATAAATGTAAGAATTTAATAGGAAATAGAAACTTTAAAGAAAACTTATAATAAATTAAATCTTTCCAATCACTTGGGTATTTTCCTATTAGACTTATCTATTTTTAATCAGTTTCTGTACTGGAGTACGATGCTATTCCTTTTTGCATGGGGAAAAACACAAAAACAATTCTATTTTAATCATTTCATATTTATACAGAATCTTTATCTTATACAGGAAACTGAAAATTTCTTATAAATTAAACAGAGAAGGTTTAATAAACAACAGAACTGTAATATGCAAAATACCTGCCCTGTGGTGTGATTCCGAAGCATAATTTCCCTCCGGTCTAGAATACAATCCGGTTCCACCTGAAAATCTCCTTCGGGTTCCACCTGTATGTCATTCCAATTCAGCACATGAGTAGTATCGTGCACATACTTCTTTAAAACAGAAACATAAAAAACATTGTAGATTTTTAAATTGTATGGCAATGCCAATTGATATGCAACAACTCCTATCCTTGATAGGATTCTGAAGGGTCCATAATACCTCGGTGCTAATTTATCACAACTCCCAAGCTTCAAAGAACTTTTCTTGGGCTTTACCTTTATGAAAACATGGTCTCCTACCTGAAATTCTCTTTCCGTTATTTTCAAATCAGCATAGTTTTTCTGTCGATCTTGGGCAACTTTTAAGTTACTTTGAACCCGTTTCACAATTAGCTCCATTTCTGTCAATAGATCTGGTCCTAACATCAATCTATCTACATGATTATCCCATGATATTGTAGTACAACACTTTCTTCCATACAAAATTTCAAATGGACTTAACTTAGTAGATGCTTGATAATTATTGTTGTAGGAAAATTCTGCCAAGTGCAAGTAATCCTCCCATTTAGATGGCTGATCTTTAACATATAATCTTAACATATTTTCCAAAATCTGATTTACTCTTTCTGTTTGACCATCAGTTTGTGGGTGGAAAGAAGTGTTGAAATTTAACTTAGTATTTAATCCTTTAAACAGTGCCGTCCAAAAGTTACCAGTAAACTTAGAGTCTCGGTCTGAAATAATTTCCTTTGGAATTCCATGCAAGCGAAAAATTTGCTTCATTAAAATATTTGCAATGTTAGAGGCCTTGAAAGTAGTTTTAACAGGAATAAAATGAGCAGCTTTGCTAAGTTTATCAACAACAACCATAATTGAGTCATTCTGCTTCTGATTTTTAGGCAAACCTGTAATAAAGTCAATGCTTATGATCTCCCACTTCCATTCTGGAATTGGTAAATGCTGCAATAGCCCAGCTGGATGTTGATGTTCAGCTTTTATAGTCTAACAATCAAAGCATCTAGCTATATATTCAGCAACTTCATTCTTCATGTTAGGCCAAAAGTACTCATTTCTTAACATAGTTATCATTTTCTGATAACCAGGATGTCCTGAATAAGGACTCTTGTGAATTTATCTAAAATCAACAACTTAATTTTTGAAAAATTAGGCACATAAATTCTGTTTTTGTAAGGTAAGAAGCCTTTTTCATTAATACTGTAATCTGTTATAACATTTTTAGATGAATTTTCAGCCACTTTATCATGTAATTTTTGGTAATTTTCGTCTTGCTTAATTCCTTCTTCGATTTGATTTTCCAGATCACTTTTAAAAGTACTGATTTCTGCCACAAAACTTAATCTAGCATTTCTGCTCAATGCATCAGCAACCTTATTTTCCTTTCCATTAATGTGATGGATCTCAAAATCGTACTCGCTAAGGAAAGCTAACCACCTAGCTTGCCTTGCATTCATATTTGTTTGATCCAGTAAATACTTTAACCCCTTATTATCAATCATTAAAATGAATTTTCTTCTGATCAAGTGATGGCGCCACATTTTTAAAGCATGTAACACGGCTGCCAACTCAAGATCATACGTAGAGTAATTCTTTTCATGTATTTTTAACTTCCTTGACTCAAAAGCAATTGCATGACCTTCTTGACTTAAGACCCCTCCAAGTCCTTCGTTGCATGCATCAGTGCATACGACGAAATCCTTATTAGGATCTGCAAATTTTAAGATGGGTGCAACAGTTAACAATTCTTTCAACTTATTAAAGCTGTCTTCACACTTTTGATCCCATATGAATTTCTTCCCTTTCTTCTGCAAATAAGTGATGGGGTTAGCAATTCTAGATAACCCTTCAATAAACTTTCTATAATACCCCGTTATTCCCATGAATGACCGTACATCAGTTACATCTTTAGGAACAGGCCATTCATTAATTGCTTTAATTTTATCAGGATCAACATAAATACCATCTTTTGAAATTATATGACCCAAATACTGAATTTTATCTTTATAGAAATCACACTTACTAAACTTAGCGTAAAGCTGGTGATCTTTAAGTACTTGTAAAATTATTTTTAGATGTTCATCATGCTCTTCTTTAGTCTTTGAGTAAATCAGGATATCATCAATGAATACCACTATGAACTTATCCAAATATTTATGCAGAACGTTGTTCATTAAACACATGAACACTGCTGGTGCGTTAGTTAGCCCAAAAGGCATAACTACGAACTCGTAGTGTCCATAATACGTTTTGAATGCAGTTTTGAATATATCCTCGTCTTTTATCCGGACTTGATGATAACATGATCTTAGATCAATTTTAGTGAATATCTCTGCTCCGCGTACTTGATCAAATAGATCATCTATGCGGGGTAAGGGATACCGGTTCTTAATTGTCATTTTATTAAGCTGACGATAGTCAATGCACAAACACATAGTACTGTCCTTCTTTTTAACAAATATTACTGGTGCTCCCTAAGGGGATACACTGGACCGTATGTAGTTTTTATCTATTAATTCTTTCAACTGAGATTTTAACTCATTTAACTCTAGAATATTCATCCTATAAGGGGCCTTTGAGTTTGGTACCGCACCGGGTACTAACTCAATGGTGAAGTCAAGTTCTATTTTTGGAGGTAATCCTGGAATTTCTTCCGGGAATACATCAGAAAAGTCCCTAAGGATGGGAATATCTTCTAGTTTTAACTTGTCTTCTTTAGATGTACATTCATCATTAACAACATTAACATCACACAATTTACAACCTTTTCTAGCAGCTCTCTTCACTTGTAAGGCAGAAATCTGGCTTACTGAAATCTGCCTAAGAATTCCTTTTACTGTTTCTGAATTACCTTCATTATTTATACAAGTAAAAGATTTATCATAACAATTCAATATAACTCTATGTTGTTTAAGCCAATCCATGCCAATTAACAGATCATATGAACCTAAGGGTAAAACATTCAGTTTAACTTGCGTTTTTAGCTGTTTTAAAAATACTTCACAATTCTGAACAAAATCTGTAACCTTTCTTTTAGTTCCTGTTGCAAGCTGAACTAACGATGCATTATCAAATTTTTCTGTTTTTAACTTGCAACGGTTTACTAAATTAGGTGAAATATAACTTAAATTCGCACCAGGATCTATCAAAATAGAAGTAGACTCGTTTTGTATTGTACCTTCAATTTCGACCATGGATGTTTGATGGTCCACTTAACGGTTCTCCAATGCTGCGTTTATCCTGGGCATTTCTCTTGCGATATCTCCAACTGTAGGTTCTGCTTGCATATTATGTATGTTGTTGGCTATCCTCTTGTTGCGTGGGCAATCTGCTCTCTTGTGTGGTCCGCTACATTCATAGCAATTTATGGGTCCTTTCTGCTCAGTGTACCTGTTGTTATTGTTATTGCTGTGATTATTAGGTACATTTCTTGCAGCAGTAGTGTTCTGAGATGCATTATTCTGATAATTATTAGGAAAATTTCTGTTATTAAAGTTTTTCTTAAAACCTCCAACATTCTGATTAAAGTTCTTCTTTTTATAGTCATACTGATTAGTTTTACTGTTCTTCCAACCAGTTGTTCCTTCTCTTTTTCTGTTTTGGTCAAAACAAAAATTTGCCTTCCTCATGGCCTCTTCCAAAGTGGAAGGATTATCATACTCAATACGATCTTTTATATTAAATGGTAAACAACTGATTATATGTCTTCAAGTTGGGTTTAGGAAAATGGTCATTTGTCACCAAATTATTTTTCATGTCATGTAGTTTATGCCATTGTGTTCAACATGTCACACTGACTGTGTCAGGATTATATGTCTTCAAGCTGGGTTTAGGAAAATGGTAATTTGTCACCAAATTATTTTTCATGTCATGCAGTCTATGCCATTCTGTTCAACATGTCACACTGATTGTGTCCATATTTTGTTTGACAAAAATAGAGTCTGTTTGATCCTCTTGGTAGTTGGTCAAAGTTTCGACAAGATGAAGGTCTTTGTGTTATGTCAATTGAAATTTGCCAATTGTGTATCTTCTGATAAATTACCAAATGCATCAATTATTAGTACCATCATCACACCCATAACTAGAAATCCAAAATCACCCCTTAGGCCCCCCTTCGTAGAAAAGAGCCAATGTCCATGATTGCAAAGATTATTGTTACCTTAGAACATTTTCCCTTTTCATTTTCTAACCAATTCCTCACCCTTTTAATGTTACCCACTTTCTCTTATCCCTATCCTTTTATTTCCCTAACTCCTTCCCCTTTCCTAACTTTCCTTTTCACTTTCCTTTTCCAGTGTCCCCATTCATTACTACCTAAGACTTATTTTAAAAATTAAAAAATAAATAAAAGGCTTTTCATATTTCCCATTCCCTTAAGCCTAATAATTTAAAATAAAATAAAAGACCCCTATATCCCTTTTATTAATACTAACCCACTTTAATCCCCTTTTCCCATGTTTTCTTTATCCTAAGTTCTATCCCAAAAATAAAAAATATAAAAGGTGCCACCTTAAAATTCCGATTATCATTTTAATGCCCTTTTTTTCATGACACTTGTACACCATATTTCGAATTACATTTTATGGAGGCACATTACGAAAATAAATGTTGAATGCAAAACCGAAATAAAGAACTAAATAAACAATTTTTCTTTCAATTTCTTTCAATTCTAATCAAGCATCTAATTTCCAATAAAAGAAGGCAGTAAGTCTGTTAAACAAACAACTTGCTAAAACAAGAAAGGTGAAAATGTCTTGGATCTATATGGATTTTCATGAAATGCAATAGATACTTCAAACCAAAATTCTCTTAGCTACAAAATGGTTATAAAAAGCAGATCCAAAAAGTGCTACAACAAGCAAACAAGGGATGCAAGCAGGACAGGAAGGGTGTTGCAAACATAAATATGCATAAAAATAGAGTAGGATGCAATGGGAAACGACTAAATAGAGGTATGGAAAATGAATAAACAAGTGCATGTCGCACCTTTCATGGGAATATATGCGACCTGGGAGTCAACAATATGAAAAAAATATGTTACAGGGGTTGGTGAGCCCGGAAAAGGACTGGGTCACGCTTATCGAGGGAAAAGATGCAAGTGGGTCATGCTTTAGGGGCCAAAAGGCACGACTGGGTCACACTTTTCAGTCAAATAGACGTGACCTGTCCTGGGAGAGGTGGGTCATGTTTTTCGAGCCGTTGGGGGTGACTAGGTCGTAGAAACGGGGTTGACAGGTTCTACCCGGGATGAAAAACAAATTTTGAAAGAAACACTGCATTGGTAGAGGCCATACTAGCGGGTATAGGCCAGTTTCCTATGCCAAAGCTGACAGAAGGTGTTAGACGTATCTAACAACAAACAAACTAAACAATACAAAATGAATAAATAAAATAGAAAAACTTGGAAAAATAACTAGTCTAACCAAACCACAGATCGATGGAGATCGACCCGGTTGGAGTCACCAAAACTGTAGCTAGTGTTTTCACACTATCTAGTGCTAAAAAGTACCCGCTAAGACTTATGGAAGTGTTAGTAACCATAAGTGCGTTACTTTCTTCTGATGTTGTTTGGATGGTTTCCACATATCATGATATTGTTGGCTTCGTTTCCACTGGTTCATAATTTGTGTAAAGCATAATGCAAAGTCCTTCTTTTACTACTAATGATGATTGTATACAAATCCTAAAAAACTACTTCATCATGGTCCAAGCTGACAAAGAATTCATCAGCAAACTGAAAATCTATCTTTGTTAATGAAGATTGTTGAGTGACTCATCAGCCTTCATCAAAACTCATTAGCACTCATCAAAACCCTGGTTAACACCTAGAAATGAAATTACGATCCTTTTGGATTTGCATCTATATCTTGAAACAAGACTACTAACACATGCATGTGGGAATTTAGGCATTTAACTTAATCCAAAGCAGCATTCATATATTTAACACGAAAATTTATATGTAAATGTAATGTTTCCAAAGATAGTGAAGATGTGGAAAAATATAGGAAATTGGTTAAAAAGGAATAGAGGAAGGATAAACATGATTATGATATTGATAAGGAAATGGAAAAAGGAGTGAAAAAAATAGGACATTTATCGAGTTTATCGTCCCCCCCCCCCCAACTCAATATGTTGCATGTCCTTGTGCAAGTGATTAGTCACAATCAACGTCTATAGTGTCTATAGGCATAGCACAAGCTAAATGGATATCAAAGGGAATGAGCTTAGTAGCACTATCAAATGCATAGAAACCACACACATATACAAGTTTTGCCATTGTTTTAATGCTTGATTTTTATTTGGTGTAGGAATGCTTTGCCAATTAGGAACTATAAATAATAACAAAGGATAGACAAACTGGAGACCAATCCATTGTAAAGAAAGTTCTTAGACAAATGTGACATATAGTTGGATACGATACAAGGTTGCATGAATATTTGACAATGAATGTGGCTCACATTTCTTAAGCTCATAAGGAATATTGTGCCAATGATATTCACAAATTTGTATTGCATCCTTTGTTGACTTAGTATAAAAGTCTATAAAACCCTCAATAGCATTTGACTGTAACCGCTAAATTGCTTCCTAAATACATGGATTAAAAATGTGCTCATAATGCTCCTTGAGTACATTTACAACTATATCAGCCTCATATTGAACCCCGAGGGAACCGTGAGCTCCATTTGTTTATATAACTTAAGTTCTTCCACTTGGTAAATTTCATTATGTAGGTAGGATTGAAATGCCATTAAATTGATATCCCCCACAACATGATTGGAATTCCATATAGTGTTACATGCCATCAAATGTTTTTGCAAGTATAATTCACATAGAAAATTTTGTTGCTTAGAAATGCTAGAAAAACAAACATCACATAATGCCTTACTAGTTTCTTTGAAATTAATGGGGAAATATGAAACCAATAGTTCAATTTGCAATCACATCCACTACTCCTTTAGATATATCGCATAGGCCCATGATGAAGATACGTGGTTGAGTAAATTTACAGTCAATTGTCCAATTTGGGTTATTCTAGGCTACTAAGTGCATATATCATTGTATTTTTTCTATAGGTCTTCTTGGTGTTTATGTTCACATTCGTCAAGTTGCTTCCTCAATGATCAAATGGTATCTTATTGATACATGTGGTTCTCAACTAGTTTTTCTTTAATCCAATTGAGTTGATGAGTATGTTTAGTTACAGGAACACTATAATGTCCCTAAAAATAGTAAAATTTAAATTTTTTTCGTTACTGTAATAAACTAGTTAAGAAATGATGATTTGTAAATTAACTTCAGCACTGATAAGTACATACTACACCGGTATTTAATTGTGACCTTTGAAGGGTCTCCATTTCCTAAGTATCATGGTCTTACCGGTTGTTATTCCTACAGCTTTGCGAAAGCGATGTAATGTAATTTTGTTGCAAGTGTGCAAATGTTTAGAGTATAATAATACAAATCTCCTTCTTACTGTTTTAAGAGTTTGTGTGCATATTTATGAAAGTCTAACTGATAATTCAGGTGGGATGAACCCCTGTTGGTGGCGGTTGAGGCCCATGATGAGATGCTTGGTATTTCAAGGGGAAAAGTACCCCGACAGAGCTGCTGAGAGGTAGGGTGTAAGAAATGGAAACTTCTGACTTACATAGCGAGTTTCGCTAATGCATTCAATTGTACTTGGTTTGCAGGTGTACCTACGAGGCATCTACCTAGGGTGCTTAATTCATATTTCTTATCAAATAATTAAGTCTCAAGTGTGTGATGTGTGAAGGTTGGCACTTTAAAAGCCCTGTTGGGGTCTGCAATACTTGTTGAACTTGAAATACTTGTTGACCTTGCAATTACTTGTTGGAACTATGTAATGTTTGTGGTCTTTGCAATACTCATTGCGTTTATAATGCTTGTTGATCAAGAGTGACTCCACCACTATAGGGATCAGAGTTAATATCGAAATATTTGGGGGTTGGTGGTAGAATTAAATGCAACTTCTACGATGGAACATGGCCAATGCTACCAGCTATGCTGAGGGTTTTCCCTTGGGTTCTACACCAGCGAAGGTTCATTTTCGTGGTTCATTTGCCCTTGTTTTACTGTTGGATGCGTTTTGGGGGTTCCGTGCTCTGGCCTGAGCTTTGCTCATGGCTAGCGCACCATATAGGGTTTAGTATGCAGATATGGAGACTGAAACGAAGGTAATTACCCATCCCTGATCTATGCTACATTTCCTGCTATTTTGTTTGAATACAATTCGTTAATACTCTCAGGGTTTGACTTTGTGTGGCTTGTTTGTTTAGCAGGTGCTTGTTGGCATTTCTCTTCTATGTGGCTACTAGTTGATGGCCAATGCTCGACTTTGATGGCGTTGCAAATGGTAAGTTCAGAGTTCACCATTTCTTATTTCCTCCTCTCGCCTCTGTGGAGTGGTACTGTTTGTATTTGCTATGAGGAACTTCGTGAGCCCAGTTTGGGTTTACTACAGCAAGTGTTGGGTTCCTGGAGGTCGCCGTTGGCTGAACCATTGTGAAATGTATCTACTGGTTTTAATGGCCCTAGATGGTTTTAGTGTATGGTTTGGCCATTTGGCTCAATGTTGAACTTTGTAGAATCTTGTTTGTAATAATACCCAATATAAATCTGGGGTTTACATGTCTGCGTAATTCGTTTTGAAAGAATACTTGGAGTTGTGAATAGAGAAAATGGCCTACTGCATAATTTCTATAAATGGTTTGCACATTCTCTAGTCTCTGTGTTTTCTTCTGGGTAAGAGTAGGGGTTTCGATTTTTGGGTTTTGCTATCATTGCTTTCGATCTGAAGGTTGTCGTTTGAGTATTTTATAAAGGACAATCATGATTTTTCCATGACCTGTGTTTATCATGTGCTGAGGTTGACTCTGTCTGAGGAAGTGGGGAAATGTTGGCCTCTGCGTTTTCTATTAGACTTTGAACCTGTAATGAAGATAACTCATCTCTGCATTCACTTTATGTGAAATAATGGTTAAGGGTTTTAAATCCTTCATGTGGCTATCGTGGCTCTGTCTGTTGAATGGGTTTGCAAATCTTAGTTTTAAAATAGCTTCCTGAACAAGATGTATTGGTAGGAGAAGTGAAACCCTTGTCTTGTCTTCTTACATGCCTGTGGGGTTTTACTTTGGTTCTTCTTGCTACGTTTTTTTTTTATAGTAGTTTTAAATAAAAGCAAAGGCTTGATGTAGAAGAAAAAGAGGGATTCGATCCCTTGCCTTGCGTTTATGTTGAAAGACTGGCTGTAAGTGTTTGCTAAATGGTAATGAAAACGCTTGGTTGGATGTGTAAATGCTTCTGTGTAAAACTAATACGCTGTTTGGCTACTGTGACTATGGCATGGTCTTCCTGGAAATGTTAATGAGATTCGATCTTGTGACCTTTTCGATGGCTAAAAGTAATATAGTTTAATGATGTGGGTTGCACTTGCTGGTAGTGGGATTCGATCCATGAGAGAATTCCGTTGTCGTTTTCGATTTAATGATTGACTGTTTGATTGAAATCGTAGAGATATTGAAATGTGGAATGATACCTTGGTTTGAAAGAACAGAAAATAATAAAAGAATTAAAAGGAAAAAATTATCCTTGCACTACGAAATTATAAAATGATTCGAACAGAAAACATAATTATTTTTAAAAACATACTAACCCTAACCTAGAAGATAATAACGGGAAAACAATGGGAGAAACACACAGTGTTAGCAGTCTTACAAAAAAAACATAGTAAGGTTCCTAAGTTTTCTGATGGGGTGTTGTCCTGCACAAGCTAGCTTGGCTAGACCTGCTAGACTCTCCACTCGTTTCTGGGCCAAACCTCTAAGTTGATAATATTTGTAATGAGAATTAAACAATGTTGAAGCATCAATTCTAGTCTAAAAACCTATGTCTACTATAAATGGAAAAACAAAAAACAATTAATACTACATACATGGTTGCTTTAGCACTTGATCCTTTCCTGTAGAATCCTGGCTGCTTTGGCACTTGATCCTTTCCTGTAGAAGCCTGCACACTCAAACAATAGTTAAAGCAGAACCTGTTGTATTTAGCTAACCTGTTAGGATGATTTTATTAGTTGGATAACTTTGGGGCTACCATGTTCCTCCCAACCATGACCCTTAGACCGTTCCTGGTTCTAACTGGATCCCCCTGAGCTGGTTCCAACATGCAATGAGAGATAGATGCCCTAGGTCCACTGCTCGTTCAGATCTGGAATTATTAGATAAGATTCCTTCAGTTTCTTGGAGAAGACAACTTCTCTCTGATTACCATAAGAGAATGATAATGAAAAAGACAGATGATCCCCAAAACTTGGGATTTGCCCTCTTTATGTAGGGGAGTCTTGAATTATGACCATTGGAATAATTAGTTTCTTTAAATTAAATAATTAATATTTAAAAGATATTATTTAATAATAAATATCTAGTCTTTTTGCACTAGGACTTTTTCAATTGTCTTAACTATAAGTGATTTCTGATTTAAGCTCTTCATAATAATTATAATAACAATAATTACAATAATAATATTTCTAACCTAGGTATTAATACATTATTAATACTATTTACAAATGTGGCTTCCCACTAAATATTAATACTTTACTAATACTATTAAATAATGTGGCATCCCACTATGCATACACTATATGCAATAAATGTCTTTTTTATAAATAAATAATGACATCATTATTTATTAATAATAATATTTAACCTTGTATCTTCACATGATATTTTGTTTAACAATTTAAGGGTAAGGTCCACTTCTTTGGACGGTCTTTTGGTAAGCTTGGATATGCACCTCTAGTCTCTTTCTTGCATGTCAGATTCCCTCGTTTAACATGGTAGTTCTTGCAATGTTTGATGATAGATCAGAGATGCATAATTTAATCAATTTAAATAAATGTGATGAAAGTAGAAGTGCTATTCAGAGTCTTTCTGACTCAACACTTTGATATTTAGTAACCCCAAGTGCTCTTCAGAGCCTTTTAACTCAACAATTTCACATGAGCGTTACGCTAGTGCAATTCCAGAGCATCATGCTCAACGCTAGTGGTAGAATGTGGTTGTGAGGCACATCTAGAATATTCAAGTGGCCTCGAATCCGGTATTCATTTATCAAGATTCAATTGCTCCAGGGCTTATGCCCAACACTCAATGTACCTCAGGGCTTACTCCCAGTACATAAACATTCTTCTAGGTACATCGGGGCTTATGCCTAGTACGTAGTTTATATGTGTGTTTCTGAGTCCACGCTCAACACATTCATAAGTCAAATCATGTAAAATCATATCTCTGCACAGTAAGTAACAAAAGATCATCTCAGTATATTAGGGTTTGTACCCATATCAAAGCTGAAGAACATCATTAAAACATTGGGGCCTTCTCGCCCAGTATACACTCAAATAAAGAAGTCAGTCAGGGTCCATGCCCGATATGTCAATATATATAAAAGAATAAATCGTAGGTGTTAGGGCTCATGCCCAATACTCAATATAAAACATATGTGCTGGGGCCGTGGCCCAATAAAATAAAAAAAATAGTTAGTCCAAAATTCAGGATATTACAAACACAACCTTATTGGTGGGAAATGGAAAGGTCCTTTCATTGATCCCATTTCGGGTCATTTGATGTAATTGAGAAGTTAATTTTTGCAACTCATCGGATAGCTAAGAGGATAAGGGAAAATTGTAAGTTTTAAACCTATGCAGAGAAGCAAATAATACATATTCTTTTAAGAGAAATAGAGATTACACCATAGCATTCACACATAATATACAGATATTTACCCTAGAAACCCTTAACCAGGAAAATCATCAAA
Source organism: Larix kaempferi (assembly GCA_027924585.1). Lineage (NCBI taxonomy): Eukaryota > Viridiplantae > Streptophyta > Pinopsida > Pinales > Pinaceae > Larix > Larix kaempferi. Next base: position 4,261,201 of record BSBM01000040.1, on the reverse strand, counting down.
ACTTAGAGCCTCACCTCTCACTTTCTCATTATGATTATTAACCACTCACAAAACAATATGTAGGAATTCCACAACATAGAAAACCCTAATCCATTAACCTGGATTAGAAATAGACCCCAATCGCTTAACCGGAATTAAACTACATATTTTTAGAAAAAAAACCAAAAATAACTCGAATATAACACAACAAAGAATATAACACATACCCAACAAAAATATGATACAAGGGATAATTGGCAATTGGCTTCTTTCGTGCAGATGGGTACAAGGGCTCCACATGTTATATGTAGTGTTTCAACAGTTGTAGTTACATCAACATCCATAGTGGTTGTCTGCTCTTGATACTCATGAGGTTGTAAAGTGTTGGGGGATGATTTTGTATCAATTTGTATTCATTTGAGCCATCAAATTTACAACATTCACTCAAAGTCTACTCTTCAAATTTTCTAGCAGAATCAACTACCTTAGGGGACGATTGTTCTCTTTGAGTATCTTCATCCATTTCTTTTTTAGCTTGGGTGAATTTTGTAGCTTTTTTTCTAACAAAGGATTCCCAATTTCCTCGTGGTTTACTCTAATGAAATGTGTCTTTAAACAAAAAAAATACTAAGTTGTGGTGATCCAAATGATTGTGTTTACATGCCTGGTGCTACATAGCCATGGAGAACAATGAACACATTAGAAATCAAGGCACATTTTTTGACTATAACGTAAGTGGGCAAGGAAGAAAAAATGGTAAGCCACACATAAGGAAGCACACCCTTCACATGTTATGTATTTAAATATGTCATAGAAATTCATCGTAGTGTCGTGGTAAAGAATTGTTCTTGATTCCTTATCCCATATCCTCTATGTATTCATCATCAGTAAGGAAGGTCCCCTTTGCTCTATTTGATTCATTTTTTTCTTTAAACCATTGTTTTCCCTCTTGTGAGAACCCAATGACATGAGTGATGGATTCCTCTGTTACTTGTGATTCCAATCCATTGAATTGTGTTCACCTAGCATGCAAATGCTGCGTGAACTCATATGCCAATGGAAGACTATTGTTATGGATACTTTCAAAGAATTGCAACCAACCTGCTTGATGGAATATATCAACAACTTCAACATTCTCAAGTATTGTTGCAACTGAAATTGATTCCTATTTGTTCAAATCTCCACCCATGTATGCTATAGAAAGTTTGACACTTGCTAGTTACTTTAGTCCTTGGTTCAAAATTAATTGTGCATGCATGAAAATAGTGGTTATTTTAAAATGGATTGCAGCTATTAACCCCTCCAACCACAAGCATGCCAAATTTAATGTGAGATCTCCACAATCTACCATTCTGACTCAATGCATGTAGGTAAATGATAGAGCAACTAGTTGGTAGTTATATTGTGGGTTGTTGTACCTGAAAGGGTGGCAGAAAACAAAACTTGCATGTAAGGAGGAGGTGACATGTAGGTGAATGATAGGGGTTCAGATTAAAAATGGGTAGGTTATGATATCAATGTACAAGGTGGTTTAAGGATCAATTCATTGGTAGGTTGCAGATTTATTGTGGTAGGAATACAACATCTAGTATGAAGGAATAGAAATGATAGGATATGAGACATTATCCTATGCTAGATCTAAATGAAAAATTAAATGTAATTGTTGAGTAGATAAGATCATACTAGATCTATACATACCAACGTGTTGCAGTGTTAGAATTTTGTAATGTGATGTATGCTCGCTTGAAGTAGTTAGGGTTGCAAAACCTTGCTTCAAAAAACTCTATGGATACTAAAAATAAAGTGGTTGTTTGAAATAAATATTTGTAGATTAGAAATGACAACATATAAAGGAAACCAAAGATTATAACTTCATCTTTGCTATAAATATTTTCGCCATAGAAATTAAATGTTGTGACATAAAAATGCTTACAATGAAAACATCATTGTCGAACAGCTCTGACAACTGTGTAAATTCCGAGAGAGGTTTTTGTAATTGGGCATGTCCTCGATAAAACCCACGTCTCCATTTCCTCAGATTCCTCTCCAGCTCATCAGGATCTACTTCGGAAGTTGATGACTCATGCAGTAAATGGAAATTCTGGTAAAATGACCTGTAAAGATCTCTTCGTTTCTCCCAAACTGTGACACCAACATGAAAATTGTAGATTGGCCCATGCTGGAAGAAAAACTCTCTCGGTTTCCCAAAATTCCTCCGAGTTTGGCGGAGACAGTTGGTTGAAAAAGATGACTAAAACAATAATTTTTGTCAAAAACAAGCTTGCCCTTCATATAAAATTTCATTGAGTTTAAATTTTGCTTTCTCCTTGCCACTTGAGATTTCGGGACTTTGGAAGTTTGTTTTATTATTTATTTGACCTGAATGTTGATGTGGCGGGTGTATGAACATGACATGTGAAGTCTTCAGTGGTGGGCTTGAGCTTAGCACAAACATGCTGCTAACAACTGGCTCCAATTGGGGATGCTATCCTCTCTGTGAGGTAGCAAAGAACCCCCGTAGACCAGTGCCTGATCCATTGGGCTGGTCTCAATTTCGAAATGAAACCTACAACTGACTTTCCCACCTATGACTTGCATCCCTACTCTGATCCTACAACTGAACCCAAACTGCAACTGAAACAATCGCTTTCACTGAAAACCAACATGCTTGGCTGATGTAGCCAATATCAGATACTCTGCTTGAAACACAAACTTGAAGTGTACATGGAAGCATTCATCATCAGAAATAAGGCTCTTCCTCCTCTTAGGAGCTCTCTTGCTCTTTTGCAAGGGTCTTCTTCCCCTGACGATCAAATTCATCTAAAGGCCTATCAGCCTCATCATCACCTAGAGCATGGCAAGGCCTCTTCGCTCGGAGGAATCTCTCTTTCTCTTCCCTTTGTTCACATCAGACAGCAAGTGATCTACACCAATAACATTCCACTCCCTGCACGTCTTCCATAAAAGTATCCCCAACAAAAGAAACTATTGATCCTTCATCTTTTTGAAAATGCCCATAACAGTTTGTAAGGAATTCAACAATATTTTGTATCTTCCTGGCGTAATGTCCTCTCATCAGACAGAAACTCATAGAATATACAGAATAAAGATACCTGGTAAAGCATTGGTGTCAACATCCAATCATCACAAACACGATGCAACATGTGGATTACATAATGGTTTGTAGTAGGAGAAATAGAGCAACCTTCTGAACAATAGTGTTGTTAGCAAAATAAGAAATATATCTGGGGATATCAAAATTTTCTTCCATCCTGCTTGCATGCTTATCGTCTTCTGAGCTACCTTCAACCTCATATGGTAAGTTTTCTGCTCTATCACCAGAGCTTGCTTCCATGCATCCTATTTCATCTTCTTCACGTTCATTAGGATTATTCAAAATGCATGTCCTTGAAAATTTCACCAATACTGGTCAGTGGCATATCCAAACAAAAGTGGCATGTTAGAGACTAAACCCTGCTTTCACCATCCAATCACATTTGTGTCCTAAAGCACCACACTCAACCTTTAGTGCAATTTGAGATCAAATTGTGAAGGGAATCTATGTTCCTCTCGAACCAAATGATATGACAAAAGCCAAATTTTTTAGATATAGCATGGCTAACAATGCTGCTCTGGCCATTTTGGATAATCATGTTTATACAAGTTCCTGCAAACAGTATTCCACTGTCGAAGAACCCCATAGAAAATAACCTTTATGGCCCCATGAGTATCAACAGGCCCCTTAATATGACCACGGCGATCCTACTATTGTTCACAAATCCACAGGCTTGAACTATCTGGCATCTCCAGGATTGTGAAACGTAAAACGCACTGCTGCTTTGACTTTCGGAACTAGCTGAGGATAACCGGTTAAATTAACCATCTTTTAAAATTATTCTTATCAGAGTTTACATTCCGTAATGGGCCAGGCTCTGCAACCTTATTCCCAACAGAGTCTTGCTCCAATTCCGGTTCTTTGAAGGCGACGGGAAACAATGATGCGAAATATATTGGAGCAAAAAGGGAAAGCCACCGAGAAATGGCCTTGGATGCAAGGATCTCTTCCATTTATGCTTATCCACGTTGATACCATCAGATGAAATTACATGAAATAAACCGGCGGGATCCGACATTCGACATGAAATACCAGAGATCCCTTTAACTTGACAGGTCCTGCGCAAGAGTTTTGCTTCCTGCGAGCTTGATCATGCAGCAGATGAGAAACAAATGGGCAAATGCCCCAGCCAAGCCATGACCTAAAAATATTGTCCTCTTCGCAGGGTAATGCTGAAAATGAGAAATTCTTGGTAGCTCGGATGTTATCATCTCGACAAGTCCAGAGCGGAACAGTCCCTCCACATCCTCGACTGCTGGGATTCTTCCTTCCTTTGACGCCTGCGCACAAAGCCTTCAAAGTGACCAATCAAAAGTGGGGTCTTGCCAAACTTCGCAGATTTTGAAGACTAGGGTTGCCAGTGCATGCCAAATTTGCCAAGTCACTGCCGGCCGTCAATCAACTTCACGCCCAGATCGTGGCCGCCAAAAGGTGAAGCTCCTACCAAAAGTTCGCAAATTTTAGAATTGTATTTCTTCGTGCAAAGTTAAAATTGCGAACTCCCTGGCAGCCGTAGATATGCTTTCTTGCTCAGATCACCGCTGTTGAACCGTGCTGCTTCTACCCAATCTTCGCAAATTTAAAAATGTCCATTTCTCATGCAAGTTGAAATCGTGAAGTCTACCTCCATCGTGGATTGTCTTCTCGTCCAAATCTGACGGCTGACCTCGTTTGGAAGCTAACACTACTTGTGTATTGTCACCTGGTCCTGTGATAATCTTCTTGAATCGATGCTCAAATCCGTTTCGAATATCCTTTGACTACTGCTTCGGGGACTGCCCTTATTGGAGCATTTGGACGAGCCTCCCAACCATATTTTGAAGTGACAGCAACTCCAGGCGTGTTGTCCAGTCTGCTACTTAATTTCACTGAATCTACATTTTCACCAGAAAGAACATTCTTCCACCAGTTAGTTAGCTCTTTGAATGAATCTTTAATTTCCTTGTCCTTTGTATATTTCTCAAGCTTAAGGCCTTCTTTAGATACATTCTAGAGTTTTCTTATCCTCGTAATCCATCAAGCACTGCATTAAGTACTCGTCAACCGGGTCTAAGAAGAAAATAACCTTGTAGTTTTTCTTCTTCAATCTCTCAAGGAATGGGAACTTCTCCAATTGCTCCTTGCTAGCTCCAGTGATGCAATAGATATCTTTCTGGCCTGGTTTCATTCTTGTTATGTATTGGTCCAACGACGCCAGTTTATTACCAGACTTTGTGCTTTCGAATCTTAGAGTTTTTGCAAGTCGGGTCCTGTTTGATGCATCCTTAATTATCCCAAGCTTGATTGACTTACCAAATTCATTCCAGTATTTGGCATATTTTCCTTTCCTTTCCGTTCTCCTCCTGGTATGAATGATTAAGCTGCTCCCTTGGACTGTAGGAATCTACACTGCCTCCAAACCGAGAGCCTGAGGGAAATGGCATCGCCACCTTGAGTTCCTTCTTCTATGAGCCTCCTCACCGGCAGCATTAAAAAATTGACAAGTGTATGAAGCTGGGCGAATGTAGGAGTAGAAAAAAAAAAAATTCTTTATTCTCACGACACCGTGTCGGTCGGAATTCGAAGATGGCCATCTGTATGTGTCACCGAATTGGTCCCTTTTCTCCCTCACTCGGCACCTGCGCAAATTTCTTGGTGTTCAGCGCTCAAAGGGAAGCGTGGCGCTTTCTCCCGACAGGAAAGATATATGCAAATAAAAACAGCCTGCCTCAACCTTCGCGTTTTTCCATTTTTACCTCTAGGAATTATGCCACATACAAAACGGAACATGCTTGCTTACCATTTATATTCACTAAACTCTTTAACATGTACCAAGGAACAAAGAAGTAATTCTCTTGTGTGAGCTTGGTGCTTGGAATTCGATGGTGGGCATAGATGTGTCGAGTGTGTGGGCCAATTGGCTGTTGGCTCTCCGTGTTGAGCTCGGGCTGGGCCTACTATGCTTTTGGTTCACTTTCATTCAAAACTTTGGCCCGATAAATTGATTCCTTTGTCCAAAACTTTGGCCAAAAAAAATTAATTCTTTTGTCCAAAATGCATAAAAAATCAAAACTTGGGTCTTTATAGAAATTTAAAACATTTTTTTCCAATTTTCATAAAAATTTAAAACTTTAGATAAAAAATACAAAGCCAACATAGGTTCAAAAAATCCATCCTTTGCCAATTATGAAGACCTTTGTCCCTTTCACATTTTATTATTTTTATCTCATTATCTTTTCCTCTTCCCTTCTTTTTTTGTCTTACTCCCCTTCTTGCTCGGTGTAGAATATTTGGAGAGTTTGCCCGAAAGAAACCATGGCAAAAATATTGGAAATTTTACTGTGAGGTGCATCCTGTGCTGACCCTTACTCAAACCAAAGACTAATCTGAAACCTTAAGTTGAAAAACACCAAAATTTTCTGAACTGAGACTTGAAACTGGAAACTGACTGTACACGCTACAAACTGAGAAATTCTTGAAGTTCAATCTGAAACCTTAAGTTGAAAAACACATCAAAATTTTCTGAACTGAGACTTGAAATTGGAAACTGACTGTACACGCTGCAAACTGAGAAATTCTTGAAGTCCAATCCAAAACTAGATTGTACATTCTAAAAATTGTTGAAAGAGCTACTCAACTATGAGCTTATTCAACCTACCTACCCTACTTCACTGAATGCAAATGCTGAATCAAGTAATTTCAAATTCCCAATAAAGCCAATCAAGTAACTTCTCCGATAATTTGACTGTTTGAGTGTGCTTCAACAAGATGAATACCAGAAGATATGACAGTAAAAGTAACTGATAATATATATTATTTCCATAGTAGAAAGACAGTTGGAAATTCAAGTTGAAAAAACCCTCCATGTAGTCAGCTATGGGATCAAAGAAGACAAATTCTATTTGTTGTTCCTTGGGATTTTCTGCGATTTGATGGGAGAGTTGAAATGTCCTTTCTTCTTCAACATATGATTTCAGATGTGAATGTTTAACGTCATACTCAACATTAAAACATTTCTCATCTTTGGCAACGAAAGACAGTCAGAAAGGGTCTTCAAAAGATAAACCTTGATAGTGAAAGTCCTGGGACTGAATTTGATCATCTAGGGCCTCAAGATCTTCATTGAGTTTTTCAGCAAACTCTTTTAAAAAACTACCCTTGTCTTTGGAGGAACCTTTACATGACTTCAAGTATATGGATAAAAATTCTGAGAAAGCTTCTTTGATTTGGTCATCATCAAACATATCAAAATACTCTTTAAAACCCTAAACAGAAGCAGGATTTGCCACATACCCTGTCGTTTTGATTTGATGAAAAAAATGAATCAGCACTTCAAACTTTAAAGCTTTCTAAGAGTGGAGTCTCCATGAAACCTTCAACACCTTAATTTTGAGATGGAGTCACCAATCCTCCCAGTGGAGTCACCTTCATACTGGAATCTTGATAAGTGGAGTTGTCGAGTGAAAGATACACAACCTTCTCAATGCCTCACTGATGTTGACCATCAACAATCAAATCTGAAACTTGTTGTTCTTCCCAGGGACAATGAGACTCTCGCTCCCCAACAATGACGCCACTTGTTAACACCCAAATTGACCCTCTAGGTTGTGGGGGAAGGCCAGCTCAGGGTAACCACAAAACCACTTTAGATTGCACTTCTGACCTAGTGCAATCAGAGAGGGATCTCTCTTAAATCTATAAAAGACTGAAAATAATCAAAGATATCAGCAATGAGAAACATACAAACTTCTTGTTCAAGATATTCTATCAAATCACATTCAAAAGGTCAGATTTCTGATGGGACAATAGGTTTTCAAATTTTGGTAAAACAATCAAGAGAGAAGCCATTGGGAAATGGAGTCAAAATGTAACACATAAAATAAATAACAATGTTGTTACATGGAATCCCATGACAGAGGCAAGATAGCCATCTATTTACAGTCAAACTGCAGTTGTCTGGTGATAAGGAAAGAAGAAATGAATAGTCCATTGACATGAGCATCTAATAGGGATGAATTCGATGTCAACTTTAGCAGAAATTGGTGGTGGACACTTGAAGTGAAAGGAACAGAGCATAATTTCTATGAATTCTATTCCAATGCTACTCTTATCCAAGCATGAATCATCATAAAAATATGAATTGGGCAATGAAAGAAAAAATTCACATAAGAAAAGAGATAATACATACTATAAGCTAAATGACACATGAATCTCTACCATAAACCAGCTTCAAACACTGCAAATTTATTAAAGATCACATCTCAGAAACAGAGCTCAGCTCTCCCAGGTCTCAGCCCAATGATTTTCCCAACCCTTTGCTTTTCTATTACAATGCTTATATAGATCTTCTCAGCCATTAGGTTCGAACTACCTCAATGGAGAATGGTTACAACTGCATTGACACATACACAGAAAGTTTAACAACCCTAAGAGTTGGTTACAACAAAATTTTGTTCAGTTTAGGGCGCGGATTGCTGAAACTGGGCTTCGAAGCCCCAGCTGTATATCCCAAATGCTGACAGCGGTGCAAATTACGAGAGAGGTTTTTGTAATTGGGCATGTCCCTGACAAAAACCACGTATCCATTTCCTCAGATTCCTCTCCAGCTCATCGGGATCTTGGAAGTTGATGACTCATGCAGTAAATGGAAATTATAGTAAAATTCTTTGAAAATATCTCTTTGATTCTCCCAAACTGTGACACCTGTGTGAAAAATGAGAGAGGTTATTGTATATTGGCCCATTCGGGAAAAAAACCTCTCTCGGTTTCCCAAAATTCCTCCCTTTTTGGCGCAAACAGCTGGTTGAAAAAGATGGCTAAAACAGTGATAAGTTCGTCAAAAACAAGCATGCCCTTCATATAGAATTTCATTGAGTTTAAATTTTGCTTTCTCTTTGCAACTTGATATTTAGGGACTTTGGAAGTTTGTTTTCTTATTTATTTGATTTGAATGTTGATGTGGCGGGTGTATGAACCTGACATGTGAAGTCTTTAGTGGTGGGCTTGAGCTTAGCACAAACATGGTGCTAACATATTCTACAAACTGAAAACGATATTTCAAGCTTATACTTACAATGGAATAGAGTTCGGCTCCATGTTATGCTATTTTTGCTTGATTTGCTTCACAATGGTGTTCTATCCACTTATTCAAATGCTAAACCTAGTTAACCCAACTTACCATGATTCCTTCATAATATAGAGATCCTTTTAATAACTTGGTACTCGACAGTTATCATTACCAAAAGATGTAAAATGTTGGTTCTTTAGAATCTAGAGATCCTTTTCAAAATATATAATGTACTGGAATTGCACACATGGATGAAAATTCCATGATCATGCATTCCTTTGGCTTATTGTGAACACAAGTCGTTGCTACCATTTCATGTGAATGCATTTTTGTTTGTTTTTTGGTAGATCTATTTATAAGATATCTAGCATGATATTCTATGGCGTTCTAATTACGACGATGATGTGCATACCAGAATGCGTGTCTCAGTATTTCTATATGAACTCCTTGGAATCTCTGACTTCCTTTGTGCCATATTTATTCCACCAAACTCACATAGGATTTATCCCCAGCCTTATTCCTTTATGTGACATGCCATTCCGCTGGTGCAAAATACATAGAGAATGAAACCACCCCATTGGCTGCATAAAACATTGTTAACGACATATTATCAAGAGTCACATTTTAAAGTAGGTTGCAAAAGGAAACATTTTAGTTTCAAAGGAACTAGATAGATATGCGAGACTTCTGAAGAATGACTATGCACTTGCTAATATTGTACAACTAAATGATACCTTTTACAAGTAATATCCCAGTAAAAAGACGATTTTATTATTTATTATTTATTGTTGATTAAAAACACTAATTGTGGTTATTTTTGTGTGTTTAGCAAGTGAGCCTTGAACAACACCAAACTATTAATGATGTGAGCAAGTGAGCTCTGGAACATCTGAACTACTGTGGATAGTGTTGAGCCAAATGGGCTATGGAAGCACTATTAGTTGAGTAAGTGTGAGTTGAGATGCTCTGGAACACTTAAACTCTTATTGATTAACTGATGTTGAGTTGGGAGCTCTGGAGCATCAGTAATCCAGTTTGATTATTTATTTTTAATATTCAAAGATTATTATTATTTTATTTCTTTATGACTGACTAGGACTGCCACACAAAGAGGGGCTATGCATGCAAGAGTCTAGGTTGTTCATTAGCTGATAACTAAAGATCCAACTAATTGTTAGGTGAGTAAAAGTCCAATTTATTTAATTAGGATTTAAAATAAATTGTGAGGAGTAAAATAAATTAGTTTCCTAAATAAATATAAATACACATTTGCTAGAGTGTCAATTAGTTAATTGAGTGTGCAAAAGACCCAACTTCCTAGTAACCTTTGCCCTTAAAAATTATAAATAGCAGAGAGAGGAACTTTGCGAGGGCAAGTGTTTTTCCCAAGTACACTGGAGGGTCCAATCGTGAATCTGAGCGCTCAAACATCAGATTGCTGAATATTTGGTGTGTCCTAGAAAAGAGAACTGTCCTAGTGAGAGGATTGTGAAGGTTGAAGGGGAAGCTTATACAGAATGATTCACACCATAAAAGGATGATAAAGAGAACCTTGTGGCTACTCTGTTGTATTAAAGAAGATAGAAAACCATCCCTAGATCACCTAGACTTTTGTCATGCTCAGTTCGGCTCGGGGGTGACCGGTGGAACAATCCAAGAGCAGACTGCGGTCTAAGGTTGGGAGGAACGTGGTAGTTCCTAAGTCAGTTGGTCTGCAATAAAATACTAATAAGTATTTGTTTACATTTCAGTTAATTATATTTGTGATATATTTATGTTTCATAGTAATAGCATTGTTATTTGGTTTTCAAAAAAGAAATCTGTCATTTGTGTATTATTATTCGATCTTAATGGATCTCAAGATTTTGATCAATATGAATGGTTATAACAGCTGATTTAGAATCCATAGGTCATATACAGATCTACTCAAATATGCTCTCTCTTCATAGGCCATAAATAGTTCAGGTTCGACTAAGCTTGTTTATCATCAAAGAAAAGATTTATAATGTTTCTAATTATGTTGCTATGATTTTCCGTGTTATTTGTTTCTATAAATTAATATTGGTATATACGAATTTGATTACTTATCATCGAGTCATCGGCGGATCTCCTTGGCCATGACTTCAGGATTAAAATATATATATAGCTCGAGAAAACTCCTTTAATCCTTATACAAAGAGAGAAATCCCTAACCACGAGATTTATGGGCAGAAGCCCCAAACCCTTCCTGCATATATTAATCACTCACTTAAATCTTAGAATGTTTATTTATAAATGATAAATATTAGTTAAATTAATTATTCAGCATTAACCTATTATAGATTGGAAAACTAGAAACGTAAACACTCTAAGTTAAGAATATTACATGCATAAACTAATCCTGTAAGATAAATCGAAAATACCAATTTAAACCTTCCTTAGAATCGAAACAGAGGCTCACACATTTCAGGAGGGATCCACAAATGAAATGCACAAAAGCCACGATTTTATGAAAGTCACCCAAATTCAAGTATAGGGCTTATTCTCTCTGTCCCGCAATTTAAGAATAAATAAACTCAATCTATAATCTAGATTATAATTCGAGATAGAGAAACGAATTGAATCAACCTAAGGAAATAAATAAATTCATAGGAATCAGACCACCATAATTTACTACCTTTATAGGATCATTCATTTAGGCAAGGAATTAATTTATATTAACATTGTAAAACTTAGAGAATAAATAGTCGTTACAGGTTTGGTTCCCATACTCTTTTCCAGAAATCAATAAAAGACATTTGCTAGCATTTATCAACTAAGATACCGAGAAGCCAATACGAATCGAACCCTGGCTAGCATCTTAAAATATGACGCCCCAGGTTAACTTAGATAGTATAAACACGATTTCCACACAAGCTGCCAGAATTTTTATACGGGCCATAGGGCTCAGCATTTTTTAACTAGTTTGATAGTCAAAACGAATTCTACAGTAGTCATATAAGAAAACGCATAATAGAAATTAGAGGAAGCCTGGTTTATCCATCAAACCTGGGTTTGAAACGTTTTAGCCATTAAGTCTAGATGAGCATCAATACAGAGATTTTATACAATACAAAATTTATACATTAAATTAGACCATTCAAAATAGAAATGCAATATACAGCATTACGTTCCAAGTTAAAAGACATCACTAGAAGAGTCGAGGGCCATTTAAACAACACAGAGTTCCTCTCCTTCAAACTGAAGTTGCATACATAGACTATCAACTAAGAAACGAACCGCCCAGTATTACTGCCTACGCAGAGGCTTGGAAAATGGCATATATTCTTCTATCTATCCACTGGCGAATTGGGAAACCATCAACCATCAACGCATAACAAAGGAATGGCCATCGAAACTCCGGTGCCTCCCCAAACCCCAAACTCTTAAAACATGTTTTCTTAGCTTCTTTTTGTAAATGAAAGCCCCAACTAACTTGGAAGATGGCAGAGGCATCAAAAGGCCCAGGTCTTACTGGTTAGAGCCACCCTTACTCAGAGCATAGTCGACCAAACCAACACAAGGTCGCCAACACCCAAAATTATGACAATCCTGGCACTCAAACATTAAAAATTATAGAGTTAGAACTGCACACATTGAAACCCCAGAAGAGATTTAAGATAACAGAAAAATGGATAATGTTGGATCGAAAACATTACCTGTCAACTTAGCCTTGTCACTACGCCTCCAATCACGTCGAGCATGCCCTCACCAAAGAGCTATGCTCTAGTCAGAGGCATGCCCTCACCAAAGAGCTATGCTCTAGTCAGAGGCATGCCCAAACTTGGTCTCGCAGGAGAAGTTTCGCCACTACTAGCACTACAATGGAAAGGAGGAAATGAAATGCAGTAGGGTTCGTGGTAGTCTTTTCTCCACTTGTCAGCGTGGATCCCATTACTTGGTTTGTCACATGGCCTACATTAAAGGCTCACCAACCTCCACCATAGTCGAAATCTCCTACCCACTTCTCCATAGTATGAACCCATCTTTTAGAAAAGCACCCTTGCACTAAGGTTTATGGTTTATCAAACTTGACCATGTAAATCTTCACTCAAACCATATATTAGGTTGAACTTCCAACGTTAACATTTTAATGCTTTACACCATGCTTATGATTAAGGTCAATCTCCTTCCCTCTTGGCATATATACATTCCTTAGATATTGTAGGAACATGTTAGAATGGTTACTTTGTAAGCACCTGCACATAAGTTAAGACTTTAGCTCATGAAGGAGCTAAGTAAGACCTGGTCATTCTTACCCTTTTATCATCCAGGTGCAAGCATAAGACAATTTTGAATTAGAGATTCCATCATTACATTCCAGAAATAGTAAACATGGTACAAACAGTTATTAATCATGGTTTCCATATAAGTAGCAAATCATATGAAAGATAAACAGTAATGGTCTTGAGGAGTCAAGTTAAGTCATTTCACGATAAAACCTACTATTGGATAAACATCTTATATATAGAATGTATGCCAGTTTCATGCCATTCTAGAAATGATTACGATGTTATAAATAATGTTGCTCAAAGCCCTAATCTTGTTAATTAGTAGACACATATAATTGTTTTTTAAATTTATGAGATTTGATGTTCATTACACTACAATTTGCTACATGGTAGACTAAAAGCTCCATGCCAAGCAGGATTTGCTGAAAATGACAGCTTCTTAAAAATACCATGCCCTACACATCACGTGATTATATCAATATCCCCTTTGTAGTCTTGGACTGACCTTTGTGTTTCCAAATTTTCTTTTACTGGTAAACAATTATAAGAGAAGTTCATAATTTTCGAGTGGAATTAAAGAAATTTCTTGAACTAGTATATCATCCACATTGAGCAAAGCCATTTAGAGTCTCCAACATAAATTGAGTTCATGTCCTTGCTCAAGTTCTCAATGGAAATAGGGGAGTGATATCCAATCCAGAGCCATCCATTCCTCCAGGTTGTGCATGACAAACTCTACCAAAAAGCCTGATGTGTTTCAACAGTCTGGCTAAAAAGGTATTATGGAAAATAGTGGAGCTGTCACAAACAACAACTACATGTTTATAATAAAGAAACCCTACGCCGCCATAATAATAGTTGTCACAAACAACAACTGCACGTTTATAGCAAAGAAACTAACGAACAAAAGTTTCAATCCTATAGTTTCTCTGTTGTAACTGGAGTCTGGCATTGAATTTTTGAACTGGTATTAAACCTTTGATCAGCTAGTGCTCTCACAAATTTCATAACAGAACTTTCTAGAATTGAAAGAAAGTAAGACTCTTTCAAGTGGTGTAAAAAATCAACTGACCTCTCCAACAACATTTTCTTGGCTTTGAAAAAGAGGCACTCAGGAAATTTTCCCATTTTCTTTCTTTACACTAGCCTGTAAGAACAACATAGCATTGAAATATTTAGGATGCATATTTCCACTACATAAACATAAAATTAGGAGTAATTTCTTTATTCATAAAAAAGGAAAACAGACAAATTCCCATTGCTCATCATAATCAAATTAGGATAACAAAATTCAATTGCCAAACCTGTGCAAGATGCAAAAAATGAGCATCCTAGTCGTTACCGTGGCCTCTCTATATAAAATAAAAAATAAAGAACATTTGGACTCTTGGAGGACTGTCCCAATTTTATAGGTTCCATTAGAGAGAACTAAATGCTTATGAAATACTATTTGTTAATGCATTCAAGAAATATAAAATCCTATCATCCTTGCCTCCTTTTTCAATAATTGATGAAGGTTATCCAATGTCCTATTCATAACTTGGTTCACTCTGGATTCTAATTTAATGAATAACACTCAAGAAGTAAGGTCCAATTTCACAATAATGAAGTGGGACAAATTCAAGGAATGAATCCCCTATGTGCAAAATATTGGTTTCCTTAACTTGAAGTGGTTAAAGGCTATATTTATTCAAGGAATGATTGGCCATAAAAAGCACTTGTATAGCCCAGAATGGGATTATCATCTGATAGAAACAAGTTAATAAATTGCTTGCGAGATTATCTATAGGAAAAAAGAACCAGGAAAAGAGATGGTGAGTACATGGCATTAAGATTGCTAGTCATATGGAACAAGAAATGGTGTTACCTTCACAAGTTCACTGAATTTTTTTTCACTTAATACATATCTATTTCTTCAGTAAAGAAAGGATGCAAGAATATTTTAAATGGAAAAAATATCGTGGATACCCGTTTTGGGAGAAAGGTGATTTTTTCAGCAAAGAATATTCTAGAGGGGAAGTGATATTGCAGTAGAAGCAAATATTGCTTTTCCAATATCTGTTTAGAGTAGTTTCAGTCAGATGTGCCATCCCATAACCATGCATTTGACTTGCATATGGACAAATGTATTTCTCATCATTGACATTAAAAACACTATCAATACAACCGTCCTACACATAGTAATACAGTGTATTTGGTTTGATCTCTATTATCACCCATAAATTTCACCTACAAAACTAAGAAGGATTCCAGCTAACAACTGGGTGGAGAGCCAATGTCAACTTGATCTAAACCTGGTTCACTTTGGTTTGGTGCTTTTCCAACCACAGAAGAGGCTTCCCTAAATGATTCATAGTATTGAGTGAATGAGTTCTAGGGGTAAATAATGACCTATAAGGGACTAAGTATGTTGTTGTCCTAGAAAGTCAGATGCAAAATATGTGAGAAGCAAGGATATATGCCTAGAAAAGGGACCTAGATGCAAAAACAACTAAGTACATTCCTAAGGGAACAATAATCTCCTGTTGTTCTTCTTCTTAAAGTGCATATCAACAAGCAAAAATCACTCAAAAACACTAGAAAACACAATAAAATGATGAGAAGTAAACGTTATACGCAAGTACATATGCAAATATGTGAAAATGACTATAATAACCTCCTATTTCTGTGTAAAATAATGAAGATCAACAAACTACCCATGATGATTTTGATGATAAAACACTATATGCAAGATACTAACCTAAGATGATTTAAAGTATGAGTGAAAGAGTTCTAGCGGTAAATAATGACCTAGAAGTGACTAAGTAGGCAACTATCCTAGAAAGTCAGATGCAGATCAACAAGCAAAATATGTGGGCAGCAAGAAGATATGCCTAGAAAAGGGGCTTGATGCAAAACCACTAAGTACACACCTAAGTCAGCAATAATCTCCCACTGTTGTGTTTCTAAAGTGCAGATCAATGAGAAAAAATCACCCAAAAACAATAGAAAACATTATAAAGTATAAGAACAAAATGTGATATGCAAGTACATATGAAAATCAGTAAAAAAAAACTACAATAACTTCCCATTTTTGCATAAAATAATGAAGATCAAAAAACTAACCTTTTGATGATAAAACACTAGAAGAATGCAAGATAATAGAGCCTAATATGATGTCCAAGTACACACACATCGGAAAAACACTAAATATTCCCCCTACTTCTGCATATAAAGTTAAAAAGCAACAAACAAAACTCCTTTTATGACGTCGAACCAGTGAAAAATGAATCTAATAACCTCCTATTTCTGCATAAAATAATGAGGATAAATAAACTAACCTCGTTGATTTTGATGATGAAACACTATAAACATGCAAGATACTCACCTAAGATGGTGCCTAAGTACACATACATTGAAAAAAACACTATAGATTCCCCTTACTTCTGCGTGAAGAGTAAAAAACATCAAGCAAAACTTGTTTTATGAACTCAATGAAAACTGACTATAATAAGTTAATAACCTCCTCTTTCTGCATAAAATAATGAAGATCAACAAACTAACTTTGCTGATTTCAATGATAAAACACTATAATTATGCAATATACGAACTTAATATGATGCCTAAGTACACAAAAATAGAAAAACACTATGGAATCCCCCTCTGCATAAAAAGTCAAAAATCAATAAGCAAAACTTGTTTTTTACAGAAAACACAAAATAAAATGAAACCAATGATCCAATGGGATTCAAAATGCACATAAACCACTAAACAACTATAGTACCTCTCTAAATTTGTGCAAAAAAAACTAGACCAACAAAGTTAGTTTGGGCTAAAAAGCACTAAAAATGCTTGGGAACAACTTCAAAAGTTGAGCCCAAGTAATCCCTTTGCAATCTAGTGGACCCTAAATGTATGGCACATCATTTGTTGATGAAAAAGAGGGTAGTACATCTCACATTCCAAAGTCTATGGATTATCTCAAAACAAGTAGATCTACTAACATGTCTCCCTTAAAATCTATTGATTATCAAGAAAAAAAGGCAGAGGCTACATCCATGTCTGTCCTAACAGCCAAGTCCAATGGAATAAGGGAGAAACTGACAATGTGCCCACTGATGATGTCCCCACTGAGGCCTTCTTGGAAGTAGGCTAAAACAAGTGGTTTCAGTAAAATAGTCATAACTAAATCTTGTAAGGTCCAAATTGATTTCCAGCTGTGGCATTGAAACCCACTACGCTAGGGGAGAGACCCTAATAATAGGAACTTATAAAGACTTGTAAGTTTCATCATTGAACCTTTCCGGCTAATGTTCATATGTCCCTCAACCCCTAAGGTAGCCTATCCCTGGTCTATTCCAAATGGGTTCATCAACAAAAATCAATGAAATTAAAGTAGCCGCAGGAATATGCTATTGCAAGTAGGAAAATGATAACCTAATATAAAACCCCTTACGTTGTACATAGCGAGACTAAAAAAGTTGAAGGTGACGCATAAATATTTCAAAGGAAGAATCTGATAGCGGTATCATAGAACATAAAAAAAGAACTTAAGGAGAAAATAGCAATGTTGCAGAATGAGCCGCTATATCTGCATATTGAGACCATTAAACCATGAATTCAAAGATTAAAGAAAGCCCATAAATACAATGGAACCAAAGTGATAAGGGTAGGAATTGTTACCTGTAGCATGATTGTGCTACAGTAGTTGAGCTAGGTTTTCGAACCCACCCCAAAGATTGTTGAAAAAATTGATGGTGATTAGATGATCTGAAGCAAAATCAAGAAGCTTATCACATAGAGATCCTTGCAACCATATGGAGAACTTTGCTTCCTGTGCGCAATTCGTGGAGATCGCATGGATATCCTTGCAACCATATGGATAACTTTGCTTTCTTTGAGAAATTTGTGGAGATCAGATCTATTGGAGGCCCTATTTTCTTTTATTTTCCCTCTCAATCTATTTTCTAATTTACCGGTCATTCACTTTTCACTTTTTTTGAGTTTCCCTCCATTTGTTACGTTTGTTTTGTTTATATATTTGCAATGCAACATTTATTTCAATGAAACCGGTTCATGGTATTTTGAGCACAAGGTCCTTAGTATTAACAATGGACCAGCCATTACAAGCCATCAACTTATGGGAAGCTACAAATAATTTTGGTTAACAAGGAGAAACAACACCTTGAGAAGGTGATAGTGTCATTAAAGGAGTCATGTAGTAAGGATGGTAAGTCCACTGTAATGATGGTTGGACAACTTGTCAGAAGAATCCATTGCTAAACATCAATCTCTTGTATATCTGGGTCATATGTTTGAAGATCAATTAATTGTTCTGGTCATATGAATAACACAATGTTCTTGAAAAAACAACTAAGTAAATCCATTCTCAAGGAGGATCCATCTAGTGTTGTCAAAGTAATCATAGATGCAACCCCTGTTTGTGAAGAAGCACGATTGATGGCCAATAAGAATAGACATATTTTTTAACATCATGCTCTATGCATTCTTTTAATAATGTAATATAAGACATTGGAAAAATTCATTGCATTGTCAAGCTAATTGAAAATAAGCCCAAAATTCACTTTCATATGTAACCACCACCATTCGAAAGCAATCCACCCCAATTTTGCCAATGAGTTGCTTAAACTAATTGATACAATAATGGTCACTTATTACACTTTCCTTCAACTGCTAATGGACGGCAAGGGGGCTTTTACCTTTCATGATTTTCAATGAGATGTGGAAAACCTGTAAGCAATCTACATCAAACAACCATTGAGGTAAAACATATGATTTTGGATGACCAATTTTGGGCAGGGATTAAATTTGTTGTTTTATTAGTAGAACATATATGTGAAATGCTCTATTATGTGGACAAAGAAAACCCATGTTCAGATAGAATTGGACAGAGAAAACCAAGGATACTATTGAATGGTGATGGCTTCAAGGAACACCTGAATTAAGTTTGCAGGATTTAAGTCTTGTGTGAAGAAGTGGATAACTTATTATTTCATCCATCCAGAAGAGAAACTGGTTAGGATTAAAAAAGGCAAAGAACTTATCATACATTCATAGCACACTTCGTCTTATTGGGGTATTTATGGAGGGTCAATCCAACATACATGACCAATACATTTATGATACAGTACTTACTTTTTCATACATTAAGTGAAGCGAAAACAATTTGGATCAAAAAAGTCAAAGAACTTATTCTAGTTTCATAGCACACTTCATCTCAATGCTCAAAAAGACCAAGGGAATACGGAGGTTCATTCCAAAAAAAAGGGACCAATCCATTGACAATGCTACATGTGTTGAGAAGGTGCCAAACCAAAAATGAACTTGTCCATCTATCAAGTTAGAGCCCTAAAAAGGAAGCCAATGCTTGAGATCAATGATGACCTAGAGAACCTATTCAAGTATCTAATCAATTATGAGTATTCGACTATGTTATTATTCCATTTTTTTGGATATGACATTGGGTAATTTTTTATATGTATTTGGTTCAAGACTCAAGTGTTATTAATGAGTGATCAAAGTTTTCTGATCACATATAGAATAAAATATGATTCCACCAAATCTATTTAGCTGAGTGCACTGTTGTGACTCTTGGCACACATAATAACTTGGTGAAGAGCACATTTACTTTTAATAGAAAATAAATTGCAATCAGGGAAGTAACTCTAATTCTATCATATTAATTTAGTTGAGAGTGCTTCTACAACTTCTTGGCATAGATAACTAATATGGCCAATCACACTCTAAATTTGAAGTTGAAGTTTGCACGAAGGAAATCTTGAAACCACTCGATGAAACTATCATTAAAGCAACAAGGTAAATTATTCTACAACATCATAAATCACATAATTGAATACTTGAAAGAAAGAACACAACAAGAATAAATGGATCAGTTGTACATTGCAGAGCATGCCCTTTCTCTACAACATTTAGATAATCCTTAGTTGAATCATAACAAGGCAATCAAAATCATTTTATAATTTAACAGTAAATTTTTTTATTCCTTTCCCCCCAAAAGTGTGTCCTGATGGGTTCTTCAAAACATTCCTTTATAGTTTTTTTTTTAAGTGCTTGGGATGCTGCTCTTTGTTCAAGAAACTAACTAACTAACTACCAAACTAGTTTCCTATTTACAAGGCCCGTTTATCCCAAAATGAGAGGAACATGGCATAGTACACTCCTCAAAAAGAGAGCACGACCCATAAATGTGTTCCTTTCTTTTAATGTTGTTTGGATGGTTTTTACACATCATAATATCATTGTGTCCTTGCAAGTTGGTTCATTATGTAAAAACTTGTTTTTATTAATGATGGCTGATAAAAGATTCATTGGCCTTCATTAACAATCATTATCACTTTGGTTAACACCTCGAAATGAAAAACCATCATTTTGGCTTTGCATCTGTATCATGGAATGAGACTACTAACACATCCATATGCAAATCATGTTTTTTTAAGGGGCAAAAAATAGCCAATGAATATTTTGGAATTTTTTTACGATGGCAAATATTTTTTTTTACATAGATATCCCATGCATTGCCTACCTCTTACACCATTTCATATCTTTTGGGTATAAATTAGCCCAACCTTACATCCAAAAATCAATTGTCTTCATCATTTTCAAATGAATAGGGAAAAGTTTTAATCGATATTCGTGGAAGTATTTGGGTTATGGAATTTACAGGTATAGATTCCTCTATGACACATTGTGCCTATGATTAGACAAGGCTCGGTTCATATTATGATTACTCACAATATTTGGTGGTGATTGGATAGAGTTTTGTTTATATTATGATTACTATTATATTCAATAATTAATTATTGATCATTGGAAAAATCTTGCATCTTGGTAATTATCCAGACAACCTAAAGCTTTGGCATCTAAATTCACTTTTTCCAATAAAACCCATCCAACTCTTTAGGTTTATTAATATTATGTGTAATCAACCACCCAATTGGCAATTGGCTTCCCAACTTAGTAAATTTTCATGCAACTGGTCAAAGCGTTAATACATTACTTCTTCAAATTAATTCCACCGACGTTCTTGCATTGTGGACATGATAATCATAGCTATGAGAGGGCAGTCATACCCAATAATTTACTTGTCATCACTTTCCACGGCTCTCTTGATCCCAATGCCTTATAGGAAACAACTCTTAAACTTTATTCCTAGGCATGAAGATTGTTTTGAAATGGAAAGATACTTGGACAAATTGAAATTAGGACTATTGTTTTCCCTTTAACTTTGTATTAAAATTAGGACTATTATATTATTTTCAAAGGTTTGTTAGGTTCTTCATGTAGCTTTATTGATGTAACACATCACATGGAAATATTAGCTCTTTAACTTTGTTCCCTAAAGAATAAGATAATGTTTTGAAATGGAAAGATACGTGGACAATATTGAAATTTGAAATTAGGACTATTTGGAAATAAATGGAATATAATAAATTGTTTATGTTATAAACATGTGCACGATGCATTCCTATTGGGCATTAGAATACTTTTTGTGGGATATGGAGTTGACCCTACTTCCTTTAATTTCAAAGTATGGAAAATATAATTAAAGAAAGTAAATATGCCATTCAATTATAAATATTATATTATTTTCTAAATTGTTTAAGATTGAAAATTTAATATTGTTTTATATTGAAAATTTTGTGTAAGAAATATTTTCAATAACATACAAAGAGAAAAGAAAGGCTATGGCTTAAAAAAACCTTATTTTTTTATTTTGATAGAATGTAACAATATCATTTATCTGGAAGGAAGAATGAAACTCAAAAGGAAGTTAGTGCAATTGATGTTAATTCTGATCTATCTTTAGTCATGAACAACTGGTATGAATGCTACATTTGTACGTGAGAACCACCTTGAAAAGAAAATTAATTTGACTAGTGATGTTGAAGGCTTTGTTGATTTTACTAAAGAATATGGAGAATCTGGTCCACCAAATAAACGTAAAGAGGGAATTGGGATTCTAGCAGGTATTTTTCAGTTAGAATGGACTTCAAAATTTCCATTTATGGAGCTTGTGACTTGTGAAAATGGTGATGTGATTGAAGTGAAATGTACTATTTGTAGTTGGAGATATGGCAAAGATGTTAAAATGCAATTGAATAAATATACATTGAGAAACATTGTGGAAAAAAATGTTACAAGGAAGAAGTTGAAGGAAAAGTGGTGAACAGATAAAGATGGAAGACTGCAAAAGAATGTAAGCATGTTGAGAACACTGAAATGTATGAAAAAATATCAGAAATGATCGTACCGGGGAAATGAAGGGGAGACTTCATAGCTTCTTCCGAGAAAGAATTTCAATAGAACTACAATAAAAAAAATAGTCCAAAGGAGCATCATTTTTCATATTTTAAAACTTGGAAGACCAATGACAGATTATGCCCATTATAAGGGTTTTCTAAACTTCCTTTTGATCCCTAATTTTCATTCATCACATTGGCCTATTAATAGTGGATGGGCGTTTGCAAAACATATCGATGAAGTAGTTAGACAAAACCTTAGAGAAAGCATAAATAATGCTACATTTTTTTCCTTATCATTAGATGAGGTAACTACAATGGACTCTAGTTCATGGGTTTATATGAATGTTTATACAGTAAAAAATCACGTGAGGAAAGTGCATTTTTTTTCCTTGTGTAAAATGAAGGAGAGTGCTACTGCTGAGAATTTTTTCATATTGTAATGAATACTCTATGTGAGATAGGTGGATTGGATGGACTTAACATTGCTAGAAAGCTAGTTTGTTTTGGAGTAGATGGTTCATTTGTCATGTAAGAAAATCGTAATGGGATTTCTATTCAATGACAAAAAAATGTTGCACCTGATTGGTATACATTGCATGACACATCGAACAAATTTAGCATTCAAAATTCTTAGTAAGCAAATATTTGTTAACAAAGTAGAAAATATCGTGGATGATCTACATGGATTCTTTTGTAGAATCTCAAAGAGAGTTATGGAATATTTTTTTTTGCAGATGGTTTGAAAATTGGGAAGAAGCTCTTAAGAAATGTTGAAACACGATGGATTTCACTTTATTAACCTCTAAAGCATGTTTATGATGAATATATTTCTTTGGTTGGTTTTATGGTTGAGCACTGTTCTAGTATGGATAAAGCGCATGTGCTTTTGCATCAATTAACTCACGTTGAAACATTATTGACATTATGTGGCATCCTTCCTCTATTACATCAAATGTTTACATTGATTAATATTGTGTAGACAAGAACATTATATTTAGCAGAGTATACAAAGGAAACAAAATGGCTTGTCTTCTATTAGATAATTTGTATATAACGCCAGCATAATATTTTAATAGAATGGAATTCACAAAATGGAAAGAAATCATTGATCTTTCAAATCCTCAAATTTTTTTGAAACTTGATGAAAATAATTGTGTATGCGTTTTAGTACATGACAATTTGGTCCCTCTTCATATTCTTCAAAAGCATGGTCGTATTATAAATGAGGAGAACGTTTCTATAGATGAATTTCAAGATGCCATTCAAACAATAAAGTCAAATCTTACAAACATTGCGAGGACATTAACTACATAAATTAGAGAATGTTTCCAAGAGATGAGCTACTAGAGGCAATGACCATTGTTTATCCACAGTTTTATAATTACAATTTGGACAAAGAAGTAATTTTTTATTAATTTAAAAAGGTGTGCATATTGATTGATTTTTATTGTCGTACAAATGTCATTTAAGAACATCATATTAATGGAATCTTAGATGCTGATAAATTACGTTCACAAGCAAAGTTTTTTGTGAACACTATGATGGACCAGTTTGGACAATTAGATGACTCTTTGTCAACTGTGTAACATACCCATTACCCTCATTAGAAAATTGTGGTATGGAGTTTAATTTTTTTCCTTTAATTCCAAATTAAGATGCACATAAGAGAGTAAATGTGTTAGTCAGCACATATTTTTTAATTACTAACATGCATCATACTTACATGTCAATGGTATTTAAGGCAATATCATAAGCATGCATTAAATTTCTTACTTATCTAACTTCAATGATGTATTCAATGCATGATTGTGTATGCATATGTTTTCCATCACATAAATACATTTACATTTTACATCGTTTGTACATGTTCATCTTTAACAATGTATTCATTAACTAAGTAACTAATCATTATAGTACAACCAATGGGGAATGACTATTCTACCTTTGAAACATTCCAATAACAAGAACATTTCATAAACAAATACTCAGTTCGAATTATCTTCTACTACAACATACTCAACTTTTATCATTAAGTCATGAAAGCTAATTATTTCTTCAGGAGCATTGATGATAATGTAATGATCAAAGGATCATCATATCTCTCTACATAATGGACATATGTATTCCTTTAAACATTTGAGATCATAATTTGTTTCATTCACAACTATTGAATTATAGAAACAATACATTGGTATGCACCTTGTGTCGACAACATCATATAGTAACGAGCTCTCAACTTGGTTCCTCACTGGTTTCCAACCCTCTTCTATACCATCACGAGTGTTAATCATTTGCAATCACAAACAAGTAATGATAACATAAGAGATAACTCAACATAGCTATCTCAACTTCATCATTAGATATTCATTTCAACATACTCTAACACCATAAATGATCATTACATTCTTAAACAAGTGATTACGAAAAATGAAAATATGAATTACTTATCTTGCATAAGTAGTCCCAGGCGACTGAATGCGCAACTACAAATTTCCATCCAACTGTAGGCACTCTATACAACCTATATTCTTTTAGCTAAGTGGCCACCCTCGAGATGGGAAAGGTATCCACTAGGACAAGGTAAGCAAAATGATCCTTCATCTATTTTTTTTTGTAACACAACCAGGATGATAGCTTGCAACCGTACTCAACAACTAAAGTAAGGAGATTGACTATTAACATTTAAGCTTGACCTTTGAACAAGAGGCTCGATAAGCTTGACTCCCTAACTATGAATTCACTTCTGATACAGTCTGGAGTACAACAAATTCAGAAACCCATAATAATCGAATAAACCCACAATATTTGATAAAATGATATATTAAAGATGATGATGATACAAAACAATGGTTGGCCATTATATAGGCCTTTCAACACCTCTTCATTGAAGTGGTATGTCTTTTAAGTAAATTATTATTATTATTATTATTTATTCTTATTAATGTATTTATTTATTATTTTATGTTCGTAACATTGCCCTCCCCTTAAGGGAAGCTTTGTCCTCAATGCTGAGTGTGTTGATGTCTTCTTTTGTTCTGGATTTGTTTCGACATTGATTTGAGATAGGCAATATAAACTGGTTCTTGTAGCTTGACGTGGGTATAGATAATTTTTTAGCTGTGATTCTTTCTGCTTGGGTGGATAAATTTTCGGTCTATACAGTTGATACTTACTTCCTTTCCATTTAAATGCCATGTATTGTTTTTGTAGGTTGGTAGAGTAAGTTCCCAATGAGGTTAACCAATCGACGCCTAATATCATATCTACTTCATTGAGTGGTAGCGGCATAACAATTGAGCTATAGGTTTAAATTTGTATTTGCAATGACACGTTATGGAATTTTCTTACCTCTTCTACATATCAATCACCTATGGTTGACACCTTGATATTTTTCACTGGGTACACAAAAAGATTAAGTTCCTTTGCTATGTTGATATCTATTACATTGTGTGTACTTCTAGAGTAGACTAGAATGGTAGTGTCTTTACCCTTAATAGATCCTATAAGTTGTAAACTCCAGGGTCCTTGTTGATGCCTCGGATGTGCAGGTTACTGCAAGGTGCTGGAATGGGTTCCAAGCCACACAACAGGGGAAGAAAACCCAGCCAAAGGCTTCAGTTAACCCTACGCAAGAGTTACCCTATCCTCGAGCTGTTTGGTGTGGTAATCACCCACGGATATTTGGCCTTCGCTGGCACTCGATGAGTAAAAAATTTGATCAATAAGATCAGTTTCCCAGTTTAGGGAAACAAAGGTATGGAAAAAACTGTTAGCAATTCTAACTTAGCCTATTTGGGAAAAGAACCTAATATTAAGTTAGATCTATCCTAAAATGAAATGCTTGGTGTTTATGCAGATCAAACTGGAGGTGTAAGAGAGAAAACAGTCCGTCACCTGTAATAGAAATTCCTTTAGATGAGATATTTGCGGACTTAAATTATGATTTATTTAATGAAAATTAAACAAAATAATCTAAGCTTAAAGACCATCAATATATAACTTGTTATCCTTTTGTTGATTGAAAAATCAACAATGATAGAATATATATATATATATATATATATATATATATATATATATATGTGATCAATTGCAAAAATCGATAAAGAAAGTATCAAATATTTTCATACACATATTAGTTATACAGAAAAACCAATACAACAGATCTATGTATTCATTATATATTCAACAAGAGATCATATGTATAACGGATGATAATCTGGAACATAAAATCAGAAATCCTGAAAGAAATAAAAGTGATAATCAGAAGATGGATCCGAAGATAACATTACTGTATTAAGATGCCTTGTACCAAAATTACAATGACTCTGACCAAAGAGTATATTCAGTCTTATCTCCTGCCGAATTACAATTCCAAAATCTAACCCCCCTCTTTCCTAAGAGAAAGAATTCCTCCTTATATACTAAATTTACATAAGAGTTCCAAAAGGAGAAGTTCTACAAAATAGGGATTACAAAATCAGATCTGATCAAAGATCCAGGAAATCCTGCCATTTTTCATAAATATCTAACAATTCATCTACATTTGGGAAAATGACAAATTCCAAGGATAATTGAGCATTGCATGTGTTGTTCTCCATATCATGCTTCGCTAGCTTATGCCAAATACGTAGGTACATACGAATCCTCCCTTCCATGATGATCGGTTCTTTAACCAAGCGATCTACATCTTGAATGCTGACTTGTTCCAAATCCCAAATCTTCTGTGCAAATTCTTCACATATGCTCTCGAGTTCTTCAAGTATGCATTTTGGTGGGAGAGCTTCCAAAATAGGATTCATGAGTGGCAAACCTAGGGCATTCATGATATTGTCAACTGCATACCATCGTCTAGTGCAAATGTCCTGTGATTTATTAATGATTCCCTCAGCTAATTCATTCAAATCAAGCCAGTTCAAAGATGCCTTGACTTTCTTTATCTGGAAAGTATTCAGGATTGGGATGTCCTCTGGAACATTCTTGATATACAATTGCCATTGACCGATTTATTCTTCAGCTTTACAAGCTTGGAGTCTCTTTGCCTTCTGTTCTTCAAGAGTAGAAGACATCTTAGAAAAACTGATGAAATTTTCCTTGATCTCATCTAAGGCAATATATAACTTCTTCAGTTCTTCATGATGACTTTGATTCACTTCAAGGGCTAAATTTTTAAATTCATAGGATGTGAAATTGAGAAAATTGGAGGAAGCTGCACTTGCAGTTGCATCTTCAACCTGCTTTTCCAAAGAGGCTATCTTTACGAGATCAGTAGAACGTTGAGATTGCAAAAGGTTGAATTCAGTAAGAAGAGTAGCATTCTTCTATTCTAGGTCTTGTACTTTGTCTGCCCAAGTTTTCCTGAGGTCAGCCACATCAACAGAATGTTGATCCACATCAACGGAATGTTGATCCTTTGTTTTAGCCAACTCTTCTTTCAGGTTTCTAATTTCTTCCTCCCTGAGATCAACTTCTTTGTCCAAGACCTAGACCGAATCCTAGTTAGCAGTGGCGAAAGACCCTAAGGCTACTATTGTTTCAACCGCTTCAATTCTTGGGTTATTAGTTCTGGGGGCCCATATCACCTGATTTGGTTCATGTGCTTCCAAACCACCTTGGCCTTGACCCCTCTTCTTGCTTCTTTTAACAAATGCCTTGTCATCTTGACGATAGAAAATATTCCCAAGAGGAACCACATCTATGTCTATATACTCAACAATGGATTATGTAGGAACAGAAGTGACACTAACTGTAGAAATTAAAGAAGGTGTTTATGTGACAACAGAGGTAGGGATAGGTAGAGTGACTTGAGTGGTATCTAGAGGTGTACTAATGACTTCGGGAGCTGACACACCTTTGTCTGGGGAGGGAAGTGAGACAAAGACTTCAGAAAGTGGAACCTGAACTTGACTACTGACTTCTGGGAGAGGAAGTGGACTGTGATCTTTACTAGGTGAGTGTGTAGGAGAAACCTTGGAAGATGCATCGATGGAGGTTATTAATAAATCAATTGCAGATGATTGTGGAGGGATAGCCAAAGGCTGGGATTCTGCAGTAACAGATGGTGAAATAGAAAAAAGGACTGAATGTTCTGGAAATGAAGTAGTGGTGTTGTTGAGGGTATTAAACAGGTGGGATAATGAAAATGGAAGTGTTCCTCCTAGAGGAACAGTAGAATTTGGATGAAAAGATGGCAACACAATTGCTGATGATGTGATACCAAGGGCAACATTAAACTCCAACAATGACTGTTCAGGGAAAGACTGATCCATATCAATGTTGTCCAACAATTCAATATCAATCTTAGTATCTCTAGTGACTTCTTCAACTACTGGTACTAGGGAAGGTGGAACTATTTCTTCATCACAATCAATTAAATCTATAGTAGAAATTTGTGATGAGGAAGGCATGACCTTTTGTATTTTAGCTAGGCTAGCCTTGGTTATGACCAAGTCATCATCTTCTAGAGTGTTTGGAGTAGAGACCTGATCATCCAGTGTACTTGGTGGCTGAATTTTGTTTGCAGGCCTCGGGGGTTTTAGCAGCTGAGTCTGTAACATTGATGACAACTGCACCATTTGCTGTCTGGATTCACGGGATGTCTGCAGCATGAGTTTAGCTTCTTCATTAGCTTTCTCTTTAGATAGTTCCCCTTGAATAGCTTTACCTTTGTCTCCATCAGAACTTGTGGCCAAAGGAGGAGTGTTAGATTTCTGAGCTTCTTTCTCTTCCCTATTCTTTCTTGCTTGTTCAACAAGATTCAACTGCATGGTCCTGTAACTTAGGATTTTGTCCTTCAATTGTTTATGATACTGTAGAATGTCATGTTGTTCTTGAGAGTCCTTTGCTTTGGCCAATACTTGATAAAATATGTCTACCCCCTGATATATGGAATCATCGAGGATTGACTCATGTGTGTACTCTATCTTCATGTGAACTTGCTTTAGGTGCACATCCAAGAACTTCTTAGGATCATGTTTCCTTTTCGGTGCAACACCTAATCTCAAAGCAGCTATCTGATCACCCAGGACTGCAGCCCAGGTTGAAGTTGGGATGACCAATTGACCCAGATTCAGAGCAAACTTAGGCCAATTTTTCTTCTTGGGTCCTATGAGTCTCTTATACATACCATCAGTGACAGTTTGAAAAAGAAACTTCCTGTATTACCATCCTGTCTGGAACTATTCTAGGCAACAAATGAACTGTTTCACTTCCCCAAATTCTGATGTATGAAAAGTACTCAGCTACATACCAGTCACCCATTGTGTTGATAAAAGCTTTGGCATCCTCTGAGAATGCAGGTGGCTGCTGCTGGAAGATCTTAAAATAGATGGTACCCACAAAACAGTCACAGATGTCATATATCATAGGTGCAAAATTCCCTTCCCATAGTGCTGAATGGTAGATGTGTATAGGTGGATCTGAAGGGGTCTAATGCCAACCCAAATTAGGGTGCTGGAACTCTGAGCAGAAAACATCAAGAACATATGCAGATAGGAAGAAGGGTGGCTTCTTATGAGCTGGTTCCTTCTGATAATCATGGATGGCGTTTTTCAGTTCCACTGATAAGATAGAGGCCCACGGAAAAGACTCGCTTGTAAGTAACACATGATGTGCTATGGGTGCCCATTCTGCTTTAAAATGGGAACAATTGGGCTGATCGAAAATCCGGCAGAGCATGGCTGCAAGTAGAGAAAAGGGTTCTTTAAACCAGATAATAGGATAGAGGTTATCCGACTTAGGTACAAAGGCATTAGGCTTGAGCATCGAAGACTTAATCATTTGATCGAAATTATACCGGGTTTTGGACGATTTTATGAACTCAGCAGAGAGGGTTTGTCCATGGGGTTTCAGAGCAAAATCTCGAACAAAAACCTCTAGGTAAAAACTTGTCAATTGACAACTTGTACTGTCATTAAAAGAATGGTCTTTAACATCAGCATTCTCAATTATCCACTTAACTGCATCTGTGTAGGGTAAGACAGCAGGGAGTGCAGCGATGGCATGAATTTGGGAAGCCCTAATTTTCTCGTAGACTGGTCTATCATTCTCGATATGGGAAAGGTCATCATTATAAAAAATGGCGTATATCCTAGACCAGTCCATCTGGTATGTTTCAATAACTCGTTCATTGGTGTCAGAGAGAAAACCAAAATTTGGGTCTTTGATTAGGGGGTCTTTGTACGATGATTTAGACCGTGTATTTCTTGACATGGTGAAAGAACTTTGCAATATCTGATTAATACAGAAAATCAAATGAAATTCAACCCAGAAATAGAAAAATTGCAGGCTAGCAGCGTAAGGATAACAGTGGACTTACCTGAAATAACCAACAAACTGAAAAACAGAACCTGACATGCAATCCACAGTAAAATGGTAATGCGACAGTGTAATTTATTCAATAGTTAAAATGTAAAACTAAAAGGGAAAAAAAAACCCCTATTAAATACATTGACCAAAATAAAATCAACCGTGTGATCATAACAGATGGACGACTGAGATTAAACACAGCGGGATGCGGGATCGGGTTCAAGTATGTTCACAAAGCTTTTATTCAAAGGTCCCGCAAGCCGAAACTTGAAAGTACGGATTTGCAGGTTGTGGGCACACGAAATGGAAGTGGAAGAAAGGATTTACGAAAGCCGAAAACTAACTATGCGGGTGGCAGTTTTCGGGAACGTGAAACTGTGAGGAGAGATAACCATCCCGAAAACCGCATCCCAAAATTATGGGTTGCAGGTTTCGGGAGGACACACTAAGTAAATGAAAAACCACAATCCCGAAAGCCGAATGCCGCCATTGCGGGGTTCGGGTTTCGGGGTAATTATTTCTCAATCTTATTAAAGAATGATTCCGCAACCCGCAGCCGTCGGGTTGTGGGTTTCGGAATTAGTAAAACCAAAACTTAAAAACAACAGTCCCGCAACCCGAACTTGTCGGGTTGTGGGTTTTGGGTCCTCTAAATTTCGGGTTTCGGGATGATGATTACAGTCAACAAAATACTCAAAATTTTGGCTTTTTAAAGACCGAAACACTTAGGTAGAATTAATCAGACCCTTATAGACAAGCAAAGCAAAAGCATGGGTGAAGAATTTTAGAGGTAAGATCAAAGTCGAATATTTACAAGATGACTCACCCAAATACCTTTGCGTTTACTAAAATTGGGGGCTCCCGAGCTTAGCTAATCATGGGATCTGTTGTGGCCACAACAAATGGCGACTGGATGGGAAGAACCAGTTATCTCTGCAATTAAATCCATTCTAAAGGCAACATGTCAATCAATCGATTTCTTGAAACTCAATTCAAAGAAGGTACTCAAAAGATAACAGCCAACAAACAATGAACATGAAAATGGATAGATCTCAACAATGACCATTTTAAAGATAACACTCATCTGATAAGGAGATTTAGAGCGTAATACCGAATCTTTACCATGATGTAATCATTGAAAACCAACTTGTGTTGAACCTGAGAACAACCTTAAAAATGCTCATGGATATCCTTATTATAGATCCCCTTGGTTTATTAATTATATGTATATTCAGTGATCCATTATGGATTTCATATATATACTCTTTTATCTTTTCTTTTGTCCTTTTTAATATTTTGTCCCTTTTTATTTATTTTTATTTTTATTTTATATATACATAAAACCTTATTGATACAAGACCACTATACTGACTTGGTGATCAGATGAAACAGTGCCATTCACAGGCCTGATCTGGAAACTAGTCAAGCTAGCTCAATGACAAGACTCCTTGTCTTCTGGTTGTAAGACCAAAAGAAATTATCATTGCTTGGTGACCATATTGTGATAACTCCAGTCCAAGATCAAACCCATGATCATAGCAGGGCTGGCTTGTGATAAGACCCCCTGTTCTTGTATACAACAACGTCCTATAAATGAAAACAAAACTATTTATTTTGGCATAGGCTACAAGGCATTACCATGGCTTGGTGACCATATAGTGATAATGTTACTCACCAGTGCTTTGTGGATCATGAATGGACCGACCTGTAATAGGATCTTCCACCTTCCAGTAGAACTTAAAGTCATCTTCCAAGTGTGGTGGCTTGATGTGAAGATGTCATTCCACTTTAAACACCTATGAACCTAATGGGCTGGCTTGATAACAAATCCACCCACCTTGTAACTTATAATTTTAAACAAAATTCATATTCAAAGTGATTGTAAGAGGATCCATGAGCAATCAGAACTAGTCAGGTTATTATGATATGCCGTTCAACCATGAAACACCAGATAGAGAAATGATGACCATCCTCCATATCTCAATTACACAAATAAAGCATGGTGAAAGATAATAATCAAAGTGAAAAGTATCCAAAAGCACCGTACTTATTTGACTGTTTTTTCTTCAGAGCAAATTCTAATCAAAAGTCAGAAAGTAAGATTGATAACGATGCTGAAACTTCAGAAGCAATTATTGCTAAGAAAAGTGATCATAAGCCATTACCACAAGTGTGAAGCCTTATTATTGAAAACCAAAACAAAACAACAAAATTAATCAAAATGTTCAAACAAGAAAAGAAATAACTAAAAAACAGACCACACCTATATACAAGTGCATCTGATTGTTTAAACAAGATACTTTTTAGAAGAGACACATTCACCGGGTAGGTGTGTACAACCCCCTCTAATGTCTGCAATCGAACTGTGTTGGGACCAATATTTTATTCGGTTTGTTGTCACAAATACTTTATTGAATAAAACTAAAAGGGAAATCTAATTATTAAAGAATTAATCAAAACTAATATGTTCTATACCTACTCGTACACTATTCAAAAATAAACAGAAACTAAGTATACTCAAATATCCAATGGAGCCAATCAAGTAACCTAAAACCTGCAAGATAAAACAAATGATGAATCAACAATGAAAATTTTGAAACTGGAGGTCCCAAAATCGGAAAAAATGAACTAAGTTCCTTATTTACAAAGAAATGGAAATGACATGAGAAATTGCTAAAAAATGATTGTTCCAACCATAAATAAATTGAATCATAAAAAGTATGCTAGATATTATTACAATCATGATCCAAAATATTTTCATCAAAATTGAGGGTGGAGAATATTTCCTTTAGCAATATATCATCGTTATTGTATTGAAAGGAAATATCGGAATTTGAATTTTGTGAATGATCAACTTCATTTTTTAGATATTCATTCTTGTCAAGTGTGTCAGATTTATTTAATTTCAACGTATTTGATCGAAATAACTTTTCATTTGAAATTTGATTTATAGATAAAGTATATTTGGAACAAATATTCTGAAATTCAATCTCAATTTCAGCCAACTCATCCTCTAAAGACTTATGGTTCTCATTCTGTTCATAATAATCAGAATGGAAGGACGAAGAAGAAGAATTTTCAGATTTTGTAAAATGAGTAGAATCATTATGTTCTTCAGAATCTGAAGTACAATCAACATCTTCAAAACTTTCTATTCGAACATCCATCTTTTGATTAAATGAAGAAGAATGAATATCACTTATAAAAGGACTTTTAAAATTATTGGAAATACATGAAAAATCCTCTTCATAATTCTCGAAATCTTCATATTTATTGATAGTTGTATCATTATGATTAAATTGAGAAAAAGGAAAAAGTTCAAAATTCATTCAAACAAATTGTTCATTACATAGATCAGAAATTTTAGGATCAAGATTTTCTTTAACAATTTCAGATCGAGATTCCAAACAATGAAGGGAAGATGTAAAACATTCATCGTACTCACACATATTTGAAAGAGAATAATGACTATTAAAATTTGCATCTAATTTCTTTTTGGTATCAAAGGAAGATTGAAAACTGGATGCAAAAATTATTCGTTTCAAATCATGTAGAGTATTTTGAATATCCTTTTCCTTTTTTATGGACATAACTTCATTGTACATGTCATTCATTTGAGAATTAAATTGAGCAATTTGTGAATCATTTGATCCTTCATTAACAGATTCAACATCATATGAAAGGAAAGGGTAAAAAAAATCTGAAGGATACCCCTTCAAGTCTTTCTCAAGAACTTGAGCCTCTTTGCATGCTTCATTGAAATCTGTTATCCCTTGTCGCAAAATAAACATTGCTATAATCTTGGGAAGAGATCTAACATACCAACAGAAAGTGAGTTGTGCTGCAGGTCTATGCTCTTCGTGTAAGCCATAATACACTTGTCGAAAACGTGTGTTGAAATCCCGAATTGATTCTCCATCAAGTACTTGCATTTGAATCATATTTTGATGAATTTCAACCACATCATAATCTTCAAAAGAATCTCTAAAAACATTCTTAAATTCTAACCAACTAGAAATTGAATTCAAAGGTAAAAAATAAAACCAAAGAGAAGCCTTACCTTCAAAGGTAAATGGGAATAATCTGCAAGCAACATCTTCATGTATGATATTAAATAAATGCAAGATAGATTCATACCTTCTAATATGCTCGGTGACAGAAACATTACTTTCTCCATCAAATTTTGGCAAGATCTTAACTGCCTTTTTAGGGAGTTCATGTAAGGGCCCTAGTAGGATCAATGAGGTATCAGAATCCCATGCAGGGATTTGGGAAAGAGCCAAGAAATCATAACAACTGAAAGTTAGCTCTTATTGTGGGCAGTGTGCCAGTTCACTCCCTCCTTCTAGCGCCATTTGTTGATGCCTTGGATGTGCAGGTTACTGCAAGGTGCTGGAATGGGTTCCAAGGCACACAATAGGGGATGAAAACCCAACTAAAGGCTTCAGTTAACCATACGCAAGAGTTACCCTATCCTCGAGCTGTTTGGTGTGGTAATCACCCACAGATATTTGGCCTCCGCTGGCACTCCATGAGTAAAATATTTGATCAATAAGATTAGTTTCCCAGTTTAGGGAAACAAAGGTATGGAAAAAACTGTTAGCAATTCTAACTTAGCCTATTTGGGAAAAGAACCTAATCTTAAGTTAGATCTATCCTAAAATGAAATGCTTGGTGTTTATGTAGATCAACCTGGAGGTGTAAGAGAGCAAACAGTCTGTCACCTGTAACAGAAATGCCTTTATATGAGATATTTGCTGACCTAAATTATGATTTATTTAATGAAAATTAAACAAAATAATCTAAGCTTAAAGACCATCAAGATATAACCTGTTATCCTTTTGTTGATTGAAAAATCAACAATGATAGAATATATATATATGTGATCAATTGCAGAAATCGATAAAGAAAGTATTTAATCAAATATTTTCATACACATATCAGTTATATAGAAAAACCAATACAACAGATCTATGTATTCATTATATATTCAACAAGAGATCATATGTATAATAGATGATAATCTGAAACATAAAATCAGAAATCCTTAAAGAAATTTAAGTGATAATCAAAAGATGGATCTGAAGATAACATTACTGTATTAAGATGCCTTGTACCAAAATTACAATGACTCTGACCACAAATTATCTTCCGTCTTATCTCCTGTTGGATTACAATTCCAAAATCTAACCCCCCTCTTTCCTAAGAGAAAGAATTCCTCCTTATATACTAAATTTACATAAGAGTTCCAAAAGGAGATGTTCTACAAAATAGGGATTACAAAATCAAATCTGATTAAAGATCCAAGAAATCCTGCCATTTTTCATAAATATCTAACAATTCATCTACATTTGGGAAAATGACAGATTCCAAGGATAATTGAGCATTGCATGTGTTGTTCTCCATATCATGCTTCGCTAGCTTATGCTAAATACGTAGGTACATACGAATCCTCCCTTCCATGATGACTGGTTCTTTAACCAAGCGATGTACATTTTGAATGTCGACTTGTTCCAAATCCCGAATCTTTTGTGCAAATTCTTCACATCTGCTCTCGAGTTCTTCAAGTCTGCATTTTGGTGGGAGAGCTTCCAAATAGGATTCATGAGTGGCAAACATAGGGAATTCATGATATTGTCAACTGCATACCATCGTCTAGTGCAAATGTCCTGTGATTTATTAATGATTTCCTCAGCCGATTCATTCAAATCAAGCCATGTGTTCAAAGATGCCTTGACTTTCTTTATCTGGAAAGTATTCAGGATTGGGATGTCCTCTGGAACATTCTTGATATACAATTTCCATTAACCAATTTCTTCTTCAGCTTTACAAGCTTGGAGTCTCTTTTCCTTTTGTTCTTCAAGAGTATAAGACATCTTAGAAAAACTGATGAAATTTTCCCTGATCTCATCTAAGGCAATATATAACTTCTTCAGTTCTTCATGATGACTCTGATTCACTTCAAGGGCTAAATTTTTTAAGTCACAGGATGTGAACTTGAGAACATTGGAGGAAGCTGCACTTGCAGTTGCATCTTCAACTTGCTTTTCCAAAGAGGCTATCTTTACGAGATCAGTAGAACGTTGAGACTGCAAAAGGTTTAATTCAGTAAGAAGAGTAGCATTCTTCTGTTCTAGGTCTTGTACTTTGTCCGCCCAAGTTTTCCTGATGTCAGCCACATCAACAGAATGCTGATCCTTTGTTTTAGCCAACTCTTCTTTTAGGTTTCTAATTTCTTCCTCCCTGAGATCAACTTCTTTGTTCAAGACTTGGACCGAATCCCAGTTAGCAGTGGCGAAAGCCCCTAAGGCTGCTGCTGTTTTAACCACTTCAATTCTTGGTTTATTAGTTATGGGGGCCCATATCACCTGATCTGGTTCATGTGCTTCCAAACCACCTTGGCGTTGACCCCTCTTCCTGCTTCTTTTAACAGCTGCCTTGTCATCTTGACGATAGAAAATATTCCCAAGAGGAACCACATCTATGTCTGTATACTTGTTAACACCCAAAAAGTGCTCACTAGCTCATTTTCCTATTCACATGACCCATTTGTCCACTTTTCCACCATCTGAGCCTCTGAAACCAACAAAAGGTCACCAAAAGACCTTAGTACACCCCTTTTTCCATTAAAAAAGATTATTTTTCCAAGAAAATCATAAAAAACCCTCAAAAAGGGTCCAAATTCCCAAAAATATTAAAAAGGGAATTAAAATATTATTTTTATTCAAAAAAGGAAAAAGGAGGGAAAAGTACCTAAACCATGTTGGTCAATACCATTTGGTTTCCACAAAACCACAAATGGTATTTCCCACCACCAAAACCTATAAAAAGGTGGTAGGGGCTCCTCATTTCACATCCATCCATTATCTCATCCTTATGCTGCTGAAATCTCCCCTGAGCATTTTAGCCATTGCAAACCACATTGGAGAAGAGACCATTGGAGATTGGAAGTTGCTCATCCTTGGAGCTATTCAACCTCACCATTAGAGGTATTGATTCCGCAAGCACTTGCTTGCCCCGTCCTTTCAATACAAATTCTTTATTTTATATGTTCTTGTTCTTGATCTTAAATTATTTTTTGTTATTTGCTTAATATCTTTGCTTAGATCCATGAATAGTCTTGTTTAATTAGTTTATTGTTATTTATTTACATTGAAACTGCTGCTACTAGTTAGCAGGTGCCCATAGCACTAAGCCTGGTTGCAAAACCGGGCCAACAGTTTTTGGCGACTCCGCTTTGGTTTGAACTATAGATCTCTAGTTTTGCCTTTAATCTTAGTTTTTTATGAGTTTTTAACCTTTAGATCCATAGATCTGCCATCTTAGACAGCAGATCTATTGCTGCTCTGAGATTTGG
Source organism: Larix kaempferi (assembly GCA_027924585.1). NCBI lineage: Eukaryota > Viridiplantae > Streptophyta > Pinopsida > Pinales > Pinaceae > Larix > Larix kaempferi. The sequence goes on along the minus strand of BSBM01000040.1, from coordinate 4,222,884 downwards.
CCCCATAAATAGCCCAAAATTTTCAATTTTCGGGTTCGTTTCTCGGTTTCCGTGCACGGCTTCCGCCTCGCGGCTTTTTGCCAGACAGTCGCGCGGTCCATCGCGACTTTTCTGCATTTTTCCGCGTGGTCCATTGCGGCATTTTCCCAGACAGTCGCGCGGTCCATCGCGGATTTTCTGCGTTTTTCCGCGCTGCACACCGCGGCTTCGCGGCCAATTTCCGCGCTGCCCATCGCGCCTGTGCATCTAAAACCCGCGCGGTCCATCGCGACTGTGCATCCAAAACCCGCGTGGTCCATCGCGACTGTGCGTCCAAAACCCGCGCGGCCCATCGCGGCTGTGCGTCCAAAACCCGCGCGGCTGAATTTTTCATTCGGCCATCCCGATTTTGAAAATTTTTTTTACTGTACTTTCTGCCCATAGCACATTTTTTACATTATTAAATCCTGCATATTTTACAGCTTTGAAATTTTTTTTTACTATTTAAAAGTGCATATCTAGAAATCTTTTTAAAAATTTTCAAGAAAGTGAAAGAAAGACTCATTTTGCATTTTCATCTAGATTCAAATTTTTTCTTGTTTACTTCTTTAAAATCTTGCCCTAGCAATTTTTCTTGAAACGAAGAAATCCATTTATTTCTTTTAAAAAGAAGTCTATTATTTGCTTTCATAAATCCAAAAAATCCATTATTTTTTGAGTTATTTTTTGAAAAGCATTTAAATTCCTTTTAGTGAAAAGTCATAAACATTTGCTTTTTTATTTTCGAAAAATCCTTTATTTTTTGAAAGTTTCCTATAAAGCATTTAATTCTTTTCAAGTTCAGTTTACAACACCTCACGTGCACTCACACGATCACTTAATTGAACTAAGCCTTAAAACGTACCTTAATTTGAACACACTTTTAACCCCACTTGGGGAACACTAAAAGAATTCTTGTAGCTAGGTAGTATTGGGGGGATAGGTGTTCCAATAACACCCCTCAGTTCATACATCTGAGACATAGAAGTTGTCCAATTAGGGAGCTAAAATCTCTTAGTACTTTTTGGCACGGTCACAACCGGTTTGTGGGAAGGCCTCTCCCTTAGGAGGGTTGAAGTCGCGAGGATGGTTCCGGAAGCCTGAGTGGGATACCGAAACCCATTCAGTAACCGAAGGGCTACCATTCGCAGTTCTCGGGATATCCCTGTATTGGGATATTGCGATCAAAGGACCAAACGGCAGATTTACCTTTTCTCGACGTGTCATGAACGGAGTATCCTATTAGCCTGTCTTTAGGATTGATTACCCGGTGTCCCTCCCGGTAGGGGGATATCTAGCCGTTGTCTCAACATTCATATTGTCTGACTTGGATTTCATCACCTTGCAGAGGATATCGTCTGTTTAAGTCACAATACTTTTAGATTAGGTGTTTGCATGATTTCAACCTACCTGTGGTCTAGTTACACCTATTTTTTCTAGGAGCCGCTTGCGTGTTGGTATTCTGACCTGTTGTTGCATTCCTCCACTTATTGTAGCACAGCTGCTAGAATAAGTGCCTCTTCTGAGGATTTATTTTTTTGGCCTGAGAGCCTTCTTTTTCCACTCCCCTTCTTGCACCCCCTTGGTTGCATTAGGGTTTTGAGTCTTTTATATATATATCACCACCTGATACTTAAACAATTTTTTTACCCAAACATATTTTCTCACCATTGAGAATTCTATACGTTCTCGTCGTCTACAGGGCAAACTCCCAGAGTTTAGTCCACTTGGCTCTCCACGTCACAGACGCATAGCCCTATCCCTTGATTCGACACATCGTCAATCAATTAGACAGTCATCCGATTCTGACATACCCCACTTCACCTTTGATTTGGAGGTAGAATCCGAAAACCACACAAAGTTACCACCAACCACCATTATGGATGGAACACCATTTGATCCATTGTTTACAAGCACCATAGGTGAGACATCCGCAGACCCTTCTGCTGTAGTACCATCCACGGCAACAACCACTCCCCTGGGTATGTCCAATATGGGTAACACTCCACATTTAGGAATGCCCAACACAGGGCCAACACCTGTCATAGGTATACCCAACATGGGGGTCATACCCCCTTTGGTTTCCACAAACCCCATCCCAGGAATCCCTAGTACGATTCCCAACCCAAGTGCAACCCATGTTGCACTTGGGAGTGCTATTCCAGGAATCCCTAGTGCAATTCCTAACCCAAGTGTAACCCATGTTGCACTTGGAAGCGCTAACCCATACTAGCCCACACCCATGGGAGGGCACATACCTTCCATACCTGGCGTACCTTTAGGCGCTACGGGACCCCTACACCATACCACAATGGCTAGGCATGTCCCCGCCCCAGTTACCACACCGGCTAGCCTACCATACATGGCAAGTCTGAACCTGCCAGACCTAACTAGGTTAACAAATGACCCCATTAGACATGATCCTGCGTGGCCCCATATGCCCACCAAACTTCCCTCTGACATCCCTAAGTTTGAGGGTAAGGCAGGGGAAGACCCCCAAAACCATATCATGTCCTTCCATCTATGGTGTTCCTCCAACTCCATAGTGGACGACTCTGTCCGCCTCCGTTTATTACAGCGCACCTTCACTGGCTCTGCAGCCAAATGGTATATCGAGCAACCCCATGGGACGCATTCCACATTTACCTCCCTTGCCTCGACCTTCCTGCAGTTCTTTCAGCTACCTGTCCGCTATGATGCGGGCGTCGAAATCCTACTGTCTTGCAGACAGAACACGGCCACGCATATCACTGACCATATTCATGATTGGCGCCGGCACCGAAGCCTATGCAAGATCAAATTAGACGACCGGATCTTTTTAGACTGGTTCCTTAAATCCCTCCTTCCTCTCATTGCGAAGGATGTAGCATCTGAAAGACCCCAGTCCGAGGAAGAGGCAATCCTCAAGGCCCAACAGTTTGATCTCATCTACGCCCAGTCGGGTTACTTATACACGATCATACCGGACGCCCCACGAGGCGACTCTGCACGCGGTGACGCACCAGGGGCATCACATGCCGCTGATGGCATTATTGGCCAAATTACACCGCAAGCAAAACCTTTCAGTATGGTTAGCACCATGCCCGCCCCAGACCTTTCTAGGGCCACATCGAGTTCCGGAGCGACAACTTCTTATGCTCCAACAAACCATACCCATCACGTTCATGGACCCTCTTGTCCACAACATTGTTATGGCCAAGCGCCATCAGCATATATACCTCCTACATACTATGCTCAACCTACGGTACAGACCCCCATGCAGTTCCCACAACAACCCATGCATTACCCACAACCGGTTGCACCAGCTAACCCCACACCTCCACCAGCTCAGGGGTACCAACAACCCCAACAGGCAACTGGACCACCTCCAGCTCCACCTGCATACTATCCACCGCAACCTGCTCCCGCACCTGCGGCTCTTCAGAATCCCCCCAATGCTCAAGGGCATGTGTACGCACAACAACAGCAGCCCCAATACCAAAATAACCAACGCAACCAGGGTGGGAAACCAAACCGCGGAAGAGGACGCAACCGTGGAAACAATCAAAACCGTAACCAAGCTCCACAACTTACCCATCCTCCACAAAACAATAACGCGACGCCTGCTCATCAGAATCCTGATCGACCACCTAAGCAAGCCAAAAATGTTAATTTACGAACAAACCATCCTTGTTCCATTTGCGGTGTCTATGGCCACTATACCCACGCTTGCCCACATCTGGAGCGAGCTCGACAACTATGGACAAATGACGCCCATCGTCAAGGGCAGGCAGCTCCACAGCTGCCACCCAACCCCCCACCACCTCCACAACAACCTTTGGTACTACAAAACCCTTTTCCAACACAAGGAGTGGTGAACACTCAGCCGTTAGCCCCCCCACAGGGCAACGTGCAACCACAAAAAATCACTTACGCCGCTCCTGATCAACCCATGTTTGATTCAGGCACTCACCATTTATTGATGATGTCCACAGCAGATGTCAATATCCAAACCCGACGGAACCAGTATGGTCCTACCTCCGAGGCTTCCCCCGTCGATAAGGATGCTAACGCTAATCCCACCGATCAGACGTTACGGATACCACCTCTTCCACTTGATGGTGCCTCTAAAGCACCTCGTTTCCCTCTCCGTCGTATAAACAACAACCCCAATGCATGGGCTGCGTCAAATTACAACATCGTAGATGACCTAGCTCAAGCTCCCGTAGCCATGTCTGCGTTAGAAGTCTTGAAAAACTATCCTACGCAGCGCAAGACTTTACTTTCTGCCATTGGGGCGATCGACCCAAATGATTCGAAATTGATGACCTTTGATTTGGACCAGTCCGAACCACGTCTGCCTTCCACCATAGCAGTCCAAGTTTCTGTTTCTATTCGGAATCTTGTCATCCATCGATGTATCATCGACGAGGGTGCTTCCACATGCGTCATGTCCACATTTGTTTGGCAGAAGTTGGGATCCCCTCCTCTCCAGCAATCCACCACTGCATTGCGGGCCTATGACGGCCGGTCAGCTCAGCCTCAAGGTCTACTACCCAAGGTCCCCGTCCAATTGGGTGGGAAAACTGTGCTCATCGACATAGAGGTCATTAACGCCCAGCTTGATTATAACCTTTTACTGGGTCGTAGTTACATGTACGCCATGAAAGCGGTCGCCTCCTCCGTTTTTTGTACCATGATGTTCCCCCATGAGGGACGCGTGGTCAAAATCGACCAACTCACCTACTATGATCCCAATGCCCCTGCAGCCCCCGAAAATGTTCTCCCCATGATTGAACAACCCGCTTCGAGTGCAGTTACCTCCTTTGTGTCTTCTGTGGGACCCGGACTCTACTCAGATACACCCATGACCTCTACATTCCAGGCCATTCCACCACCGTCACCAGAGACCCAGGTCGCAAACCTCTGTACTCTTTCACAGAATACACAAACACCCGGTACTCAACCACCATTGGTACCGAGTCACATCGGTGTTACACCCATCCACACCATCCCCTTTCTATTTCCTCCTTCGGGTGTAGTAAGCACCCCGGTTATGGCTACCCTTAGTCTACCCGGATTAACATTGGGATTACCCGTGTGGTATATTTCACCTCCCGTTCCACCGCCGACACCAAACGTCATCCTCCAACCGGTACAACCTATTGTTACCACAAATCAACCTCCTCCTGGTGTCGCAATCCCTTCGTCGTCAATGAAACCTCCTCCTGGTCTCACCATTGCTTCGACGTCAACGAATCCCCCTCTTCTTGCTAAGCCCACTGGGGGCAGAGGCCCACAACCGTACACTGCGATACCACCTCCTAAGGCAGTTAAACCCCCACCAGTGTTTCGAGCTCCCCCCAAATGCTCATTATGCGATGAGATTGGACATCCAACTCATCAATGCCCACACTTACCGGCACTCCAAGAGCATATGAATATGTTGGATGATGACATCAGCATCCCAGTAGTCAGATTAGAGCCACCTCTACAGCCTCGCGACAAATCACTACGCACTAACCATCCTTGTGCTATATGCAGTGTTTACGGCCACTACTCTCACCATTGTCCTGATCTACCTGACTATAGAGCAGCGTTGTACGAGTTGAACAACGTCGACTTAGAGATATCTCCTCCCCTTATCGAAGAGATCCACCCCCCTACATCATCCTCGTCGGAAGAAGTCAATACAATTTATATGATTTCAACAACTTTCAAACCAGAACCCCTTGATTTATGGTCTGACTACTTCAATACTGATGAGCAAATTTTGGAGACACTCACTGCACCCGACTACCCTTGGGATGATATGCATCATCGCTCGTACTTCCTCCCGGAAGCATCTACATCCACCGCATCCAACCAGCTATCGGTTGAGTCGAAAGACTTCATACCCACTAAGGTCGATTGGTTAAAAGACCCCATCCCAGCACCGGATGCCTTTGAAGAAGGGAACATGTCAAACATTTCCCCCACTATACAGATAGACATTTCCACAACACCAGGGAAACTTGAGCTCATCTCGCTGGGCGCATCTTGCACTCAAGCAGAAACTCAGGCATACAAAAAGCTCTTTCAAGAGTTCCGAGACGTCTTTGCCTGGTCCTATACCGAGATGCCTGGTCTCGACCCCGCCATTATTGAACACCACATTGATACATGGCCTGAAGTACCCCCTGTTCGTCAGAAACAGCGACCCATTCACCCTTCCAAGCTCCCCGCTGTTAAGGCTGAGGTCGAGAAAATTCGAAAAGCAGGGTTCATTTACCCTATTCCGTACACCACCTGGGTGTCGAACCCCGTTCCCGTCAACAAAAAGCAGGGCACCCTTAGAGTATGCACTGACTTCCGCGATTTAAACCACGCTTGTCCAAAAGACAATTTCCCCACACCATTCATTGACCAACTCATTGATGAGTGTGCGGGCCATGAAGTCCTATCCTTCATGGACGGGTTTTCCGGATATAAACAGATCCACATCCGCAAGGAGGATCAGTACAAGACTGCCTTCACCACCCCATGGGGCACCTTTGCCTATCGCGTCATGCCATTTGGCCTTAAAAACGCTAGTGCCACTTTCCAGCGAGCCATGACCTATTGCTTTCATGACTTGGTCCATATCCTGCGAGTCTATCTTGACGACCTCACAGCTCGTTCCCGAAAAAAATCAGACCACCTTAACGACCTCCGGCAAGTTTTCCTACGTTGTCGCAAATATAAAATCCGCTTGAACCCACACAAGTGTGTCTTTTGCGTCCCAGCGGGCCGGTTGTTAGGTTTCATTGTTTCCCAAGACGGAATCACTATCGATCCCCTGAAAGTCAAAGCCATCTTAGAACTTCCCCCTCCTCACACGCTTCGGCAGCTTCAGAGCTTGCAAGGGCGGTCCAATTTTCTTAGGCGCTTCGTCCCTGATTATGCCACCAAAATCCATGGCTTCTTACGCTTGCTTCGCACCCACATACCCTTTGTTTGGGATGAGCAAGCAGACACGGCATTCGAAGCCCTCAAGAAAGCTCTCACACAAGCCCCCTTGATATCCCCACCGGATTTCTCTCAAGACTTCACCCTTTATGTCTCGGCATCCGAACATGCTGTGTCCGGAGTTTTGGTCCAAGAAGATGCCTCCCACAAAGAGCATGTGATTTATTACGTCAGCCAAACCTTGTCTGGCCCACCTCTACGTTACCCATACGAGGAAAGATTAGCCCTAGCTGTAGTCTTTTCCATACAAAAATTGCGACACTACATCCTACTCAGTCATACCACGGTCGTGGCCGACTCCAACCCCATGGTCTACCTCCTCACCCGGCGGCTCCTACAAGGTCGTGTTGCTAAATGGGTCATTATCCTCCAGGAATATGACCTAACTTTCAAAACTCCCAAAAGCACCAAATCCCTCGCGCTTGCTCACCTCATTACAGACCTCCCATCCTCTTCAACATCACCCGTTATCCAAACGGACCTGATTGATGAGCAGATCTTCATCATTTCGTCTGACGACCCTTGGTACGGAGACATTTTGACTTACCTTCGTACGCAAAAATTCCGACCACACATCGATCGCGATGGACGCCGTCGCATACGACACCACGCCCCCCGATACCTCCTGATTGGGGATGTACTTTACCGACGCGGCGTTGATACTATCTTACACCGCTACCTATCCCATAGTGAGGCAGAACAAGTCCTCAATGATTGTCATAGCGGTGCCTGTGGAGGCCATTTCTCCGGCATGGCCACCGCCCAAAAAATCATTCGGGCCGGTTATTTTTGGCCATCATTGTTCACTGATTGCATCACAGCAGTCAAGCATTGCCAGAACTGCCAACTATTTGCCCCAAAAGCAAGAACCCCCCCTGCCCCCCTTCATCCAGTCATCACTGTTGGACCATTCTGCAAATGGACCATCGACTTCCTCGACTGCAACCCCCCGTCAGCCGGCGGTCACAAACACATCATTGTGGCTGTAGATTATTTCACCAAGTGGGCAGAAGCCATGCCGACCTACAATTGCAAAGCCGACACTACAGCACGGTTTTTCTTCAACCATGTTATCACTCGTTTCGGAGTGCCTAAGCAACTAGTATCTGACCACGGCTCTCACTTCGAAGATGCCGTCTGGAAGGAATTATCAACCATGTTGAAATTTGAACACCATTTCTCTTCTGCTTACTATCCCCAAGGAAACGGCCAAGTCGAAGCGATCAATAAAATTTTGAACACCATTCTCCAACGCACTGTAGACAAGCACAAATCCAATTGGCATCACATGCTTTTCCCGGCACTATGGGCCTACCGCACCTCAACCAAAACCGCCACCGGTTTTACCCCTTTCCATTTAGTTCACGGTGTCGAATCTGTCCTCCCCATTGAGTGTCAGATCCCAGCCTTACATATCGCCGTTGAGCTCCTACCGGACACTTCCCCGATCGAACAACGTTTACTGCTCCTAGAGCAGGCCGATGAAGATCGGCGCACAGCCATTCAAAACATGGAAGCTGCTAAACAATGATCGAAACTAAGTTACGACAAACGCGTCCACCCAAGAACCTTTTCGGAGGGAGACCTTGTCCTCGCTTACGATCAAGCTCATGATAAAACCGGGAAGGGAAAGTTTGTGTCCATGTGGCAAGGCCCCTACATCATACACACCTGCCTCGGGCAGGGGGCATACATTCTGACCGATTCAGAAGGCAACACCCTACGCAACCCCCGCAACGGGTTGTACCTTAAACGATTTTACCCATAGATAATCTGATGGACACCATCGTCCATTTTAGTATAGGCATACATTTTTCGTTCACAAAGATTTTCAAAAAACCTAAATATTTGTTTTTCTCTGCATGACCACAGATGGAACCTCTTCCACTCTGCCATGTCGGTTTCGCTGATGGTGCAAGCCGTTGGTCTCCCAATCTCGCCTCCGTAGCTTGGGTAATATACTCCCCTTCACATGAGTTAATTCACATTGACGGAGTATGTTTAGGTGCCGCTACCAATAATCAAGCTGAATACGATGCCGTGACCGGTCTCCTGGACGCTGCTCTCCAGATGAGCATACGTCACCTCAACGTTTTCTTGGACTCACAGCTCTTAGTTTCCCAGCTCAACAATGATTACCAGGTACGCGATCCCTGTCTCTTCAGAAAATTCTTGTGCACTAAACAAATGGTTAGACAGTTTGAATCCATTACATTCACACATGTCCCAAGACACCTCAATAGTGTAGCAGATAATATGGCAAACAGTGTCCTCGACTGGCACACCAATCACATAATGTCATATCCATAAACAAAAAATGCATCCATGTGCAAAACATGTGCCTCCACGGGCATATACAAAAACCAATATTGCATCCACGTGCATAACATGTGCCTCCACGGGCATAAAACAAACAAACCAAATAATGCATCCATGTGCATAAACAGGTGCCTCCACGGGCATACATAAATCAACAAATATACTGCATCCACGTGCATAACATGTGCCTCCACGGGCATATACAAAAGACAAGTGTGCATCCACGTGCATACACGACAATATATCTAAAATATATATTCACATATATATATAAATCAAATAGTCAAATGTCATAAGTGCCCTCAGCACCCGATATACAAAAAATACATCTGTCGTACAAAAATGCTTCCCCATATGCTCATCAGCATTTGGGGGCAGATACATATATCTACTCGTCTGGATCCCTAGGATCCTCGGGCTCCTCCTCGGGCTCCTCCTCCAACTCCTCCTCCGCCGGCCCCGCCGGGTCATGACGACCCCGAACTCGCCGCTCTACCGGCCCCGCTGGATCGTCCCTCAGACGTATCCTCCCCTGAGCCGGCCCTGCCGGAGCATCTCTTCCACCACCCCCATGCCTCTCCACGAACACCGCTGCCCTCAACAGGAGCGACTGCCACTCAGGCGGCGCACCAAGACATCCCTGCAAAATGTCCCGATCAAGGTCCCTCCAGCCATCCTCGGGGAGCCCAGCTACGATCCGGGCTAAGGTCCGTCGGACACCATCTATGGCGTCGTCCTGAGGGCCAACCCCTCGCCCACGGGCTGCATATCCTCCACCACGCGGAGGAGGTACAGGTACAGGGGGACGAGCGACCACCATCGCCCGCCCTTGCCGAGCCACATAGTCAGGTGGTGGCACTGGACCCACATCTGCACAAAACAAGTATGCCATCAGATACTATACAAAAAATCATCAATGATAAATCAAACAACATATGATATAATATCAAATAAGAAACAAACATACCGTCCAAACTCCAGGCCTGTCCTGGGGCACGAGGCATCTCTGGGTCACCCCGGTAGTCCATGCCGGCGTAGGGATAGTCCTCGATCACCAGAGGCATCTGCTCCCACTGCTGATAGAAATCCTCTGTGAAGTAGCCGCGGATACCACCGCCAGCACGGGGCATCATCTTCCCCCACCTCATCATACGAGGCTCGCTCGGAAGCCCAGCACGAACGGGTACCCGTGGCCGCAAGGTCGGCACCCGCTCAAAGAAAAAACAACATAAAAACGAGGCGTAACAAAACTCGCCTCCCTCTCTAATGGCCTTGTCCAGATCTCTCCGGACACCGGCCAGGAACATCTGCGCCCAGGCATAATAAGTACCCCGTAGAACGGAATCCACCATCATCGTCTGCCCCCCAGACATACGATGTGGTGCAGCAACACCCAATATCCTCAGAACACAGGCACCAACAGCCCGCATATCCCACTCACGTAGGAACTTCAGACTAATAGAGCTGTTTACCAAAACAGCATCATCCACACAGAAAGTCTGTAAGAGGTCCTCCATATCTACACCCGGAGGCAACCTCGGCGACATATCACCAACCTCACCCAAGCGAGGCAACCCAGTCAAAAAATATACATCTGTGAGAGTGATCTCTAATCTCTCACCACCAATAATGAAGGCACCCTCTGCCGGCACCCACCACTGCACGAGCTTGTTCAGGAGACGTCTCACTGAACGTATAGGAGGGATCTGAGTGAACTTCAGGAGTCCGCTCATGGCCAGGGTCTGTCTAACCCCTCCATCAGTCTCAATCCTTAGCATGAGATCAACATCGATCTCCCTCTCCCGCCACACAGACTGAGGTCTCCGCAACATCCTGCCAAAAAACAGAAGAAATTTTTAGCCCCAGCATAAAAAATTTTAGAAAAATCCCATCGCGGCTTTTACACAAAAACCCGCGATGCCCATCGCGGCTTTCCCACAAAAAGCCGCGATGACCATCGCGGGATCCATGCCAAAACCCGCGATGAACATCGCGGGTTTTGTCCGGACAGTCGCGATGAACATCGCGACTATCCCCCATGAACTCGCGATGAACATCGCGGGTTCCGACCTCACAGTCGCGATGAACATCGCGACTGTGAGCCTAGAACCCGCGCGGTTCATCGCGGGTTCAGCCCCGAAACCCGCGCGGTTCCACGTTGGAGAGTCAACGTGGAGTTTTGCGGCCTTCGGGGACCCGCCGCCAAACAAAAAATACATAATTGAAAAGGTTAAGGCGAATAGAGTTACCTGCAACTCGCTAAATCGAAAACCAACGGTGAAATCTCCCGGAAATCAAGAAATAGCTCTGACAGCTCTATCAAACTCACACGTAACAATGAAATGTCATTTTGGGCCCCACGCCCTATTTATAGAAATTCCACAAATTTCAAACAACCATTGCGGTAGCATACGAAGTCCATTTCTCAAACCATTGGTACCGTTGGGATCAGCACAGCGAGAACTTTATACAGGTTCTTTCCGTTTCCCGTTTTCACGAAGTCCATTTTTTCACCATTTTTTGGCCTCTCGTGGCCTCGGTTTGCGTGCCACATCGGCCGTTCTCCATTTTCGACATGCCTTATATTGCCGGATTCAGTTTTCCGCGCTCGTGATGATGCTTGAGATCATTTCTCGCTCTCACCTTTAGATTTTCCGGGCATTTTTTCCCATGCCCCCCTCGTCGCCTCGGTTTGCGTGCCACATCGACCGTTCTCCGTTTTCGACGTGCTTTATATCGCCGGATTCAGTTTTCCACGCTCGTGACGATGCTTGAGATCATTTCTCGCTCTCACCTTTAGATTTTTCGGGCATTTTTTCCACGCCCCCTCGTCACCTCGGTTTGCGTGCCACATCGACCGTTCTCCGTTTTCGACGTGCCTTATATCGCCGGATTCAGTTTTCCGCGCTCGTGACGACGCTCGAGATCATTTCTCGCTCTCACCTCTAGATTTTTCGGGCATTTTGCCTTGTGACCCCTTCGTCACCTCGGTTTGCGCGCCACATCGGCCGTTCTCCGTTTTCAACAATCCTTAGGTCACCGGATCCAGTTTTCCGCACTGATGACGATGCTTTAGACCTTTTCTCGCCCTCATCAATCCTCTTTTGTTCGGTATAATTTTATCCCTTTTTCGGGCCGAGCAATCCCTTTTACGAAAAAGGCACTTAGGGAGTTTCTGTTAAGCTCTTTTCTGACTCCTAAAACAATGAAAAGATCGCCGAGCAATCTTGCTTCCTTTCATGCTCGCTAAACGTATCTGAAAGGGCGTCTACCTGGTATAAGTTTACCCCTTTTCCGGACCTTTTAGACTAATTACGAAAAAGGTATACTCTAGTCACATCGGCTAGAAGAGTTCTCCATCCGCATCATTTTATCCTTTTTCGGGCCTTGGAGACTAAACTTACGAAAAAGAAACACCAACAGAGTCCACTTACCGTTTTCAGACTCTCTAAACATGAAAGCAACCGTGAGCATGAGCCGTCCTGGGCTCGCAAAATCCACAGGACCGTACCATTTTAGAGCACACTTTTATCCCTTCTTGGAGCTCATTAAAACTACGAAGAAGGAATTAATGGTGCCTCTTGGCGCCACGACAGATCACATCTACTCATATGGCAGCTTCCCCATTTTGGTTGCCTTTGTTCAGAGTATTCTGCAGTATGTCACCTAGATAATCCTTCGACAGCACCTATCAGCTCGTCCTCCCCCCCAGAGTCAATATATACCATTCAGTCAAAGCAATGATCCCCACACCTACAAGTCAGTTCCCTACGCTGCCAGGTCAACCATGTCATCCTGCTCTGAACAAAGGAAGTTTGAGTCTACCCATTTTTTGACCCAGTTATTTCCCTTCCCCACAAGTATGTCGGTCCTACCATCAGTACTACATCACTTCAGTTCTACACCTCGTGCTCCTATCAAGGAAACATCATTGCCTTGTTAGTTGCTGGTCTCCCTCTGTCGACGACAACTACATTGATTCCAGAGGATAGACCTAGAGATCCCTGTGTCTTGGACTCATTACCATTTATGATGAGTGCCTACGAATCATTTCGAGAGGAATCCTCAGTGCCTCTCCGAATGGTTGTTTCTCACATGCTCGACTTCAACACCTTGATCGCATCGTTGAGACTCGCACAGGGTATTGGGCCGTTCAGTTATTAGTCGAAGACCCCAGATACCTCCTGACTCCTCCACATTTGAGAGTCTACCTATGGATACAACCAGTTACATTTTTTCTATAGATATCCGGGTTGCGTATGGCGACAGTATTCAGATGTATCCCAGTTTTACACTCCCTCGAGTATACAGATACAAATACTTCCCAAAGATGGCTCACAGTCATTGAGTCCTACAGATGTTGGACACTTTCAGTTTCAGCAGTTCAACAGTTATTCCAGTGTATCAGTTATTGAGATCAGCCATGATCATGAGTATATCCCACAATAATGTCCCCTCCGGACCATTATGATGTACCAATATATTTCTTTACGTATTAGACCCCCCTTCTTGGGACTAATTGTTTTGTATATGTCTTGATACGAGCATGGGAATGCCCGCCTCGTCCTTTATCAAAGATTATACCTCATCCATATTGAGGCCATGTAATATTTTTTGTTTTTTGCAGCTTCCAAGGGCCGTGGCTCCAGTCTCCAACCGGTCTCTTCTCTCCCCTAAAACCCCAGAAAAAGACAAATGAACTATGATGTCTATTGGCCATACGATGAGCTCCTGCCCCCACACATCAGGGGGCAATCTGTTAACACCCAAAAAGTGCTCACTAGCTCATTTTCCTATTCACATGACCCATTTGTCCACTTTTCCACCATCTGAGCCTCTGAAACCAACAAAAGGTCACCAAAAGACCTTAGTACACCCCTTTTTCCATTAAGAAAGATTATTTTTCCAAGAAAATCATAAAAAACCCTCAAAAAGGGTCCAAATTCCCAAAAATATTAAAAAGGGAATTAAAATATTATTTTTATTCAAAAAAGGAAAAAGGAGGGAAAAGTACCTAAACCATGTTGGTCAATACCATTTGGTTTCCACAAAACCACAAATGGTATTTCCCACCACCAAAACCTATAAAAAGGTGGTAGGGGCTCCTCATTTCACATCCATCCATTATCTCATCCTTATGCTGCTGAAATCTCCCCTGAGCATTTTAGCCATTGCAAACCACATTGGAGAAGAGACCATTGGAGATTGGAAGTTGCTCATCCTTGGAGCTATTCAACCTCACCATTAGAGGTATTGATTCCGCAAGCACTTGCTTGCCCCATCCTTTCAATACAAATTCTTTATTTTATATGTTCTTGTTCTTGATCTTAAATTATTTTTTGTTATTTGCTTAATATCTTTGCTTAGATCCATGAATAGTCTTGTTTAATTAGTTTATTGTTATTTATTTACATTGAAACTGCTGCTACTAGTTAGCAGGTGCCCATAGCACTAAGCCTGGTTGCAAAACCGGGCCAACAATACTCAACAATGGACTATGTAGGAATAGAAGTGACACTAACTGTAGAAATTAAAGAATGTGTTTGTGTGATAGCAGAGATAGGGATAGGTAGAGTGACTTGAGTGGTAGCTAGAGGTGTACTAATGACTTCGGGAGCTGACACACCTTTGTCTGGGGAGGGAAGTGAGACAAAGACTTTAGAAAGTGGAACCTGAACTTGACTACTGACTTCTGGGAGAGGAAATGGACTGTGATCTTTACTAGGTGAGTGTGTAGGAGAAACCTTGGAAGATGCTTCGATGGAGGTTATTAATAAATCAACTGCAGATGATTGCAAAGGGATAGCCAAAGGATGGGATTTTGCAGTAACAGATGGTGAAATGGAAAAAAAGGATTGAATGTTCTGGCAATGAAGTAGTGGTGTTGTTGAGGGTATTAAACAGGTGGGATAATGAAAATGGAAGTGTTCCTCCTAGAGGCACAGTAGAATTTGGTTGAAGAGATGGCAACACAATTTCTGATGATGTGATACCAGGGGTAGCATTAAACTCCAACACTGACTGTTCAAGGAAATACTGATCCATATCAATGTTGTCCAACAATTCAATATCAGTCTTAGTATCTCTAGTGACTTCTTCAACTACTGGTACTGGGGAAGGTGGAACTATTTATTCATCACAGTCAGTTACATCTATAATAGAAATTTGTGATGAGGAAGGCATGACCTTTTGTCTTTTAGCTGGGCTATCCTTGGTTATGACCAAGGCATCATCTTCTAGAGTGTTTGGATTAGAGACCTGATCATCCAGTGTACCTGGTGGTTGAATTTTGTCTACAAGCCTTGGGGGTTCTAGCAGCTGAGTCTGTAACATTGATGACAACTGCGCCATTTGATGTCTGGATTCACGGGCTGTCTGCATCATGAGTTTAGCTTCTTCATTAGCTTTCTCTTTAGATAGTTCCCCTTGAATAGCTTTACCTTTGTCTCCATCAGAACTTGTGGCCAAAGGAGGAGCATTAGATTTCTGAGCTTCTTTCTCTTCCCTGTCCTTTCTTGCTTGTTCAACAAGATTCAACTGCATGGTACTGTAACTTAGGATTCTGTCCTTCAATTGTTTCTGATACTGTAGAATGTCATGTTGTTCTTGAGAGTCCTTTGCTTTGGCCAAGACTTGAGAAAATATGTCTACCCCCTGATATATGGAATCATCGGGGATTGACTCATGTGTGTAGTCTATCTTCATGTGAACTTGCTTTAGGTGCACATCCAAGAACTTCTTAGGATCATGTTTCCTTTTCAGGGAAACACCTAATCTCAAAGCAGTTATCTGATCACCTAGGACTGCAGCCCAGGTTCAAGTTGGGATGACCAATTGGCCCAGATTCAGAGCAAACTTAGGCCAATTTTTCTTCTTGGGTCCTATGAGTCTCTTATACATACCATCAGTGACAGTTTGAAAAGAAACTTCCTGTATTACCATCCTGTCTAGAACTATTCTGGGCAACAAATGAACTGTTTCACTTCCCCAAATTCTGATGTATGAAAAGTACTCACCTACATACCAGTCACCCGTTGTGTTGATAAAATCTTTGGCATCCTCTGAGAATGTAGGTGGTTGCTGCTGGAAGATCTTAAAATAGATGGCACCCACAAAACAGTCACAGATGTCATATATCATAGGTGCAAAATTCCCTTCCCATAGTGCTGAATGGTAGATGTGTATAGGTGGATCTGAAGGGTTCCAATGCCAACCCAAATTAGGGTATTGGAACTCTGAGCAGAAAACATCAAGAACATATGCAGATAGGAAGAAGGGTGGATTCTTATGAGCTGGTGCCTTCTAATAATCATGGATGGATTTTTTCAGTTCCGTTGATAAGATAGAGGCCCATGGAAAAGACTCACCTATAAGTAACACATGATGTGCTATGGGTGCCCATTCTGCTTTAAAATGGGAACAATTGGGCTGACCGAAAAGCCGACAAAGCATGGCTGCAAGTAGAGAAAAGGGTTATTTAAACCAAATAATAGGATAGAGGTTATCCGACTTAGGTACAAAGGCATTAGGCTTGAGCATCCAAGACTTAATCGTTTGATCGAAATTATACCGGGTTTTGGAGGATTGTATGAACTCAGCAGAGAGGGTCTGTACATGGGGTTTCAGAGCAAAAGCTCGAACAAAAACCTTTGGGCGAAAACTTGTCAATTGACAACCTGTACTGTCATTAAAAGAACGGTCTTTAACATCAGCATTCTCAATTATCCACTTAACTGCATCTGTGTAGGGTAAGACAGCAGGGCATGCAGCGATGGCATGAATTTGGGAAGCCCTAATTTTCTCGTAGACTGGTCTATCATTCTCGATATGGGAAAGGTCGTCATTATAAAAAATGGCGTATATCCTAGACTTGTCCATCTGGTATGTTTCAGTAACTCGTTCACTGGTGTCAGAGAGAAAACCAAAATTTGGGTCTTTGATCAAGGTGTCTTTGTACGACGATTTAGACCGTGTATTTCTTGACATGGTGAAAGAACTTTGCAATATCTAATTAATATAGAAAATCAAATGAAATTCAACCCAGAAATAGCAAAATTGCAGGCTAGTAGTGTAAGGATAACAGTGGACTTACCTGAAATAACCAACAAGCTGAAAAATGAAACCTGACACACAATCCACAGTAAAATGGTAATGCAACATCGTAATTTCTTCAACAGTTAAAATGTAAAACTAAAAGGGAAAAAAAACCCTATTATACATTGACCAAAATAAAACCAACCATGTGATCATAACAGATGGACGACTGATATTAAACACAGCGGGACGTGGGATCGGGTTCAAGTATGTTCACAAAGCTTTTATTCAAAGGTCCCGCAAGCCGAAACCCAAAAGTACGGATTTGCGGGTTGCGGGCACGTGAAATGGAGGTGTAAGGAAGGATTTCCGAAAGCCGAAAACCGACTGTGCGGGTGGCAGGTTTTGGGAATGTGAAAATGTGAGGAGAGATAACCATCTTGAAAGCCGCATCCCGAAATTATGGGTTGCGGGTTTCGGGAGGACACACCAAATAAACGAAAAACCACAATCCCGAAAGCCGAATGTCACCATTGCAGGGTTCGGGTTTCGGGGTAATTATTTCTCAATCTTATTAAAGAATGATTCTGCAACTCGCAGTTGTCGGGTTGCGGGTTTCAGAATTAGTAAAACCAAAACTTAAAAACAACAATCTCGCAACCTGAACCTGTCGGGTTGCGGGTTTTGGGTCCTCTAAATTTCGAGATTCGGGATGATGATTACAGTCAACAAAATACTCAAAATTTTGGCTTTTTAAAGACTGGAACACTTAGGTAGAATTAATCAGATCCTTACAGACAAGAAAACCAAAAGCATGGGTGAAGAATTTTAGAGGTAAGATCAAAATCAAATATTTACAAGATGACTCACCCAAATACCTTTGCGTTTATTAGAATTGGGGGCTCCCGAGCTTAGCTAAGCATGGGATCTGTTGTGGCCACAACAAATGACGACTGGCTGGGAAGAACCAGTTATCTCTACAATCAAATCCATTCTAAAGACAACATGTCAATCAATCAATTTCTTGAAACTCAATTCAAAGAAGGTACTCAAAAGATAACAACCAACAAACAATGAACATGAAAATGGATAGATCTCAACAATGACCATTTTAAAGATAACACTCATCTGATAAGGAGATTTAGAGCGTAATACCGAATCTTTACCATGATGTAATCATTGAAAACTAGCTTGTGTTGAACCTGAGAACAGCCTTAGAAATGCTCATGGATATCCTAATTACAGATCCCCTTGGTTTATTAATTATATGTATATTCAGTGATCCATTATGGATTTTATATATATACTCCTTTATCTTTTCTTTTGTCATTTTTTATATTTTGTCCCTTTTTTTTAATTTTTAATTTTTAATTTTTATATATACATAAAACTTTATTGATACAAGACCACTGTACTGACTTGGTGATCAGATGAAACAGTGCCATTCACAGGCCTAATCTAGAAACTGGTCAAGCTAGCTCGATGACAAGACTCCTTGTCTTCTAGTTGTAAGACCAAAAGAAATTATCATGGGGGGTTAGATTTTGGAATTGTAATTCGGCAGTATAAACTGGTAATTCGACAGTATAAAATCTAAGAGTCCCGAGCCAAGTTTTTCTCTAATTTTTCCATTTGATCCTTCATTTCTGAAGTTTGTTGTGAAGGTCTAAATATAATAATAATAAATTAAATAATAATAGTAATAATTATTATTATTAAAGGTTTAATAATAATAATATTAATAAATATAGTAATTATTATTATTAAATTACTATACATACTTCTATGTTTTTTTTTTTTAACCTTTCACACACTTATATTTTTCAACAAGAGTTTAAAAGCTAAAACTAAGTGTAGTTTATAAAAACAATGTGTTGTTTTTTTATTTAATTCTTTTTTGTCCCTTTCTTTTTCTCTTTTTATTACCAAATGTTGTTTCAGTCTGATACCAATGATACCAATGAAGTACAACAAATTCCTAAACCCACAATACAATGGTTAGCCATTATATAGGCTTTTTAACACTTCTTCATTAAAAGGATATGTCTTTTAACTAAATAATAATAATAATTATTAATATATTTATTTATTATTTTATGTTCATAACACTCTCTCACTTTCAATCGAGAAAAGATCTCTACTCGACTTCACAATCAAACAAGGGACAAGACCGCATTAATGTATAACAAGTTGAGGGAAATCATGGGCCCTAGCACAAGATTACACGTAGGCCAAACTCTAGAGCTTTCCACTCTCATTCACATCAAAGGATGGCGTGTGATAACTGGCACTCAAATCGCCCTTTGCCGGGACGGAAAATTTTCTGGCGAGGCACAGTTCCACGCCTTGTCGTTATTTTATGGAATTTCGACGATCTGGGTCATCTTAAAATGGGCCAAAACCTCTAGGGGCACAATTCCATGGCATAGTTCCACAGTAAATGGGGTGGAACTACGATTCCACTGGTTTTTATAACTGGATCTAGGGAACAAATCACCGGAAAAATGAAGCGATTTGAGTGCCAGTTATTCCACACCTCAAAGGATTAGGGTTTAGTTTTCCAACAAAAATCCATTTGGCGTTCAGAGACTAAATTCATGTGAAGATTGCCTCTTGTTCTCTTTGACGCTGGTATCACATATAGCATACACACATAAGGATCGAACCGGTAATGGAGTTCGCTCTTCATATTATATCAAATGGTTACATAGCAACCAAAGGCAAGAGGCCCAATCTTTCTTATGAAGGTCGCCTTACTCCTCTATGGTAAAAATAGATTTACAGTAATAAATTAATAAAGGGTTGAGCCTCTTTGCAGAGCTCAACCTCCTAGAGCATTGCAAAGATATATCAACAACTGAAATTGAAAGGTCGACTCCTGTAGGAAGGTCGTCCTACTTTTACACTGCATTCAAAACAGGATGGGATTACTCTTTTCAAAAGGTGGTAATCAACAAACAGTATAGTATATCTGATGGATTTGTTTCTGGCAGTAACCAATTTGAAGTAAAAATCTTAGGGTCGGCTCTCATATTGAGGCTGCCCTCTTCTTTGCAACTAAGTAATATTAGAAAGATGGTCTAAAAACAACTAACTTCTGCCCTCTATCAAATAAATAGAAACCACACACACATATATATAACTTGTAGAAATTGGGGAGGAAACTTATTGAACGGATCGTTAAGAGATGGATACGACTGCTTATATATATATATAAGTAGTCGTCCTATCTCTTGGTTATTAAAATTCTAATTGAAGGGAGGGTTAAGAGATGTACACAGTTAAATTTTTTTTAAAGTATTAATGTTGAGGGAGTATTTTAATTTTTTTTGAAACAAAATTGTCCCTACATATTAGATCAAATTTATGAAATTTATGATGTAGTCTCGGATCTCTTTAACCTACTTCTCTAAACACAAAAAGAAAATTCATACTCTCTTACCTCGTAGGTATGAAAATAATCCAAGAAGCAGATATGCAGAGTTCTCCTTTCAACGTAGGAATGTAGGATCACGCATTTCTTCCACTCCAAAGCTGCGTCGTACCTCAGGCAAGTGGTGCCACATTACAAAATATCCGTCCCCCAAAGGATGGCGTCCTTCCCTCTCATGAGCGATAGGTTTTAGCTACTCCCCAGGATCGAGGTCGTTTTTCCTCCTTTCTACAGATTGTATGGCGGTTAAGCCCGCACGAACCCTAACCGTTCCTTCATTATTTCTTTAAATGATAATAATCATTTGTTTCAGCTTATAATCTACTATATATTCGCTTAACGTTACATTACCTGCATATGCGTAAATAACACATTCATAATATAATGCACGATTTCTCATTTATTTTCTTTTATTCATAATGAAAAAATTAATTTCTTTCCATAGCATTTTCTTTTCATATATATATATATATATATATGCAATCATTTTGCTAAGAGCAAATACTTTTCCTTTTTGTTTCTTATACATTCGTAATATAATGCATGATTTCTCATTTATTTTCTTTTATTTATAATGAAAAAATAAATTTCTTTTCACATATATATATATAGATATATAATTTTGCTAAGAGTAAATACTTTTCCTTTTTGTTTCTTATACATAAATTTTAGGAGATTTTATCCACTTTTGTATAAATAATAATGTGCAATTAGTCTAAATAATTATAATAATTTTAGCTCATGTAGTGTAGAATAGAGGGTGAATGGGTGTACTATTAAGCCACTCCTTGTGTAAGGTTACTGGTTCGAAACTCCATGGGTATGAGCCTTACAAAAAAAACTATAATACTTTTAGTTTCCTTTTCTTAAGGTAACGATCAAGCAATTCCACTTAATCTATCTTTGTAAGGAAATTGACTTCTTCCCATAGAAGTTGTTTTTCTCAAAAGGAACCTTGACAAAATCTTGGGAATTCCGATAAGTAAAATTATTCGCTATAATAATAATTTAACTTCATTTTTAGTAACAGTTATGTGTTTAAAGAATAATAACATTGCACTCAAACATATGAGTTAGTTACGAGCATAATAATAATACTCTTGCATTAGTTGTAGTAATTATTAGGGTCTCTTAAGATTATAAGCTCAATGTAGTCTAAGTTTACTTCTATTATTCCCAACTATTATGGTTCAATCATAATAATATCTTAAATAGGTTCACTATCATACTTACCAACTTAGCCTATCAAGTAAACATTCATAACTGGCTTCCTTTCCATACTTGAAAGTACCATGATGACATCTAGTTATCCTTAGGATTCCCAATGCTTCACTAGTCTTCAACTTCCCCCCCTAGTGGATATTGTTGCACCTCGTTTAGTTTTTTTTCATATTGAGTGTCCTAGGTCTACTTTTCATTAATTTTTCATTGCATTTAACATCATACATTCGATGTCACCATGATTTTAGTTAGTGCATGGTATCCAAAAAATCATAATGATTCTAGAATGTTCACTAGCGGAGCCCTTGCCTTGAGCTCCTCGCCATGAACTAGTACATACACAGATTTACATCACATAAATTACAACATTAGGGGGTCAAGAGTGAGGGATATTACAAATTGGGTCTATTAGAAGATTATGGGCCAAGTTGGGAAGGAGCAATGTTTTGAATGAACAGATGTATGAATATTTCATATTGGTTGACCTATGCCAAACTATGATTTTGAGTTCTATAGAAGATGAAAGGATTTTTAGCTTGGTTTCATTTTTAAATTCCAAGGTAAGAAATACATTAGACAATAACCTCATCTCTTGTGTTTGTTTGCATTCATCAGAATATGATGTCAATAAATTTCCATATGAAAGGGCATTAGAACTTTGGACATCTGAATGCAAGAGAAGGGGGGGAAATAATATGGTTGACTCTTTGAAATATTTTGACTTGGAAAATGAATTGGATGATGAAAACATTTTTGATAAATCTTGTAGTTTTATCTTGTAATGATGGTGATCTTAGTGATATTGAAGATGAGACAAATACATGGAGTTTTGAATTATGGGTGATGAATGTACCTAGTCGACCTCTTGATATGAACACTAGTACATGTGCACATTTTTCCCATGGACAATCGTTGCTATTGTAACAATTGTGCGTTGCTATAGAGACAAACATGACCCCATTTTTTTGTGGAACACTTTTTGTCGCTATAGTAACACTTTAAAACGTTCGTCGCTATAGCGGCAGGAAAGACACGACACGTGGAGTGTGTGGATTATGTTTAAAATACCAAAAAGCGTCACGATTGAGACTGTAAACTGTCGCTATAGAAACAATTGCTTGTCGCTATAGCGACGGAAAACACTTAATACTGCTTCTAGTGGTGACAAGTTGTTGTGGCTATAGTGACAGAATGTTCATCGCTATTGCCAATCAACCGTCACTATAGAAACGGCTGCTCGGAGCACTTACTGATGGGCTTGCTATAAAAGCGACGAAAATTCCGTTCTTTTGTATAGAAAGTCCGTCGGTAAGTGCTCCAAGCATCCGTTGCTATAATGACGGCTACTCGGAGCACTTACCAACGGGCTTGCCATACAAGCGACGATCATTCTGTCGCTTGTATCACAAGCCCTTCGGTAAGTGCTCCAAGCAATCGTCGCTATAGCAATGGTAACTCGTGACCGGATGAACCAGTATTAATTATTTTCCATCGCTTTAGCGACGAGTCTGATTTTTTTATATAAAAAAAATCAATTGTTTTCCATCACTCTGGCTAGAAGGCCCTTTGTTTGATATTATTCAGAATGTTTAAAGATCTGGTAATCCATTCCATGTTTACAGGTTGAAGGGCATGGCTCGAAAGGAATGGTATTCTTCATTCGACTCCTTCCCTTGTAAGCTTTACTTCACTTTCAACTTCACCTACTAGGGTTTGGGTTAACTCATGCAATTCTACTTTCTCAATGACATATTAAGAAAGGCCATTTTAGTTGGATATTCTTTGACTCCATTTAACCTTTATTGGATTGGCAATAGTCCTTGGAGTGATATATTTCATCCTCCCATGACCTCTTTTATCTCCTATATTACAAAAAGGAAAATGTTTTGTTAGAGATACTATTCACATCACTTTGTACTTCATTGTTTATAGCTTTAGTAATCCAAACTTAGGGAAGACCCCCTTGAGTTGGAAAAGAGCCAACCAAAAGTTCAAAGAGGGTTGGTGTGGTGACATTGGCATCCCCTCTTGAGTTCCCATTATGTTAAAATTATGAAATCCACATAATAGTAAGAAGACACGAGGAATTGATCACTGGAAATAGTGCATCCATCTTCTCAGTACCATGGAAGGTCCATGCTCAAGAGGAAATTCATAGCAACACTTGCTCCAACAAAAGAGACAAATTCAAGTTCTATAAGATAAATGTCAACTACTTTGGTAAACGATAAACAATCTGAGTAGGGTTCACAGTCAATTGCTTCAAACTTTAGAATGACAACTCGATCAACACCAGGAGGACCCAAAGAAAAATAGAGTCTACTAACCCATTGAAGACATGGACATGGAATGATTGAACCTGGTGGAGCCACACCTTTCACCTAGTGAACAAGAGAAATCCCAAAGCAATCATGTTTTTATTTGAAGTTTAGTATACAATATGTTTTGTAAATATGAACAACTCCCAGGGATTTTTTCATGATATACACTAGCAAGAAAATATGGAAATCCTATGTGAAGTAAAGTAGATTAGTTTTCGTAGCAAGTACTAAACTTTTTGGATTATGTTTGAAATTTTTGCTGCAGTGAAGACTTGTCTATTTTGTATTACTATGCTGACTAGTGAGGCTGTAGAAATTTATTAATACAAATTATAACCATCGTTGTTATAAAAAAAGAGATATAGGATATCTATTTGATGCATGATGTTACAAGCCAAGGTAAGAGGTAAGATGAGTTTCAACCAAGGTTGGCTGGAATCTAACCAATGTCAACTGGGCCACACAAAGATTAGCTACCATCTATAAAAAGTTTCCAAAATGAATACTAAATAAATTGCCACCCTTGACTTCATTAGTGTGCTTGTCTCAACTTTCTTTGAACCAATGAACAATGGTGTTTATAATGATAATACATGATACTGCAAGGCCAATGCATTCTTTGGATGGAATATACGTATTCTGTGATGATTTCTGACATATATATCACGGCGTAATGTGAACCCAAGAAACACAGATCCGCACTCAGAATTTAATCTATAGCTAAAGCTGAAACAATGCGGCACCAATCAAGGCTTCAGATCTGAAGAACCTAAAGCACTAAATGGAAATAGGTGTAGATACCACACATCAAGAGATGAGACCAACGCTGCATAAATTAGCAATTAGATCTAACAATTATGCACCATTAACGTAATAGATATCATGCTCATATTCTGTAACAACAACCACATTCTTCTCAATCACACCCAAAAAAATATTTAAAAATAAAACAGTGTCTCTCAACTTTCCAGCACACACTAGAAAACTTAATCACTGGACTACGTAATGTAGTGTGCCTTCCTCTCCTTTACAGAATAGGAGAAGTAAAGGGTTTACAACTAGCCAGTAGCCTCAAATGGAGCACTTCATATCCAAACGAAACTCACGTGGAGAGCCTAGCCTATGCTAAAGATAACACCTAATCAATGAGCATTTATGAAATGGGAATAATTGCATGCTTGTACAAAAAATCTCTCTTGCAAGCCCTCTCATAAATGCATCACAAGTTTAAAGGAATCTTTCTCAAAATAGTGCACCTTACATGCATAAGGGAATCCGTCATAAGTGTAAGGGAATATCTCTCTTACAAATGGAAACGATAGAAAGTGAAACTCCCTTATGAGAAGAGGATTATTCCCCTAGAATAGTATGCCCAGCCATGAGGGGAACAAGTTGGAGCAACAAAGAAAAACTAAAAACTGAATCATTTTTCCTTTTACCACCAAAATAATTGCCAAGTAGTGAAGCTAACACATGCTACATACTACCAACATATACTATTTGCATTTATATGTTCCATAAAGAGAGTAGGCAGATTTTCTTGGTAATAACTTATACTATCAATACTGACTACATAATGCAATGTGTCCAATGTGACAAAATTGCTTAAATTCAAACCAAGAAGGAGTAGCTACATAAAATTGAAAAAGGGTGAGGCAACGGGTACTCTTACACAAGGAAACAATTGAAAGTGGCTAGACATGAGCCAGATTTGGAGAGGAATTCAAAGTGTGATACATTAGGCATGTTGAAAGAAGTTGGACTGAAGAAAATTAAAGTGATCTTGAATGTGGTTCAAGATTGATTAAATTCAAAAGTTTTGATTGAGAAATTAAAGTGTGTTGAACAAAGAAATCTAGTGGCAAGTTTGAATGACATTTGCAAATATATTTGAAAAGATCAACAAAAAGTTGTCATTGTGTAGAAGTAGAAAATACCAAGAAATTATTGCTCCCACACTGAATGGACATATATTGTATAAAAGACTACATCTTCCAAATAAGTGTTAACCTTGTAGTCGACCTATTGTCAATAACTAGGATTGTTGACAAGGATTATTGAAAATCTTTGGATGATGGCACCTACAATCATAGAAGAACTATTGAAGCAACAATACAAAAGATCGATCCATGACAGCTTTGACATGAATGATGGAGTGTCATGGCATTATAACATATATTTTAACTTGGGATGACATAGCTATTGAATTTTTTTTATATGAATCTCAAAGCATACTTGAAGGCATCAGGTCTTGAGAAGTTTGGAGATACCTTGAAGGAAATAGTTCAATATAAAGAAGAAAGATTGTTGGTATTGGTCGTACAATCCATGGGAAAATAGTGAGGTTGAGACAACAAAGTTCTCATCTATATGAGCACTCCTATAGACCATAACAACAGTTCTGAAGTATGAATACATGGTAGTTCCAAAGGTCAAACTACAATCTTCAAAAGACTATGAATTGATGTCCATGGTAATAAAAAAAACATCAACATGTTACAATATGGAAACAAAATGAATTCCTGAAACTTCAAAGAGTGTAATTAATTGGTATGAGAACCTTTATTGCATATTTGAATGAATGAGAGTCAAATACGCTCTCATTGCAGATTACAGACCAAGAACTAAGAATGCACAAGAAGTAATATTTGGACACCTCTAGAAAGAAACAAAGAAGGGTTGATTGTAGCAAACAAGAATGAAGATGAAGATGACTGTCAAATATGAAGACTATAAGGAAGAAGGAGCAGATCAAGGGTTTGGATAAGGTCCTCATTAAAAGATTATCTAGTTTTGAATAAATTCTTCTTATAAAATTTTTCGAAGGGATAAAAGCTAGATCAAGCCACTTTACTTAGAAAACTCTTTGTGGCATTGATAGTTAGAAGTAGCTCATTGGTTACTACTGGAGGAAACAACAATGAACATAGACGAGGTCCATTGATTTCATGACTAATCTATGTTCATGGGTCTGTATGAAAGACAAAATAAACCATGGAAAAATGGGTAATATGAAAGGATAATTGGAACTTCAATTTTTTTTTACCATACCTAAATGGTATATGAGGCTAGGTATTGTCATTGCGCCCAACATTTTAACTCTAATCCAAATGAAGCTATATGATGGAAAAGCACCAGAATACGTATGTAATATACATCCTAAAAAATTGTAGAATATACAATGTAAAGTCAGGAGAGAAGAAAAATCAATGAGTCTTCAACCAATTTATGATATCATCAATCATCTAACATCCACGTAGGCAACACAACCAAAAAATCACAAGTTGGTTCATTACCTATTCAATTGCTAGCAATTTCATTGAGATGAAGGCCATATTTCCCATATAAAATCCTTCAATCAAGTCAACAAAGGGTCATTGCACCTCTGGTATAACAATGAGCTCCTTTAAATCACAATATGACTCTCACAATCCAAGTTATACACACACACACACACACACTAAGACTAAACTTGTCATACCATGTGGATTATACTCCATTATTATTTTTCTTGGGACTGAAAGATTCTAAAATCCCAACACTTGGATTCCAGCACTTGCATTGGGTTCATACTTCTACAAAACTTATATAGTAGGCCTACTCTAGAGGTAAAAAATTAACTTTGTCCAGTCCCCAAAATTACATGTAAAAATCAATTTTTAACATAAGTTCAGTCTCTATTCTTGCTACAACTTTATTTGAAGCTAGTTCTATCAACTCTTCCCGCATATGTGTTCTACATGCTTTCAAGGTGTTATTTGAAATCGACATTATCTATCATCAACTAAGAGATTGTATCCTACAAAAATGGTCAACTGAAATCTAAGACACTCGTACTAAGCACTTGGCATAAGTGTTAATTCTTTCTTAAAAAAATCCAAAACCAACATATGCCTTGTGAAAAACTAAAATCAATTTCCTAATGAAATCCAACACTTGTAGGTTGAGATGCAACCATTCTCGGACATTCCAATCATCTTATTTGAATATGAAGCTCTTTGCTTGGTAATGTGAATTGCCAATGAAGATGTTGTGGCATTGCCATTGAAGGTTCTTTGCTATGAAACCAACAAGAATGATGTCTCTAATGGATCTTGAGTAAGCACAGTCATGCTCATGTTGGATGAATGTTGCAGAGCATAGAACAACTAGTTTAGGCCAAGTGTGTGAATTCACCCTGAAATTTGTACCTACATAGGAAAACCATTCAGGGCATAAGGAAAGTCTTAGCTATCACAAATGAAATGAAAAGGCTTAGAACACAAATATGCAAAAACAATCACAAGGGAAGATTCAAAATAGTTTTGTAAACAAGGTTTTTGGGTGCTATGTTTCAGGGATATTTAAAATTTCCCAAGAGAAAGGATACATCACTTCCCCAAGTTATGTCCTCCTTTTATTAGGTAAGAAAAAATATTCATTGATTGGTGTTTTTGTACAAGACATTCACAATATAAGGCAATGAAAAGTTAAGCATGACACTAAAAGTCATATGTTAGATCAACAACACAATGTATGGATTTATATTTCGATCAATTTACAACAGAAATATGATCTATCCTTCCCATTAGACAATCAAGCCTAGCTTAAAACAACTTCTAGTGTAGTAGGACTAGGCCAAAAGACATAATTGACTAAGAAATCCTTTACAAAGGAAAATTCATTAACAAAGAAGTCTTATGACAAAAGCATCAACTAATCCTATGGTCAATTTTGCATGAATTTACCCCTAAAATTAGTATGTAACACTTGACCAAGATCTAATGCTTAACTTATAATGAAATCCATACATGTTTGGATGATTCAAGTCTAATCATGTGTCTTATCAATTTCATGTTGCCAAGATCCCAACAAGAGGTTAGTCCACTACCTTGAGCTTCTCTTCTACACATGACTCAAATTTCAAATCAGGAAAAGTGCATACCAAATCCAAATCCAGACTTGGATAGCACCAACAAAACCATTTTAAGGATTTTAAGACTTAACATAGTTTCCCGACTTGGAATAGGTCTTAGAGGCTAGGATGTTGTGCAATGTAACGTGGAAACGATTAAAGCGTTGATGCATAACGGGAGTTGTAATATACTTACAAATTTGTGGAATATTTTGAGCACAAAATGATTCTAGCCTCTAAGTCCAATTGACATCGAGAAAGTGATTTGCAATAACCTTGGAGTGTTGAAAAAAGAATATGAAAACAATAAATATACATAATTATGATGCTTAATTGATTGTTTTGGAGTGCTGCTTATTGAATACTAGAAAATATAAATAAAATGAGGAAGCAAAAAATATAAATAAAATGAGAAAGAAAAGTAATGTACCCTTGCCCCTTGAATGGCATAGAAGCTAGAATCCTATCAAATGCACTTTGCAGATCAATTGTGACCAAGATCGAATACTCTCCATCACTGTAAATATCTCTAACATGAGAAACATCCACCACAAAATTATCTTCATATCATACTTGCAAGTCACCATTTAGGACTTTCATAAAGTTCATGTTAATATAATTAAATATTCAAGAATATTTTACTTTACAACTAGCTAGAGTACTTATATCTAATGAATGATATCTAGAGTTAGCAATACAGAAACCATACCTCAATATCCTTCAATTCAAGCATGTCCCAAAAAAAATGAGCTACAATAACCATGTAAGTATTGAAAACAATAACAGTAATAACAGTAACAATCTATATATAACAATAGCAATATATATTAGATTTGAACCAATTATAAACTCAACATCAGATGTTGGGGCAGACCTCCCTTATCCTCAGACTTCAACCTCTTAGTGTTAGGTTAGTTGCATGAGACTCAAATAGGACAACATACTTGTGAAAGGAGAGAACCCAGAACTGGAAAAGACCCTAAAATAGATCATCCAACCCTCACAAATAAAAAAAATAGCAAAACAACAGTACAACCAACACACAATAAAAAGCGACAACAAAGTACTCCAAAAAAGTCATATAAGGTAACACTATGGTGGATGGCACCTAAGGAGGTCTATTAAGGTCAATGCAAGGGTGGACAACAATCCTAAGGGGTCACGCTAGTCATCAACAATATGGAAGCCAACATTTAACTGTTGTATAGCTCAACGTTACCATGCAAGGGTCAATCACGAGTCACCACAAGGCTAAACATCACATACAAGTAAACATGCAAGTCAATGTAACATAATAAGGTAACATGACGTCATACTAGGCTCATGCACATCAAGTCAACATCAAGGTAGGTTACCCGACCTTCTCAACTATATGTGGTCATACGTCTCATGTGCCTCATGCAATGAGTGGAAGCTCATAATCATCATCCCAGGATAAGGAAGCTCATGTGGTCATCTCATATTCCTCAGGTTAACTCAACAAGGGGTGGCAGCCCCTTGATGATAACCATAGTCCTCAGAAGATGTCACACATATTAAAAAATAAGCTATGCAACAAAGTGAACAAACATTTCACATATAAATTTCAAAAAGCACAAACACAGTTATATTAATTGTTCTAATAAGAACAATACTATCAGACATAGAGCTGCAAAAATCATTAAAGTACGATATGGTCATCTCATCTTCCTCAGGTTAACTCAGGAAGGGGTGGCCAGTCCCTTGAGGATAACCATAGTACTCAAAAGATGTCACACATATTCAGAAATATGAACTGAGCAATAACATACACATGTGAAACCTCAATTCTAAAATATCACCTTGCATTGACTAGATCAAGAAACTTGTAACAAAACTAGAAATATTTCATGCCTTCACTCAGTCAAATACAAATCTTAATTGTTTACAACTACATTTTTTTATGTTTTGTGTTTTTTTCTCAGAAATTTGAAGAGGGGGACTTTATATTCGGTGTCTTGACCCATTGTAATTGTTGTGCCCTCTCTTTCTGTTGATGTGTTGATATGCACCCCCGTACCATACTTCTGGCACGTCGATTGGCAGGGGGTGGAGGTGGATGGAGAGGGGCATCATCTGCAAAAACCAAGACATTTATATAGATATAAATGTGCAATTATTATTGAGATATGTATTTCATTATTTCCAATATCATTACAATGAGCTTTACCTGCTGGCTGACTAGCTGAGTCAACTGGAGTGTTCATTGGTTTTGCCATTTGTTCCTCTCCCGGCTGAGCATGAGAAGGTACATGCTCTGCCATTCATATAAAAATATTAATTAGTAAATGTCATCAATTATGTATTTAAAATCATATTGAATACATCTATTTTATAGCATACATACCTGACTGGCTAGGCATCTCCCCACCATCGCGTAGTACCAGTTCGGTACCGCTACCCTCGCTGCTTTTGTTGGTCTCACCCCAAAAACAAAAAAAAGACATTCATTTTTCAATGTAATAATTCATGAATAGATTACGTAAGTACATTATAATGATGGCCTTATTGATTTTATTTACCTCTGCGTGAATCAATGGGGAAATTGGGGTTTTCCCCAATCTTTTTCGATGTTCCAGCGCATGCTGAGAAC
Source organism: Larix kaempferi (assembly GCA_027924585.1). Taxonomy (NCBI): domain Eukaryota; kingdom Viridiplantae; phylum Streptophyta; class Pinopsida; order Pinales; family Pinaceae; genus Larix; species Larix kaempferi. Next base: position 4,191,067 of record BSBM01000040.1, on the reverse strand, counting down.
CGTACTTGAAGTCGAGCTTCAAGTCTTCTTTAGTGGCTTCCTCTTGAATTTTTTTTTTCCCTGCAATGCACAAAACCATGTAAAGTGCATGTGATAAATCAATTAATTGTTCGCTACAGTTAGAAAAATCAATTAATTGTTGGCTACAAATAATGATTGTTTGATTCTTACAATTCGTGCCCTTAGCTTCTGATATCCACCCTAGCCCAATTTTTGCTGCCCGTGTTTTTATACTCCTGCCTTCGTTTCTTTAGAGGTGTCGGGGAGCCTATGAAAGGTTGCAAATATGTTAGATATCGCAACTTAAATATATTTAAAAGTTTAAAAAAAATTGAACATTGTTCATTGAAAATATGATATGTGTCATACCTTCTTGAACCGATTGGCCTAGTATTTCCTTGTTTTCTCAATGCCTTCTCCTTTTCATCCTCCATGAGCGCCTTTCACTCCTTCTCTGGAACCATCGGAGGACGCTCATACTTGTGGTTAATTTGCGCCAGATTGTCCCTATAATCTACCCTGACATATTTCAAATTTAAGCCAGCTGCTGCGGTGACACCTTTTCTGCTGAAGGTTTCACCAAACAAGATGACCATGTGGTTCATCAAATCATCTTTCAATTTTTCATTTTGGGAATTCCACCGTGTACGAATGGTGGGCCCAAAAATCTACAACACTTTATCATGCAGGTTCTTATAAAAAACATTATTTCCCGCAAAAAAAATATGATCATTAATTAAAACTAATTTGAGTTATGTGGCTTTGAATTACATGAAAAAAACACTGAATAAATTAAATAATACCTACAAGCTTCAGTATCTTGATTGGAACACAGTCATGGTATACCAAGAAGCTAACATGCAATGATCCCTTGCTAACCACATGTACTGCGCCAAGATAGAAACTATCACATTTGATGCTACTGTCGTCTCTAACATCCTGTGAAATAATGGTGGGTGAAGGGCCATGTTGACCTCCAACATCTAGTGAGGTCGTAGCATCTAAAGTGCATTGTTTTACATGAGAGGAAAATAGCCTCGTTGGTACGGTATATTGACGATGTGTTGAACCATCGCTACTACCAATACCGACCTCTGCAACCTATTCTCGATGCATAGGTGTTATCTCCAAAAATTCCTACAGAAAGAAAACTTCAATTGATTATATCATATAAAAAAAAGAGAACTAAAATAACATAAATGGATATATGTAGTTCGTAAAAACTTTCAAATATGCCACTTACCCTGTATTGTTCAATATTTTGCCTCAATTCATCAATTTGTGCTTTGATTTCTTCAGACCTCAGTCTGATTAAAATCAGTGTAAGAAGGTCTTGATTGCACTTTTTCAAATCCTTCTTCACAGTTTCCATTGGGTTGGTGGAATAAATTATATCTTCCTCAACGACCACATCATCATCTAGATGTGGTGTTCTCTACGAACGTCAATCGATAAAAGTAGTTAATTTATTTCTACCATTACAAAAAATCACATAAAAAATATAATGCATATAATAACAAAAATAAGTACTATAATCATGTTTAGGTACTATTACACTATCATTTACCTGATGCAACATCATTGGTGACTTCCCACGGTCACCCTGCCACAATACAATAAGCAAGACATATTCATATTGATAAGTAAAAATTGAACCATGTATAATAAATGTGATTAATGTAAAAAAACTTTATTGTTACAATGACATTAATGTTTACTTTTCCAGAAGCTGTAGGTGTGCTTTGAGTACTGCCCCCCTACCACAATTTGATAAGAATGATATTATATTGAAATATTGAGCTCATTAGCATAAAAAAGGTCAAATGTTAACATATGTAATATATCATGAATTGTGGTTAGTATTACATTGATGCTATTAGGTACTATTAAATTAACATTTACCTCATGCGTCACCATTGGTGACTTTCCACGACCAGCTTGTGGCATATGGGCACGATCACCCTGCCACAATATAAGAATTAAGACATATTAAAAATGAAAATTATATATTTGACAATGTCTTTTAAACGTGATTAATGAAAAGCATGCCATATAATTAACCATGTGTATATTATAAAAAGCATGACATATAAATAAATTTGTTACAAGAGAAAAATAATAAGTCATCGATCAAAGGTTGAGTTAAATGATGTATAAGAAAATTACCCCCATAATAGAAACCCCCGCATCTATTCGATGCAAACCGTAATCGATCAACAACTCTTCACCTGCAGCTATTGATTTTGTTGCACATACAAATACATGATTTCCTTCATGCCCCTCAAATACGCAATTGGGTAGCTTATGTGTTGACCCTGCTCATGTGCTATTTATAAACCTTGCTATATTTGATGAAGCTTTTGGCATTCCATCAATATACACAGTTTCTCCTTTGTTCAGATTGTTGTCCAGTAGTTGATAATAATTTGCTGCCACTCCATATGTCCACATACTTTGCGTATATCAGACCAACAACAACCAGTCATTGTATTTGTAGCATGGTCCGACATACTCCATCAATTCAGTTTCAGTGCCATATGCCACCTTTATGCCATCCATGGAAAATAGACCCAGTCCATGTAAAGAGGATGGAGCAATGCGACAAGTCCTCCCATTGAGGAAGAAATCCATTTCCACTTGGGGTAGCTCCTTGGGTAGCCATCGTTTGACAAGATGTCTATACCTCAGGGGCAACTCAATGTCACCTATGCTCTCATTATCATAATCACATGATCCTCCTTTAGAAACAAAAAGTTCCATGCGTCTACAAAATTTTCTCCTTACCTTATCACCTCTAGTTGATCTTGACCTGTTAGATCTTGTATTAGACGTCTCGCTTTCAACCTCTTCTAGTCTATCTTCCTCACTTGAGGAATATAAATCCGACAAGTACCTATTTGGTGGTACCTACAATCATTAAAATGAGACAACATGTTGTAGTTTAATTTTCAATACTGAAAACATCATTCATGGCTCATGGTTTCTAGCAAGCATGTTATAAAGAAAGATCATCCAAACTTGTATGATAGATATGGGACAAACCAAATTATTAAATTTATGATCTTTGATATATGTGGACATGTGGCATGATTTAGTTCCTCTAGGAAGATTCCCTCCTTCATCTAGTTATCATATTTATTATTAACCCCTCAAATCCACCTAGATTCATCACATACATATTGTTTTATGCAAATGAGCTATGAATTGTAGTTGATTGCATTGGTTGGGTGAGTTGTACTCATTTCCATCCAACCAAGCCTCATTAACGAAATGCAAAATTTTAATTGTTTTACAACTTGTGTTGTTGGATCCCTTCCAATCAAGCTTGTGACAAGTTAATACAACTACTCTATAACTCTCTATGATCCAATGTTGAACGGGACAACGATTTATGCATAAGGTATTATGAGAGTCATTGAAGGGAATGAAAGATGACAAGTTTTTGGGTGGTTGGTAGCAAAGGATCATAAACAAAAAAACTAATTAGATCCAATATCTTAGAAGGAAACACTTTTTGGCCTACTAACGGTCCCACATTATTCAAGGTAAAAGGATCAATGTTTTCCTCTATATATTTTAGTGTCAAAAGGCTACAAAAACTATACAGATGGATTTTAAAAGAGTACAAACTACTCTATCCTTCAATGACCTCCCAGTTAGTGAGATACTTTGGTTCAATGTTTTCAATTTTTATATGAAGGGGAATCAAATTATAAAAATGGCATCAACAAATTTGTCTTTCAAGTTGGGCCTCATGTCCCCCACCAGGGATTCTTACCAACCTTTTTAAGGGTGGTCATGCTCCTAGACAAATGTGATCGCTTTGTTTTAGAGAGGGATTACTCAAAACTTCACCATGTATAGCATTGGAATCCCAACACTCTAGTGACTCCTTATTCATATATGTTCTAAGGACTAATGACACGACTCCTTAGTCTTATGTAGGAATTCATACGAGTAGATTCTCATCCAACCATTGTTGGTTTTATTCTACTGCAAACACCCAACAATTATTCACTCTAAGTTATAAAATCAACATGATTTTGTACTAGTTTTATTGTTGTCTCCTTTCTCTGGAGTTAGAATCCATTCACGAGGAAGCATTGTGTCATACCTATCTACTCTTGAGGTTGTTGGAATACCTATGAATTTATCGATCTTCAATGGAATCAATAATTTCATTTTGGAGTTGTTCACCTAACTATTTTAGAGGAATCTTTTTAAGGTTTTAAATTCAATAGACTCATTACTATACAACATAGAGAGATTATAAGTTCCAAACCAATCCTAGGTGAGCTTATCCAACTTTTCCTTCTTCCAACTATCATATGGGAGGATGAGTTGTTCTTATTCAAAGTTATGAGGCTTCAAATTACTATCATGGTACCTCTTCATGATCTCCCTCGCTAGATATTGTTGCAATATGGTCCAAATGTCATCTTCATCGAACTACTAGAACTCCTTTAGTCATTCCTTGAATGACTGTTATAGTGGTAGCCTCTTTTACTACCCAATATTCTATTGGCATGACGGTTTCCTTTTCAAATGCTAATCAAAGAAGTTTTTGTCTTGATTTCTTCATCTATGCCATCCAATATGCCCAAAGTGTTGCATGCATTTAGTTGGCCTAACCTTATCTCTCCATGTCACAATTTTTCATGAGAATTGAAACCAAGACCTTTCTTTTTATTATGGATTATCCATTGGCCATAGGGTAGTTGATTTAAATCAGCCCATTGAAATAAATCATGACTTTACCCACTTAATGTACATGGTCCTCACTACAAAAATATATTTAAATAGTGTTTTTTTTATGGCACAAAAGGATTAATAAATTTTATTTCCCAATGCTCAAAAGTATATACTAGAAGGATTGGGTGGAGTTCATTATAATCATATAAAAAAATTATGGTTTCATTCTTTCCTTTTAGAACTACACACATTAATTAACCAATTTGAAAGAATATTTGAATAGTGTCAACCACTAGAGTCCCAAAAAAAATATTTTATGTGTTGTTACAGTAGTTGGGAATTGTCCTCCAACATTTCGTCCATGGGATTTTGCTATCAAATGATCCATCTAATATGATGGTACATGATTATGGAGTGTACCACACATTCTAATTTGGTATAATATGTATGTGACAAATTTGAACTTGAGTACCTCTATACTAGGCTTTATCGTTGGGATTTTATCACATCTTATAGTGCCTCCCCATGCTAAAAGAATTGAAGTGCATCATCTAAATACCTTGGGGTTATTTGAAACTTAAATACATTAGCATTGATGAAGTCACTTTCCTTGATCTTCTTCAGTTCACCACTACCAATTCATGAAAAGTGCTCAGGTCTAACATGATGTGAACTGTGTGGGACATGAAGATCGAGCATGAAACTTGTGGTGAAATTTTGGTTCCTAATCACTATTGTATTGCATTGTAATATTTCAATGCTATTGGGTTTTATTTTTCACCTGGATTGTGAAGATAACACTGTGAATCCTAGTCCGTGGTGACAAATGTAGGATGGAGGGTTGGTGAAATCCTTTGATGAAATCAGTGGTGAAGACTCCTATCGAGGAGAATATTGATGATGAGTTGTGACCTCCTTCAACAACACATGTGTGAGGACTTGTGATCGTGGATCTCTCTCTTGATGCATTAATACTTAGTATTTGACTCCTCACCCTTAAGGATCATCACCATTTCCTTCTTGTCATTGAGCAAGCTCCAGAGCCGCTGTTGATGACTAGGAATTGTGGAGAAAGAAATAACTCATTATGGAAGTAGAGAATGGATTATGCTGAACATTCTGGTGTTCAACTATAGTGGCAGTTGAGAGTAATATTGGAATGCTATCAACATTATGGCAGCTGAGATTGGATTATGTTGAACATTACTTTTATCACTATCTAGTAACAATGCGCATTTATGAAGATTGCGTGTGTGCAATGGAGAGATAGAGACTATGCAATACAAGGATTTCATTGAGATTGATTTCTAGAGCTACGAAAACATTGTCCAACCATGGCATTTGGATGGACATTCTTTATTTTGATGAAGTCGATGTTGTTTTTTGTTTGGAAGATGGCTATTAAGTGGGGAGGGGTTATTTTCCTTGACAAGTTTCAATGTTACCCTGCAACTACCTTCATGGGAATGGCCATTAATATTCACATTGCACCATGCACTTGGCACTTGGGAGGGTTACAAAGGACCCTAAGGTCGGGGATTATATAGCCAAATCATGACATTAGGGAAGAAAACCAAAACCAAATAATGTTTTAGGTTTCCAATTCACTAAAGAAAACAAAATTGTGTTTTACGGAAAAGAATTCCAAATAGAGGAAGAGGGTATGGCTTACTGAAGACATTGTGCCCCTTTTTTTGTCTATGTCAGTCTCCTCACAATCTTCTCTAGAAATCCCTTAGGGTATTTTTCCCTCACAATGTGCTCTCCACGACCAACTCTGTTGTATCCCTCCTCATTGTGGTCTACTCCTCGCAATGTGCTCTCCGCGACCAACTCTGTCGTATCCCTCCTCCTTGTGGTCCTCAGTTGAAAACTCTGTCATATCAGTCCTCCTCACGGTTCTCAGTCGAAAGATGATGTGGGTCTACTCCTCGCTGGATTCCATCATTCATAGGGATTCCATCACATTGGTAATGTTCTATTACAATATTACATTGTCTATAGTTATTTAGTCCTTTGTAATTGGAACAACTGCACACCTTGCTACTTCATAGTAAAGTTGAAAAGGATCATCTCCATTTACCTTTGAATTCATTTCTCTATTAGAAATCACACATCACAATTTGTCAAAATAAAAGTTGATATTAGGGAACATTAGGTCTTAATTGTGGTCTATTAGCTTTATAGGGATTATCTTTATAAGGATTGAGGGATGTTGCTAAGTTAGGGATTGTAGGTGTTAAGGGTTAAAGTAGTTATGGGTGTTAGGGATTAGACATCAAGGCGATAGTACATGTAACAAGGGATAGAGTTTAAGGGTGATAAAGTTGTGAGTTTTTGGTAATAATTGTAGCTATGAGTTATAACATTGATAAGAGTCAAGGTTTAGGGTTAGGAGTACTGGAGGTTAGGTTTCATAAGTGTTAGGGTTTATGGTTTAGGTGTTAAAGGTTGTATCCATCAATGTTTAAAGGGGTTAATAATTAGGGTTTATAGTTGATAAGTATATGACCATGCATTTGAGTGAGGTTTAGCCTCTTCGTATACTCACTACCAAAATGGATCCTAAATGAAGAAGGTGCTTGAATCTCTTCATTTTATAAAATGATTCAGAGAAAATGGGAAATATTGTCAAAGAAATAATGGAAGAATGTGGCGGCATTAAAATGATATTAGTGTTATGTCAAAGAAAGAATGGAAGAATGCGGTGGCACTAAAATCATCAGTGTTCATGTCGTGTTGATGATTCTTCCACAGTGATTATAGATTTGATTGATCAAAGGCCACTGGCAAGTACAAACTACACGAACTAGATGCTCATCGATAATAGACATGGTTTCACAATCCCAATTTCTCTCAACATAAGAGAGAAGGTGGTCTTTCAATTTCTTTCATCACAAGATAACATCAGGCAATTGCGAATGATCTCCAAGCCTGACACACACAAATCTATATCCCATAAAATTTTATACTCTTATAGGGATGTGATTATATACTAGTACTCTAAAGTTACAACATCATATAATATTTAGTAGTATATTAGGAACCATTTAAGTGTCTATATAATTAATTAATTAATAATAATAATAATAAAAATAAAGGCTTTGGATGTTTATAATTAATTATTTATATTTTACTATATAATTAATTAATTAATAATAATAATAATAAAAATAAAGGCTTTGGATGTTTATAATTAATTATTTATATTTTATTTAAAAATAATTTCCATTAAGTTAAATAGTAGATAATTTTTTTTTTCAAATTAGTTTAGATTTTTATAAAAAAATATATAATTCCATTTGATAGATGGGAATTTTGATTATAAAAATTTTCATTTAAGAGTTTTGATCAATTTTAAGAAAATCCAAAATTTTTGAAAAAAAAAAAAGATCAAACTTAAGAAAAAAAAATGAGTTTGTTTAATTTTTAATTCACTATGTTAATATAGCCTCACCAAGATTACCAAGGTTCAAGTTTTGCCAATTAACATATTAGTGTTTGTGCTCTCACTTGTGTACGCACATTAGCACACATAATGGTGGTTGGGGATAAGTTTGAGTCTTAAGTGACTTTAGAGAAGTAGATACTCTCTATTCACGCTTGCTAGCCAAAGGCAACCAAATTGCATGATGTTAATGGTTTCCATAATGCTAATTTGGGTGTATTATTTTAGTTTTGATAAGGGGAAACTAGTTCATTTTTTTAATTACATTGAATAATATAATTAATTCCTATGAAGTTAATATTAATTACTTATAATCAATATATATCTATACCTACATCATACAAACATGAGGATAGTTATCTTCACTTTTGGTTGATCGATGGGAATGTTAGTACCATGACCGTTTGAATGACTTGACAAGTGGCAA